>WIQG01000274.1:0-206044 GCA_014925785.1 Mycena galopus ATCC 62051
CCAATTCTTCATATATTCACGCCTGGTGACCTGTGACGGCTGGTATTCAATTTTTGTTGAAATACTAGTGCCAAATATAATCATCCTGGCTCGCCGGGTATAAAATGATGGCAGGCATTCCACATATCTCCAGACTTCCCTTCTCGCATCCTTGACACCGTTCAATGTTTTCTACAACATTCCTCTGCTCGCGGCTCTCGCCGCTGTTTCGAACGGTGCGGCATCCCTTGAGAACAATGTTCTGAGCTTACAAGTTGTTGTAGCGGGCCTCATCCGTCGGTAACTTGCCTCGACGGCAGTACGACGAGCAACGAGCCTGCTGCGCTCTTTTCCCCGTCTCGAGGATATTCAGGCGAACATGTTCGCCGACGATGGCTGTGCAGATGCGGCTCACACTGCTTTGCGTGTGCGTTCCACACGCTATTGGCTTTTCGACCAGCGACCCGAGTACGGGGTATCAAATTAATATGTTCTCCTACTGAGACCGGTGGCTGACCAAGGCGACAGTACGGGCGCAGACGGCTCGATCTTCATCTTCGGAACGACAGAGCTCACTATTCCGCCAACCTTGGCATCGCCGACGCTTCAACCTCGAGGCCCCTTTCATCCAAAAACACAACATCTCGGTCGCCGACTTGTACGGCCCCACGCAATAGATCTACGACTCCAACTTACATTTAAGCTAGCATCCAATTCTCCGCGCAGTCAGCTGACAAGTGCCCTGGTATCTTCAGCCCCCATTCATGTTCGGCCGTGTCGATGCGACGTTCCCGGCTCCAGATGGCACCGTCCCCGAACCTTTCCGTACGTACTTGCGGCAGTACAACAGCCGGCTTTCTGACGTCCAATCAGAGACGGCCGATGTAATCTTAGCCGCATGGCCGACGCTGGCTTCACCCCCGCAGAACTGTCGCGCTCCTGGCATCGTGAGTAATTCTGCGATGCGTTCTAAATTTCTCATGGCTTCCGGTCGTGTTAGCCACTCCATCGCCGGATCGGATGATGTTGACCCGACAATTCCGGGCACACCTTTCGACTCGACGCCCCGGTGTTTGACACCCAGTTCTTCGTCGAGACCCAGCTCCGGGGAACGCTCTTTCCCGGCACGGGCGGAAACGTTTCAAATCAGGGCGAGGTCGAATCTCCGATCGCCGGCGAGCTGCGCCTCCAGTCAGACTCCGAACTCGCGCGCGACCCTACCACCGCCTGTCTCTGGCAAGCGAACGTCAACAACCAGAAAGGGATGGCGCTCGCGTTTCAGCAGGCGTTTGCCAAGATGCAGGTCGTCGGCCAGGAGTGTCGAAAATGGTCGACTGCTCCGACGTCATCCCCGCTCCCCCAGCCCTGTCTGCCAGCGCAGCCCAGGCCTTCTTCCCTCCGGGCCTTACCATCGATGACATCGAGCAGGCGTGTGCTTCCACGCCGTTCCCCAACCTCCCACTGCTCCCGGTGCTGCGGAGACCATCCCCGAGATGTGCGTTGTTCCCATTGCATATGGAAGTTCCAAAACTGACGGAACACGGCACTGCAGTGTTCAGGACCCTGCGACCGACGGCAATTGCCAGGACGGCGGCTCGGGCTGTGTCTTGGCAGATTTCTGATGCTATTCATTGCTCCCGCTCGATTCGACTATCTATTTGGACTTTCCAGCTGTGGCCGGTTCATTCCACTGTACACCTTCATTCAAAAATAACATTACATTCAATTTCCTCCCCACTTGACCTTCGATTTTATCGGAGTGTCCGTCTTCCCGTCGGACAAGGCAGCTGACTCCACCTCGGGAATCGGGTTCGTAGGCTCAGGAGTACCAGTGACTGTTTTGCTGTCTTCAACCTAGAGAATTGTCTTGTTGGCTTTGCCCTAGTGATTCAAGAAGCTACTCTGTGATTACACGGAGAATGGGCTGAGCGAGTAAAATAAATGATGTTCCACCACCGTCATCACAAACAAAACACGGAGCGCGGGTTGCAATCTGCGGGCAAATCAGGATGGTCCGAGTTAAAATCTACGTGATTGCAAGGAAGTGGCATGTAAATATGCATCTGAAAGGTTCTATGACTGCTCAGCAATCGCCGGAGTTCGAAGCAAAGAACGTCTCTAGAAATTTGGTGCAACCTCAGTGAGCAGTCAAGTGGCGCATCTTCCCCATAAGATCGTCCATCGTACGGCCGACAGAATTCATATCATATATGCGCGTACGGTGAAGACAACGCGCACACCCATACCCAGCTCGTTATTCTGCTCAAGACAGCCCACTGCGTTCAGACGTTGGCGATGTCGAGGACCAACAATACCCATATATTTGCATGATTCAACATGAACCTTGAAATTAGCACCCCATTGTGGCAAATGTAATGCTCTCCGGCCGTGGAAACTTGCTTCCCAGGTTAGATAAATTGAGCCGTCGGACGACGACTCCGTGCAGGGCCGATTGGATCTCGACAAAAGCATTTGACGTGTGCAGGCTGCTTAAATGAACCAAGACCACCAGACCGCTACTCAGCAAGGAAAGATAAGTTGGATTATTCAGCGCGTCCCTCCCCGCCCATTTAGCGACGTAGCCCGCCTTACCCAGTGATCTTCGTGCCGTTTCTTTGCTGTTACTGCCAATGCGGCGGAAGCTTTAGCTGCCAGCGCTGATACAGATGAACTAATACTAGATCAATAAGAAAGTAAGCATTTGATCAGCCATGGCAAATGTTCTACAGTGTTATTCGTGAGGTGAGTTCTATTCACTTGGGAAGACAATCGGACTCATTTGCTGCTTACATCAAACACGCTCTCCCATTCTCCCTGTCTTCCTCCGCAATGCTTTCCGTCCTTGAAGTTTCACATCTGCGAATAGTATCACCTAAATGCCTGAGATCTGACACGATGCACTGTTGTCTTGTTTTCGTAAAAGAGGATGCGGCAATATCTAGTGTTGCCGCGACTTGCGACTTGAGGCCGCCAAGTCGACTTCGGACCGCCGACTTGACCCATGGATTGCGAGCGGCTGGCGCAAATTAGCCACTGAATACTATTTTTATCCTCACATCGTCTTCAACCGTCTGATAATGTCAACCAAATGGAACTCCAAGGACACCGAGGTCATCGTGACGGGTGAAAGATTCTCGCCTACGGCGAAAATCATCGTTTCTGCCATCGGTATTACGCCACCCAATTTCCCCGACATTGCGGGTGTCTCTTCCTTCATAGTTCCGACATTTCATTCAATGGGGTGGAATGCAGGGTGGTCCTCCGCGGGAAGAAAGTCGCCGTCATCAGAAATGGTCCTCTCCGTGAGTGCATTGAATCATGACCTAAGACGATATCAATCGTTCTGGATTCTCAGAACACAGTTCGTTCCAATCATCTCAGAAAACCCGACTGTCGAAATCAACTAGTTCCGTCGGACCCCTAACTGGTTCTTGCCGCCGGTCTGACTTGTGGATGCTGGGGACTGCAGATCCGCAGGCACTATAGCTCGAGCTGGAAGTGGACATTCAGAAATGTCCCGGGGGCTGAACGCAGGGCACCCGGCAAATACTCACGGAACTAGCCCAATGGCTATTCCCGGCGCACTTCAAGTTATCCAGTGCAGTGGGCAATTGCCCTTCTGAATCGAACCTGAGTTACTTATATTGATGCATAATCTTCTTTTGAGAACCTTGCAGGGAGAAGGCAGCTCCGCAACATTCAATCTTGTTGAGAATCCGCACCTTCCCTTTTCGGTGTCAGGCGGTGGTTTGTTTTCGCGTTATTTCATTTGAGGAAATCCGTTGAATCCGGGCGCCTGGAAACGTTCACGAAACTAAAAGTTTATGGAATGGGTTCGGGAATGTAGAAACGGGATCCGAAACTTTTGGGTCGGCCGAAACCGTTTCCGAAACCAAAAGTTCCGGCTTCTCCCGGAACTGATCCAGGAACTTTTAGTTTCGGGAAACCCCTGGGGCGGGCCGATTAGTTTCGGCCGCCCCGAGATCAAAGGTTTCGGAATCAACTTCGGCCGACCCGAAATTTTTAGTTTCGGCCGGAATTGTTGCTGAAACTGAAAGGTTTCGGCATTCCCGGATCCCTTTCCGGAACTTTAAGTTTCGGAAACGTTTCCGGGCGCCACGAAATAACGGATTTCCCCGAGTTTTCCCATCACCCTCGGAACGCTCACATCAGTCACCCGTGACGCTTCCTCTTTCGACCTCTGGCAACTTCCCTTTGCTTCACTCACACCACGGCGCGCAACCAAGAAAAAACACATTTAATGCTCTACTGCTTCCGCGAGGCGCAGGCGGCGGAGCGCTGGGCACGCGAGGTGACAGGCGGCCAGGCATGGCGAGTGCGTGTATGTAAGAGCTTGAGCAAGTACAAGCAGTGGCGGGCGAGCTGCCGAGGGAGATTTTGAGGAAGGTCGCGAAGACACACGATGGTGCGTCCTTCTCTCTCTGTACTGCGCCTTTCCCTTCCCTTTGTTCCATCTTCTTTTCCGCTTTCTTTTTTGGCTTTTTTTCTGACGAAGAGATCAACACGCGACGCAGCGGGCCTGAGCGACTACGAGCTGTGGGACCTCAACGAAGAGATTAACAATCAGATGGGTGAGAAGCGACACTGAGAACACCAGATCGTTGCGCTGGGCGGGACGAATTACCGCCGGAGAGTCGCGATTCTGGGAAGGATGTGCCGGCGACGAAGGGGTATAAGTGCGTGTTCTATTCTTCCCCTCCCATTTCTCTTTTTTCTCCCTATGGGCAGCCATTGAGAGAAGAGGGCAGCCGCTTGCTTGTGTGGCGTCGAATAAAGAGGCCCTTTGATCGTCGTGCGGTCTAGCGACCAGTACGCGCCAGCTCAGCGTGAACGTGTATCCGTCTCGCTGTACTAAGCCGCTGCACGACCCTTCCCTCTATTTTTAACTCTATGGCACGAGTCGCAGCGAACAACTTCGGCGGCGCCAAGGAGCTCTCTGGCGTGCGAGCTCTTCCAGTGCCGCAAGCCAGCCAAAGCGGAGGCCAACGCTGCGCTTGAGTTCTACATAGGGGACAGGAAGTTTCGGAATCGCGCCCGGAGTAGGTCGGAATCGCGCCCGGAGTAGGCGACGCCGACGAGGGGGAGGAGGTGCTGGGTGGGAGACAAAGGCGACATAGGAAGGTGTGTCCGTGTCCATTATTTACTCGTTGTCGCGTCTCTGGACAGCAACCTTCTGCGTGGCCTCGAGCATCAGCACCGCAACCATTACTTCTCGACGACAGGGTCGATGCCGATCTTGTCCAACCTCAACATCCTCTGCATCGGCGGGTGCCGCCGTTACTCATCTCCCTTCGCCGGTGCGTCTGCGCTCGGCGGCCTTTTTTTTGGCTGTTTCCTTGCCCCGTGCGGGTTGGCGCATAAGTTGGTTTTTCGGGGCGATGGCGTGGATTTTTTTGGACGGCGCGCGGGTCTTTGTGTGGGCACCTAGGGCTGCCTTCCCTTTCTTCCCTCCCTATTCCCTCCGGTTTCCCTACTCCCTACTCCCCCTTTCCTTCCCTCCACCCCATCTATTTACCCTGTCCCCTTCCTTTCCTGTCCTACCCGTGAAGTCCCCCTCCTTATCTTCCATAAAAGTTACGTCTCTTCTTGTATCCTGGCCCCCGCTATGCTTATCATCATTACCGGTTTATACCCTCCAGTATCCCTCACTACTGTTGTGCTCGCTGCGATTGCCGCTGTACCTGCTCGCTGCTCACCATAGTTCTTGATGCTAATGATACTTATTCTACTTTGTCTTCCCCGCCGCCTCCAATCCGCGTCTGCCTCTACATCTGTTCATGGACGCCTGCGCATCATTAAAGTCTGCCCCTGCGGCTCACGGAGAACGAGGTCCAACGTATGGTGAATTCGGGCACATATGCTCTCGCTTCCCCCTTTCCCGCTTGCCGCGTTCGCGCGTCGCTGACCTCTTCCTTGCTTTTCTTGCAGTCCACGCTCCCATCCCAGTCCGCCTCGTCGTTTCTCTTCTGCAGTTTCGTCTTGTTCTTCATTCCAGTCCATTTCCGTACATTTTTTGCGCCTGTCTCTTCCGCAGTGCATCTCGTCCGGAGCTCGGATCGCGGTGTTATTTGAGCACGTCGAGTCGATGCCAGCCATGAATTGTGTGCACTCGCTTACGCTCTCTTCCTACGCCTGTGCTGCCTCCCCTCCCCTGTTTTGATCTCTTTCTTTTCCCACCCGGACACTCGGTTTACGCGCCTCACCGCATTAGATTCTCACACTTGGTTCGTCTTTCATTCCGTCGTGCTTTCACCAACTTAGACGTACTCACCGTCCCTGTATTCCCCTGATTTCGACTTGATGTATCCTTGCCTGCTATCATGAAAGCATGTACTACTCCCTTGCCTGTATCCCCCAATTCTTTGTCGCTACTCGCCGTGGACCCAACGCTAATGGTATCCACTGTATTTTGTCTCTCGTCGTCCCCAGCTCCGTTGTCATTCGCCAGGGCACGGATAATTCGGGTACGAATGTACGCCGCTCTCACTGCTACCCACTCTTTCCGACCTCCTATTTTTCAGTCCCCGCTCTCAACCGCGCATGTTCCCTGTTTTCTTCTTCGTCTGTTCCTTTTCCTTATTTTTCTTCCCTCTTTTCCCTCCACGTGTCTTTTGCGCCAGGGGCGGATTCGCCGACCGCCCTTCGTTCTCTTTCTCGCTGCTTCCGGTCTGGTATGAAGCTCGGCTCGCGGTATTGTTTTGCGCGACACCAGTTATGAAGGTGTGTGCGCGCTCGACTATCCTGTCTTCCTACGCGTGTCCGCGGGTGCGCCGCCTCCCCGTTGTTTTTTTCTTCCACCGTCTTTCTCTTGCCTCGAGCCCGGCGGCGGGCGCCCGACCACATCCGGCAGAAGGCTCGTCCAGATTGTCGCAGTCCTGGCGCTTTTCCATCTCCACGGCACACTTGCTTCTTTTTCCTTACTTTCTGCAAGTCGTCCAGTTCACGCTGGGGCTCCTCTCTGAACCAACCACTTCCTTTCCACCGCACACTCCGTGCTTTTCTTTTTTCTTTGTCTCCTTTGAAGCTTTGAGCGGGGACCCCGTTCTTTTTGCATCGGTCCTTTCTACTACGCTCCGCCTCGGCTGTCCTTTCAGGCTCTCCGTGTGGGTATCGGCTGTCCCTGCCAGTGGTGCCCGTGCTCATTGCAGCTCTGAGCCAATCTTGTCACTGCCCTTCTTCATAGTTGTATCCACGGCGCTCCCCTTTGTTCCGCCTGTCCACACTGTCTCTTGCGCTGCCATACTGCCGTGCCTTTCTTCCCTTTCCTCCTTGAATCCTCCTCCTTCTGCGCTCTGGGCAATCTCTATGTTGTTGGACCAGCACCACGTCGGGCGTCGGGGTTGCAGCGAGAGTCGGTGTAATGGCGGGTCCACGCATTAAGACAGAAAGATCAGAGACTACAAGATATGCCTTCACTATGCTCCGGCCTCCCAACGTGCAAATCATCTCGTTTCAATTCAAAATAATCTCGCGGTACTATTCGGAGATTGAGCGAAGTGGGCACGAGTGAAATGGAGGAAGCCATGAATACAATGAAGGTAAATGAAATGGAGCAATAAGAGCTTGAGACAGAATCCAGTCTGGGAGGAATAATTGGTATTGGAAGAGAAATAGGCCCAAATCTGAAGA
This sequence comes from Mycena galopus ATCC 62051, assembly GCA_014925785.1. NCBI lineage: Eukaryota > Fungi > Basidiomycota > Agaricomycetes > Agaricales > Mycenaceae > Mycena > Mycena galopus. Next base: position 7,630 of record WIQG01000274.1, read on the forward strand.
CAGTCGTACAGTATCGTCAGGTATGTTATTAAATTTGAAGAAGGCAACCCCAAAATCCCAGAGTTTCACACGCATCAACTTGGAGATTCCCCAAGCATCACATCTGTTCGTACAGCCAAGAGATGCCGAGGAATAAAATCAGGGCGAGCTGGATATTGAAGAAAACTTTGAATTTTGTGAATTGAGGATCAGATGAATGTTGGTGGGGAATCACTTGCCCATATTTTCAGCAAATAGAGCGTCGCTTGACTGGTAGTACCCGTAGACGCTGTCCCAGTAATCTTCTTTGTTCACTTGAATTATTCTTGAATCAGAGAGACCGGCTTCAACACGGTTGAAATACCTTCGGAAGATAGTTGATAAAGTTGGTGGCCTAGGTGCAGGGCGATGTCCTGGCTATAAGGATCGAACCCCTTGGCCTGGTGGAATTTCCGTAGTCCATCGTAAACGCTGGGAACCCAAGAACCTCCCGAATCTCGGTAGTGAGCTCAAAAAGAGGAAATCCAAGGCGTGTTGACTCCGCCGGACTAAGACAATCGGCACCGAATGGATCGAGGGACCAATAGGCTGGGAGTTCCGGCCAACGAAAGGAGGCTGGGCCGGTCTGAAAGTCCTCTTCGGGGCAGAGAAACAGAAAGCCAGGGGGGTATCTTCATCGCTTGGCGAAAGGTTGAGGTGAAACGAGACTTTATCCACGACAACTGCTCTACAAGTCAGCACAAGTAGAAACCGGGAGCAGGGTTTGATGTGGTACCATAATTCTCGAAGTTCGACACAATCCCAAGGCGGCGGAAAATATGATTGGCCTGGCTGAGCCAGGCGCTGGAGTCCCTGAAGGGAATGGACATGTACAATGAAAACCTTTGCTGTACGTCGTGCGAATTGAGACTTAGGATGAGATTAGCGCGCCCTAGATCACCATCAAAAGAAAGGAATACGATACCGAGTCCAATCATTGTCCATGATTTGAGTATCTCCTCGGGAAACCTCCCATCGACTCCGATAAACATCCGGATTTTCCAAGACTGCAATCTCAGCTGGATCCTCGAGGGCATCGCCTGCAGCACCGCAGAGTACCGCTCCTACTGTGATCTCTCTAGTGGGCGCCAAATGAGAGATCAGTGGACGCCATAGCGAAATCGGGCCAGCACATATTTCGTGGTAATCTCGAATTGTCAACAAGTCGATGACCGCGATCTCCGGGTTCGATCTAATCAGGGCGCTCTTCGGCAGAGCATGCATGAATACTCCGTGGAACCTCAAGCTATAGTCATCATCATGGAGCTCCGCACAGACCTTCCCAGTTGAGCGACGTATCCACTTGCTACAATCGATGCTCTAGCCAGATTCAAAGAGACATTAGACAACTAGACAATGATAGACTCACGGGCCTCTTTTGAAATGTCGAGTCAAAGTATTGCTCTAATGACTGCATAAATGTAAGCTGGTGAAAATTACCCAATGGAGGGAATTGTTTACAACATAATCCCAGTTCTTTTAACGAATGAGAGAAAAGATGAGGTGAGACAACGAAGACACCCACGCAGCGGATATAAAAATATACCAGCGAAAAATGCGAAAATTGTTGAAGAGCCAGAAACTCATTGAAAGGGATGAGATCTGGGTCAAATTCAGAGCTCAGTGTTGGTCGCCAAAAAATCAAGGACAGCACCATCTGTAAAGAGCGCGGCGTGTATACCGCCCGAAGTGGCGACCCCAGTGATCTGGATAATATTGGGATGGCTGGGTCATATGTGAGAAGCAACAGTGAAAATTCTGTGCAAGACTTGCCGAACGGTCATATACTTCGCCACATCTTGTCTCCACTCCTGAAAACATTTCGCGAGAGTCATATAGGTACAAGGGAATGGACATACCTCTTCTGCGCCATTCCCTTGGTACAAAACCGCCGTCATCTTCGACCTTCGGTCCGCAATTCTTGTAGAGTACAGCCGCCGAACACATCTTCGTTCGTGTTCAAGATGGGCAATACCTGTGTGCGCGTCCACTCGTATTTCATACTGCAGATCTATATCTCCGAGGGCAAAAATCCGGACATCTACTCAATATAGAGGGTTTTCATCCAACTGGTCGGAGAACACGTACCGGAGGGTACACTGGGAGCGTTGGTGTAGTTCTTTGTTATGTTGACTAAGGACTGGGCAGTCACAGTAAAGTGGTGCGAGCTCGAAAACATGCCGTTGCCATGCCTGGAATAGGCGCCGGTGAGTTCTCACCAACGCAGGACAGGCAAAGACCAAAGCGACCAGAACTCACGCAGGTTCTGGGCCGTACGTCGTCGACTGGGCGGTGTACTCGTCCTCCGTATATCGTGCGTTGTCCATCGATGGTGGTGGAAGGAAAATAAGGTTGTAAGCGCCAAGGTCACAGCTCCGCGCCGTAATAAGAAGGTCCCAAAATAAAGCTGTAAACGAGGCTGAGCACCGCATTAGACCTGTCTCCGGAACTCGGAAGTGTCCGATTCTAATCTTTTGTCAAGCGAGAACCACGCACACGGCCCGAAAGAGTATTGGTATTATTTCCCAGCCGGGCAGCAAAACACCAGTTATCTTCGCGAAGATACCCTTGATGTGCGGAGGAGATTCCGCTGTTTCAACTTCATTGTAAGGTGGATCCGTGCAACAGGTGAAAAGTCTAGATCAGGGTCGAGTTGAGTGCAGAAAACAGGGGAGGAAACTAGAATCATCGAGATGCACGCCAAAAAAAGGATTTTTAGACGGAAGGGATACATATTTGACCTGAATTTTGGCACGCATTTCGGCTTGATTCCCAGGTGGATTCTGGAGAAAGTTGAGACTCGGAGAGCGTCCTAGTCTCCGCCCGATCATAGCTCAGTCAAAGCTGGACCTGAGGGAGCCGCGAATTGATTTTGGCGCCAAGTGGCAAAAGCCAGGCCAAGTATGAAGTGTGTTTCGTACTCCAAGGGGGGATCGGGATTCGAAAATCGGATATAGGGTCGAAAAGTTTTTTTCGACCCCAAGCTGACCCCCCCCCCTCCCCCTCCTTCCTTATAGGGAAGGAGTTTCCCACCCCTAGGGACGGCCCGATCTCTCCGGGTCCAGCCGCTGCTGTTCAACTTAGTTCCCACCACCTCCTTGAGCTTGATAATGCTTTTTTATACTATCTTCAAGTGTTGGTGATAAATTGAATACTCTGCACTCTCATAGCTAAATAATTCCTAACTTGAGAATTGACCACTGTTGGCCTCAACTTGGCTTGAATTATGGAATGCATGGGTTCATACTAGTAAACCTTCTTCTATACACTCCCTGGGCAGTTATATATGTTTCTTATAATTAACTAACACCTCCCTCATGGTTTATTAGCTGTTTTGAAGCTTCAAACTTTATATACTGAAAAGTTTTTTTCAGCCTGACCTGGACCCCCCCCCCCCCCCTCCCCACGTACGGAATTCGAATCCCGATCCCCCCTTGTCGTACTCCGTCAATGCTCTGTCAGACGTGAAATCTTGATTTTCGGCTCTGAGCAAAAAAGTGATGGTGAAAGAGCCCTTGAATTTGCACCAGCTTGGTCTTGATGGAGAAGCCAAACTATGACTCATCCACGAGCCACACCACAGAAAACGCTATTGACCCAACGCTGTCGCGCAAACACGTGACTCGGTGATGGCCGGTGTAAGCGTTTTGCGCGCGCAGCGCAAGTCCTTCCCCGTCGTTGGCGACTGGGGACGCATTTCTTAGACTGTGAAATATATCAAATAGCGAAAAAATAGAATTTTGAGACCTATCTAAAGGTACGATGATCATATGACGTAAAATACTTCGCGTAGTCTAATATATGTTGTCGAACCCGCTCGGGAGGGTGAAGATATCATGTCGGCAGCCAAATTGGTCGGGTGAAGCGTACAAGTGCGCGTTGGGGTGCTGCGCTCCTCTGGAAACCTGCGAGCACCCAATTTGAGCCTGAACGGGTCGGCAGGCTTTCCGGGGTGACGAGCGCGGAGCTTCATGGTGAGGAGACGTGCTGGAGAGCGACTTGAAGGAAAATTAGGTGAAAAAAACGCGTCCCGAGCGTCGCCAACGACGGGGAAGGACTTCCGCTGCGCGCGCAAAACGCTGACACCGGCCATCACCGAGTCACGTGTTTGCGCGACAGCGTTGGGTCAGCGTTTTCTCCACACCACCGATCATTCTTTCTGTCTCATGTCTCTTCACTTCGCTCACACCATGGCGCGCGACCAACAAAACAGCGCAGTCAATGCTGTACCGCTTCCGAGAGGCGCAGGAACCGGGGCTGGGGTTCGGCACGCGGGGCGACACGCAGCCCCGGTGCGGCGCATGGCCAGCGCATTCAGAGCTTGCGCGAGAGCGAGCAGTAGCGGGAAAGCTGCTGAGCGAGATTTCGCGGAAGGTCCTCAAGATTCAGGATGGCAGTTGATTCCCCCCTTCGTCTTCTAACTACATCTGCCTTGCAAAACGGAGGCTCTGGCTCAGGTGCGTTGCGTCATCTATCCTCTTTCTCTTTGTTTTTCTTGCTCTCCCCTCTCTCTTTCATCCAATCCGTTCATTCCTCATCTCACTTGTGCGACCATTACTGTAGGGTGCGAAACTCTGGGCTGAAGTTGAAGCGCGGTAAACCCGTCCAGTCCAACACATTGCAGGCGAAGGCGGCGACGGACGCGTCCAGCTCCAAGTCAACAACAAAGCCGAAGTCTGAGTAAAAGGCTGATACGGAGAAGGAGGATGCAGAGCAGAAGGAAGACGCGGTTGGGAGCAGCGATGATTGAGGTGCGCTGCTGCTCGTTTCATGATCTTCCCCAGCTGACGTCCTGGTCCAGTCCGCGATGCTGAATTCCTGTCGTTCGCATATCGTTATGGTCTGCCTGTATCCCTTGGTGTATTCAGTCTTCGTTGCTACTGTACCTTAAATCCGACACCCTGTACTCGCTCGCGCTTCGTCTCCGTCTTCAGCGCTTCCAGTCCCTTCATCAAAGTCTGTGGATCGCGCAGAGCGAGCTCCAGCATACGTTCAATTCAGGTACGTGCGCCCTTCTCGCTGCTTTCCGCTGTCGGCGACGAAATTTTCTGGACTTCGCTCTACACATCGCACCCATCTTGTTTCTCCTTCCGTCACTTCCCTGTCTCTTCGTTTTCTCTTGCATGTTTTCTTAGCTCTTCCTTGTCTCTGTTTCCGTTGGGCCACCGTCTCTCTTTTGCACTTAGATGCTTGCATACGCATGCCATACAGACATAAAATTTGTGTGCGCGCTTGCACCTCCCTGTCGTTTTTTGCTCCTCCAACCGGGCGCACCCTTCCATACGGGGTACTGCGTTTACCCAGTCCCGGCTCTTGTCGCTTATTGTTCCTCTCCGCGGCTTCTACACATCTTTCATGTTTGCAGCCCACACCACGGTTCTCCCTGGATATTCTGTGTTTCTTCTTCTCCATTTGATTGCAGCTTTCTACCAATCTTTTCCGCATATGTCTATCTTGTTGCCCACCTCTGGGGCCGGAACTCTATCCTTCCTTCTACTTTTATTCGCAGGTCGACTCATGCGCCCAGAAATATACTCTGCCACTCCGAGTTTCCATCTCGCGCCCCTCCCTTTTCTCTCTCTTTTTCTCTTTCCCTTGTTTCAGTTCCTTATTTGTTTCCTTTTTGCGCCGAGACACTGATCTCCCTGGGCGGTGCTGGGATACCTTCACGCGCAGGTCGACGGTGGGCCACGGATGGGCGCGCTTACCCCCTCTTCGTCGTCGTTACCGGTAGAGGCGCTGCCAATTGCAGCTCCATCTCGCTGTTTGAATCTCCACGGCGTTCGCCTCTGTTCTTTCCTTCTACTTTTTTTCGGCCTCTTTGTGGCTCTGATCTGCACTGGGATACTGCGCGCGCACGTCGACTTGAACCACGCATGCGTGGCCGCATACATTCACGCGTTCTATCACCTACTCTCTTCGTGGCTCCTACGTATAGCCTTTCTGGGCCCTTTGCTGTTCGTCCGCTTCTTCTCTGTCTAATGTTACTACATCCTCAGTGCTCACTCCATTCTCGCGACTCATTCCTTTCCCCACCGAGTCTCTCCGCTTCCTGCACCTTCATGGATGCCCGCTCCCTATTTGATTCGCCCACCATCCAATGTAATTTTGATTGCGCCCACTTTCTTTTCTTTCCTCTATAGCTCTACAGGATGCTGCTGTGCCGTCGGGCCGTTTTTGACTTGAGCGCTTAGTGGCCTATTTATAGGTGCTGTGTAGACAACACAGCCTAGCATCGACCACGTCAGGCCCGTGGACACTCCCTTAGAACTCCGACAGCTTTTGGCCTGATTTTGAACCTGCTTTACTCTATGAAATTTGTGTGCAGCCAACTGTTTTACTGTATTTTGGTCGGACGTAGCCTTAAAAATGCAATTTGTTTCTGGTACGAATTTTTGGTCTAGAGTCGCAGCCCACGCTTAATTTCAGCTTCAGCAACACAACAGATTAATTGGTTGATCATAACCTTTCTGCTGACCTCGGAGCTGATTGTACTCGAAAAAATTTCGCGTTTAGCCTATACGTACCGGACATCAGCCGTCTTTGCGCTAATTTACTCTATTTACAGACAGGAGATAGGGCATCTTTTGGGCGGCCGTCCTCACTGCTGGAATAAAATCCCCCGCAAGAGACATTGAGCGTCAAGACCGGTAACAACGAAATGTCTCGCAGCCTGCTGCGACCTTGCTCCATCATTATGTGTGTCGACTGGCTACGGTCCTCTCTCTCTCTTACACTCCGATGTTTAATGACTGATCGCGCGATCAAAAGCGTGCAATATTCAACTGCAACTCTGCCTCAACCTATACTTGGCTGGTCATGGCAATAAACACGCGATATGGCTCCGGACTCTCGACGCTTTTGGAATATTGATCACTACATGCTACATGACCTCAAACTGGATCTGAGATTCCTAGCTTTGTCCTCAAGTTTTTCGAGTGCTATGACAAGGCCACAATTCGGACCTATGACCAGAAGCCATCCTGAATTTTGTGTCGCACTCTTCTTTCCACCACACTCCAGTCTCCGATGTTGGTCCGTCTCATCATTTCCAGCTTCTCATTTTCCAGGCTGATTATCCCTCAAAACTTTTTCACAACGTGTATGGGCGGACTCAATGCCATGCTCAAATAATGTCTTTCCCCAGTAGGTTGTGTTCAATTTGGCGCTAGATCCGTGTAAGTATGTAATTCCCGTGAGTGTGTTATCGCTGTCTCTTCCTGTATTATTCTCAACTTGACCAGCTCTGTATATCAGCGCGAAATGTTATCCAAATTCTAAAGTTTCTCCGGAGTGGGAAGGTCGTTTTCGAAGTGGACCGAAGTGGTGGAAGTGAATGATGGGATGAGCACAGCCTGTGATGGCAGCGACGCTCGTCCAAACACCGAAACGCCAGCTTACCGAAAAAGGAAACTGGAATTGCAGACTGAGTTTTGAAGCTAATTAGGTGATCTAACCAGAATAATGTGCCAAATGCTAGGTAGAAAGCGGCTAGGTACTCAGATTACCTTACTCTCAAAATTAGAACCAACTTCTAAGTTATCTAACGGTTATCACAACCGGATTCAGATAAAGAATCAATCCCTCTTTCAGATAAAGGTATATTCAAAGGCATAGGTTCATTTTGTAGGGTACTTCTAACAGGTAGTGAAGGAGAAAAAGAATTTACACGGAATAAACTAGTCCAGAAAAAATCTTCCACGCCCTAGGTTACGCAAAGAGCTGTAAAAATGATGTCGGCATCGCGGCTCGAACTCACGACCTCTGGATTCCGAACTTTTTATTTTTATTTTTTCTACATCGCCCAGGATACAATTTACATTTCGCGATAAATATACACATTTACAAGAACCCGCCTGATAATGCTATCAATGCTATCGCTGTCCATTTGACCAGTTGTTCCATCATATTTTCAGAGGATCTGCACCTCCAGACGCGGATAGCATAGGGATTGCCGAAGTGTACGAGAGACCGAGGAAAGTGTCTCTTGCGGTAGAGGTGATTTCGACCTGGTCAATATCCACGGATGATTTCCCTGAATTGAGATTGTCAGAATATTCAGAGCGCATGTACACCGGCTGTGTCACCGTTGGTTGCAGATATTAATTGCCCCGCGGGGTTGTCAATTTGTTGCCATTGTAGACTCCAAACGTGAACCCCATCGCTAAACTGAATCCATGCATAATCCTTGTCGAGTCCAGGCCCCAACACGTCCCGCCACATAGGATCCTCCATTGAATTCCAGCCACGAGAAACGGTTTGGTAGAGCGTCAATTTCGGATATGTTTCTCCAAATCTTGAACATTTCAATTTTTCAAGGAGCTTCGCCATCAGCCCAAACGATTGTTCCGAGTTTGTTTGGTCCAGAGCGGCAACCCCGATGGACGTTGCAACAATCGAGCTAACTGGATTGTTCTCTGCCATGCGAGGAACTATGAGAATATGAGCGTAGAACCGGCGAAGACTTGGGGAAAGCTCCCACCTCGAACCCACTCGCTCTGGGGGGAGAGTTTCGCTTTCATTTTATGTTGAATGACCAGCGGATCAGTTTTGTAAATATCCGGAATGTAACTCTTTGGTCCATCAGTCCGGCATTCCATCACTGTAAAGGTCCTCACCGATGTCACCACCAGTATCCCTCGTCCCTTGCTCGACGATCTGGAGTCATATATCCAAAGGACAATTTGATGCCGAAGAATACACGAGATAGCGGGCAAATCGGGTGCGTAGAGCTACGTGCATCAGTGACCTGTTGAAGCGATAGTACATTTTAGGGTTCACCTTGTCTGGAAAAATCTTCAGTTTCAGTCCAAAGTTCACCTGCATCTCGTAGGGTACTCCATCACGATCGCTTGCGGGTCTCCAGGAAAAGTTGTGACTTTTATAATCTTTGCCTGGGCGCTTGAACCAAGTTCCTCCATCCCATTGGAGGTCACATTCAGGCTCGGGCTACGCAAACCTCAATGATCGATATGTCCAGTGATGAATTACACACACTCTCTCATCCGCATTTTCCGAGGCTTGTGCAGTGCCCCGAGTATAGCCCAGACCACCTTTGGATGTGGGCATTCCTGCAGCCAGACCAGCAAAGCATCCCACCATCTTTTTGACGGAGTTTTTATTCACGCGTTTATGTTTGGCGGCAGGATGTTTAAATCCTGAGGGAACACTGAAATATCGGTCAGATTCCACAAGTGGGGATGAGGATTGTCCTTACGAGTCGCATGTGGCGATCGAGTCTGTACGATGCACCAGGAATCCGATGCTACTGTACGAACGCCCGAGAATGATCTCCCTGCGTGGCATTTTGATATCGAGACAGACCGAAGACACCACGTCCGGTCTACGATCGGTGGTGCCCTTCCCAGGATCAACTTGCGACCGTGTCTCGAACTGTGTCCGGTGAGATTTGCCAGCAATAAAAAACGGTGTCTATAATCTACCTGGATGTTTGTGTAAATAACGACTTCACGCAGTTTGTCGTTCTCACAGTCAAGCTCCAAGGTTAGTATCGATAAATGGTTGTCACTCTTCCATTCTGGCATGCTTTTCTTGGCCGCTGAAACATGCTCGTCATTGGGGGGCATGGTCGAAGAAATTAGGAGGATTAATGAACGAGAGTTTTCGTGTATGGCTCGGATCGTGCTTGTGCTACCCAAGTCTTATTCTTATATAAACCCGGTGTCAACGGGACGTGGACCAGAAATAAAAAGGCGCTGAACAGGCGCTGGCAAAAGCAAGCCGGGTATTCATGCCCTTTTCTTTATCCAAACCCAGATTCATATGGCGACTTGGGGACGAGCACCACAGGGAACCAGAAAGGCGGCACCAATGATGGAAAGTAGACAGAAGTCAATGGAAACCAACGCAAGTATTCCGAATTGGGTACAATCTGAATGTATTGGGCCTGTGCACCACGCCATAAAAGACAGTAAAGATAGGTGTCAATTTGATACGAAGTAAATAGGCGCGCAGGCACCCACATAGCTTGAGAGAACCTCCGAAGAGAATACGTATTGCAATGCAATACTTCCCCATAAATAGAACAGTCTTGTGAGACCAGTGACTGCTACTAAGTAGTCTGGAGGTCAATTTCGTCCACTCAGTGTCCAATTGTATGACGGGTAGACGGCTTACATGCGGAGCGACACAAGTCTTATTCTTATATCAATCCGGTGTCAACGGGACGTGGACCAGAAATAAAAAGGCGCTGAAGGTGCGCTGGCAAAAGCAAGCCGGGTATTGATGCCCTTTTCTTCATCCAAATCCAGATTCATATGGCGACTTGGGGACGAGCGCCACAGGGAATCAGAAAGGCGACACTAATGATGGAAAGTAGACAGCAATTAGTGGAAACCAACGCAAGTATTCCGGGTACAATCTGAGTGTATTGGGCCTGGGCTCCGCGCCGTGGGGGACGGTAAAGATACGTGTCAATTTGATACGAAGTAAATAGGCGCGCAGGCACCTACATGGCTTGAGAGAACCTCCGAAGAGAATACGTATTGCAATGCAATACTTCCCCATAAATAGAACAGTCTTGTGAAACCAGTGACTGCTACTAAGTAGTCTGGAGGTCAATGTCGTCCACTCAGTGTCCAATTGTATCACGGGCAGACGGCTTACACGCGGAGCTACACAAGTCATATTCTTATATCAATCCGGTGTCAACGGGACGTGGACCAGAAATAAAAAGGCGCTGAAGAGGCGCTGGCAAAAGCAAGCCGCACACCTAAAGCGGCAATCTTTCCGTCGTGTTAAATGTGCAACGGAATGTTAGAGGGAATTTTGCTATTGGTCCGGAAAATGCCGAACCAATAGCAAAATTCCCTCTAACATTCCGTTGCACATTTAACAAGGCGGAAAGATTGCCTTTTTAGGTGTGCCGTGTATTCATGCCCTTTTCCTCATCCAAATCCAGATTCATATCGTGACTTGGGGACGAGCGCCACAGGGAATCAGAAAGGCGGCACTAATGATGGAAAGTAGACAGCAATTTGATGCCAAGTAAATAGGCGCGCAGGAACCGTGCAATTAAAACATGGGTTGAAGAATTGACACAGGAAGTAGAGGTCGCATTTGTTTCAAGTAATAATAATCGGTTCAGCGAAGTTTTCAAATATTTTGAACCTCGCCGGCTCCAGTTCCTTTCGGTTAGGTTTAACATGGGTTCAAAACCTAGCTGCGGAAAAATAATTACTTACAGGAAGTATTTCGTTTATCCTACTCGGCGCCAAACGAGGTATGATAAGGCGTCTGTTAAAAGGGATTAATTCGGAGGTTGTCTCAAGCCGTCGGTGCCTGCGCGCCTATTTGTTTCGTATCAAAGTGACGCCAGTGAGAGCTATGAATCAGCTGGGATCAATTCTGCGTAGAATTCTATATAGAATTTTTTTGATGTTTTTGATTAGCGAAATTCTACACAGACAAATCCTCTTTCCCTTGCTCTTTCCCATCCATGACAGCCCCGAGCAACAACTCCCCCGTAGAAAGTGCGCATGCACATGCCCACCCGAATGTGAATGCGCCTGTAGTACTTGCCACTGCTCATGCAGTAAGACCTGTGAGGGCAACTGCTACGAAGGACAGGGTCGAAACTTGGTGGTCAGCATCGACGGAACTTCCAATCAGTTTGGCTCTAATGTTTGTACCGACTCTTGGCTTGTAACTTAGTTAACCCTTTCATAGAATACGAATGTGGTGGAACTCCATAGCCGCATCCTCAAGGACAATCCCGCGGCGCAACAACTCACCTTCTACGTGAGCGGTATCGGAACTTACGCGCCTCCTACGTTCCGCTCTTTCGCATACTGGAAGCAGCTTATAGCGAACAAATTGGACCTCGCCATTGCCTGGTGGGTCAGAGTGATCCATGCCAATTCTGGCTGATATAAGACAGGAATTTCGAGCGACACGTCAAGGACGCCTACCGATGGCTCGCCGACAATTACCGACGCGGTGACAAAATATTCCTTTTCGGTATTTTGGTCTTTTTCCATGATGCCTTGGATCTAACGCGCCGCATTGGGTATAGGCTTTTCCCGCGGCGCGTATCAAGTACGGGCGCTTGCAGGAATTATAACGACGGTAATGACACCAAAACTACGGGATATTTTCGTTAATCTGGGATGCTTAGATGGGCCTCATGTATCCGGGCAACGATCGCCTCATACCGTTGTAAGACTCGCGGCTCTGATTCTTCTTCCTTGCTCTGAATTGCCCGCACCACCAGCGCTTACGAACTTTACGCCAAGCGGCACAAAGGGAAGGGTTCGCATCACTTACTCTTTTCCTTATATCGCATTAACCATAAGAAAGCTACGAAGGACGCAGTAGAGTTGTGCAAGCACTTCAAACAGACATTCTCGAGGGAGGATCATGATGTCAGGGTGCATTTTGTGGGTGTATGGTATGTTCCTTTCTCTGTTCCCAACTACGTTCCTTGACTGCCATCAAGGGACACTGTGTCTTCTGTCGGCATTTTTCGAGGACCGCCACTTCCGCTTACTAGTTCCGCTGACCACATATGTTACTTCCGACATGCTCTTGCCATTGATGAACGTCGCGTCAAGTTCCTACCAGAATATATCGATATTAGTAGCTTGCAAGTGGACGGCAACTGCTACGAAACACCGAGTCGAAACTTGGTGGTCAGCATCGACGGAAGTTCTAACCAGTTTGGGCCCAATGTCTGTCTTGAGACCTCACTTCTGCGGTATTTGATCCTTTCGCAGAATACAGATCTGCTGGAACTCCACAACCGCATCCTCAAGGTCAATCCCGCGGCGCAACAACTCACCTTCTACGTGAGCGGTATCGGAACTTACGCACCTCCTACGTTCCGCTCTTTCGCATACTGGAAGCAGCTTATAGCGAACAAATTGGACCTCGCCATTGCCTGGTGGGGTCAGAGTGATCCATGACGATTCTGGCTGATATAAGACAGGAATTTCGAGCGAAACGTCAAGGACGCCTACCAATGGCTCGCCGAAAATTTCCAACGCGGCGACAGAATTTTTCTTTTAGGTATTTCCGTCTTCCTCCACGATACCTTCATATCTGAGGTGCCGCACTGTATAGGGTTTTCCCGCGGTGCGGATCAGGTACGGGCACTTGCGGGGATGATAACGACGGTAATGACACCAAAACTACGGGATATTTTCGTTAATCCGGGATGCTTAGATGGGCCTCATGTATCCGGGCAACGATCGCCTCATACCGTTGTAAGACTCGCGGCTCTGATTCTTCGTCCTTGCTCTGAATTGTCTGCACCACCAGCGCTTACGAACTTTACGCCAAGCGGCACAAAGGGAAGGGTTCGCATCACTTACTTTTTTCCCTACATCGCATTAACCATAAGAAAAGCTACGAAGGATGCAATACAGATTTGCAAGCACTTCAAACAGGAATTCTCGAGGGAGGATCCTGGTGTCAGGGTGCATTTTGTGGGTGTATGGTATGTTCCTTTCTTTGTTCCTAACTACGTTCCTTGACTGCCATCAAGGGACACTGTGTCTTCTATCAGCATTTTTCGCGGGCCTCCAACCCGCAGGACCGACGACACGACGGAGAACATCCCAGCAGGCGTCAAAGAGGTTTGGTTTGCCGGTACTCACTCCGACATGTAAGTGAGCCATTAAGTTTCACGTTGCTTCATTCTCATCAATCCAGTGGCGGCGGGAATCGAGAAAATATGCGTCTTGATCTTGCCGGAGTGCCGCTCTTGTGGATGGAAAATGAGGCAACCACCGCTGGGCTTCACCTTCGTCGGCGAGATAAAGTACAATGGAACTGGGATGAATTGCGAACTGAAGGGCCCAAGGAATCTTTGACCGGACCCTTCTGGTAGTTCCTAGAGGCATTGCCAATTTCTAGGCCAACCTATGATCCCAGCAAGGCCGAGAAAACCAAATGGTAAGAGTTGCGATTACATACCTGCGGCACTCTAATGTCTTGAATAGTTGGCCGCCCCATGGCGGGAAAGAACGCGTTATTCTGGAGGGCCAGGCCGTTCACGTATCCGTCGCGTTCAAGGATATTACTTACAAACCCCGGGCCTTACTTTTGAGCTCCGAACTTCGTTGGGATTCCCTCGTCGATCGAGGAAAACCCGATAAAATTTCCTGGGCCGGTGAATGGCAACCGCGGCTAGAGATGGATCTCTTCGACTCGTCTATGGCCGAAGAAATCGGGCGTAACTTGGTAGCCGCGATGGAAAAAGATAAAACACATTATCTTCAACGTATTCCGTTCCTGGCACTGTCTGGTGAGATCCCTATCCTGTCATCACTATTGCAGTTAATATGAATCAAAGAGGACGGTATTTCTGGCCTGGTTTCCAGTTGTGTTGTAGAAGAGCTGATCCGGCTGCTCCGAAATGAGGACACGGATTCTGAGCTCGGAGCCCTCGCCTCGGCCTGTCTAGAGTCGATGTTGAGGAACGGTCGCCAAATTGTTTCACCCAAACTGGAAGAGATCGACATTGCCAACTTGGTTTCCGCTCTCTTATCGCGCTCGACCCCGAAGCAACAGTTAATCCACTCAGTCTTCTTGGCCACGTGGGTAGAGAACAGTCCACGACAAGGGTATGAAATTCCCTCCGACGTCTGGTTCACCGTCGTGAAGCTCCTGCCAAAGTTTGTGAAACCAGACTTTCCAGAGGCAGATGTCACCCAAGCTCTACGCTGCAGCACGACCTTCCTGGAGATCGGTGGGGATGCTCGAGCATACTAGGGTTATATTTTCCCCCTGACTACAGTGCAGACAGATTCCTTGGAACTCTAACCGCTGGTGGTTTGCCACGTCTCCTACTCAGATAATGGTGGAACCTGAATATTGCGACAGATCTTGATATGACCAACAAGTTCTTGTTGTTTCAGTTCAACCATGATCATTGGCGGGGCCGCCAGAACGCTGTAACTGCAGTGGGCAAGCTTGCTGAACAACGTAAGTGCTCGCTATAATTGTTGGCGCCACTGAGACCTGTTCTCAGGTGTTTTCCACGGCGCGCTTAAGGACTTAGTGCCTCAAATTGCTGCGTCACTTGAGGACGACTCCTGGAGTGTTCGAGTCGCCGCTTTAACCACACTGGGCAAGCTCTCTGAGCAATGCGAGTCCTCGTTACAATTGTTGAGCTCGAAGACTGAGCCGTGTTCGCAGCTATATTCCATGAGGCAATTAGGGACCTCGTGCCCCAAATTGCTACGCTTCTCAAGGATGGCACTATCAATGTACGAGTAAGCGCTGTGACCACAATGGGCAAGCTCGCAGAACAAGGTAAGTCGTCGCTACACTTGTTGACGTTACTGAGCTTTGTTCCCAGCTGCATTTGACGACGCAATCGAAGTCTTTGTCCTTCAAATTGCTGCGTCACTTGAGGACGACTCCTGGAGTGTTCGAGTCGCCGCTTTAACCACACTGGGCAAGGTCTCTGAACAATGCGAGTCCTCGTTACAATTGTTGAGCTCGAAGACTAAGCCGTGTTCGCAGCTATATTCCATGAGGCAATCAGCGACCTCGTGCCCCAAATTGCTACCCTTCTCAAGGATGGCATTATCAATGTCCGAGTAAGCGCTGTGACCACAATGGGCAAGCTCGCAGAACAAGGTAAGTCGTCGCTACACTTGTTGACGTAACTGAGCTCTGTTCCCAGCTACATTTGACGACGCAATCCAAGGCTTTGTTCCTCAAATTGCGCAGTCATCCGAGGATAAGTGGTGGAACGTTCTCCGGGGAACTGCACCCAGATTAGCCAAACATGCTGAGCGACGTAAGTGCTCACTACAATACTTGGTTTCACTGACTCGGAGACCCGTTCACAGCTATTCAAGGTTTTGTACCCTACTTTGCGGAGTTACTCAAGGATAGGAATGAGGGTGTCCGACGGGCTGCTGTCACCACAATGGGCAAACTCGCCGAGCGACGTAAGTGTGTTCTACGGCCAGGGATGTGCCTGAGACATGGCCCTTTCTAGCCACCTTTGTGTCTCACATCTGCCGGCTTCTTCAAGACAGGAGTAGGAATATCACTTTCAGTTCCCACTAACGAGACTGAGCGTCCATTCAATTTCTAGAGGACCTTATGTCTCCTCTCCGCGAATTGCTGAACCACAACAATGAGGACATTCGCGCTTCTGCTGCAAAGGTCCTTGCCCTCTTGCCCAATACAGACGCCGATACATCCGGCCTCGGGGAAGTTGTCGTCGTTGAAGAGTCTTAAATTCAACCCCGTGTCTACCCACTTCTGAATTGTAATACTACTGTCATTCTCATTAAAAAAAGGTTTAACGTTTACTTTCTCATTAGGGGAGTTCACGGTAGGGAATATTTTCCCGTCTGTGAATCAATATATTCGAGTGATGGCACCATTATTTTTACAAAAAAAGATATTCCACAAACGAGATTAAATCTTGTTTGTGGAATGTCTTTTTTTGTGATCTATATATATATATGCTTGAGCCTTGACTGAGAGCAACGAAGCTGCCGAGGGTAAGACCATCAAGCAGCTTGAAGCTCCTCAGTGTTCTTCAGTGGCAGACATGAAGAAGGTTGTCACTGTTTGGTCCGAAGCTAAGCTGCGGCGTCAGCTGTCCACTGGCAGTTGGTTTTTCGGGGGAATTTTGATAGGATGGTATGTGGTATCTAATGACCAAATGGTGCAGATAAAGGTTATTGAATGTTGTGAGAAGGTGTGTCCCTGGCAGGTGGAATTAATAATAGGAATATATCTTGGGACTCAAATGGGGTGATCACGGATTTATTCCACAAACGACGGTTTTATTGGTCCCATCAAATGAATATATTTATTGACAAATGAAAAATATAGCCTACTGTGAACTCCCCTATTCTTGAGTGATTAAATAGGTAACATACGTTCTAGTGTGCACATTCTCTCATTCATTCACTAATCTGACCCTCCTCAAAAGAAAATCTCACCTGTATACCCCCTCATTCCCCTGCTATGGTACCTCCCAAAAATAGGCACTTTTTGGGTAGGTTTCCTTTAACTTGTTGGTGAGGCCACCGCTGTGAGCGTGGCGTGACTCGTACTTGAGAATTTTTTTTTTTCAGCTTTGTAATTTTGCCAATCTTTCACCATGGTGGCTCACTAAATGTTTCCTCAATTCCGGCCTTTGTAGTGTTCATTACCTCCAGATTTGCTAAATATGTATTTACTAATTGCAAGTTGCACTTTGGCCATGTTCCACTGATTGTGTAGAGTGCTATTATCAGCGACTGCCTAGTCGGCCACACTAGCTAGTCGGCCATTTGCATAATATAAGGCCGCGTAGTTAAAAGTCTCGAGGATTGGCGTTCTTGGGGTGCAATGCGACCTATGAGGACGTCGTATGTCAAGTCAGGCCCCGAACCGTCACGGCGATCAAAAGTTGTGGGAGGTTTCGGATCAAGATGCCGGCGTGTGAACATCATTTCTTATTTCCGGACAGCCTTCGCACTCATTTCTTCCTTGTTTCTCCACCAATTCCCCACCGATTCGCAAGTTAATAGGCTCAAACTCATCCCTATATTTGTGGGGATGATATCGTTGTAAAAAAACCCGTCACATACGATCTGTTCCGCCCTACCAGCACTCTATGAAGACCTCGAGCAGATTCTGAGTGCCATCCCAACGAAGTTCGGAGCTCAAAAGTAAGGCCCGGGGTTTGTAAGTAATATCCTTGAACGCGACGGATACGTGAACGGCCTGGCCCTCCAGAATAACGCGTTCTTTCCCGCCATGGGGCGGCCAACTATTCAAGACATTAGAGTGCCGCAGGTATGTAATCGCAACTCTTACCATTTGGTTTTCTCGGCCTTGCTGGGATCATAGGTTGGCCTAGAAATTGGCAATGCCTCTAGGAACTACCAGAAGGGTCCGGTCAAAGATTCCTTGGGCCCTTCAGTTCGCAATTCATCCCAGTTCCATTGTACTTTATCTCGCCGACGAAGGTGAAGCCCAGCGGTGGTTGCCTCATTTTCCATCCACAAGAGCGGCACTCCGGCAAGATCAAGACGCATATTTTCTCGATTCCCGCCGCCACTGGATTGATGAGAATGAAGCAACGTGAAACTTAATGGCTCACTTACATGTCGGAGTGAGTACCGGCAAACCAAACCTCTTTGACGCCTGCTGGGATGTTCTCCGTCGTGTCGTCGGTCCTGCGGGTTGGAGGCCCGCGAAAAATGCTGATAGAAGACACAGTGTCCCTTGATGGCAGTCAAGGAACGTAGTTAGGAACAAAGAAAGGAACATACCATACACCCACAAAATGCACCCTGACACCAGGATCCTCCCTCGAGAATTCCTGTTTGAAGTGCTTGCAAATCTGTATTGCATCCTTCGTAGCTTTTCTTATGGTTAATGCGATGTAGGGAAAAAAGTAAGTGATGCGAACCCTTCCCTTTGTGCCGCTTGGCGTAAAGTTCGTAAGCGCTGGTGGTGCAGACAATTCAGAGCAAGGACGAAGAATCAGAGCCGCGAGTCTTACAACGGTATGAGGCGATCGTTGCCCGGATACATGAGGCCCATCTAAGCATCCCGGATTAACGAAAATATCCCGTAGTTTTGGTGTCATTACCGTCGTTATCATCCCCGCAAGTGCCCGTACCTGATCCGCACCGCGGGAAAACCCTATACAGTGCGGCACCTCAGATATGAAGGTATCGTGGAGGAAGACGGAAATACCTAAAAGAAAAATTCTGTCGCCGCGTTGGAAATTTTCGGCGAGCCATTGGTAGGCGTCCTTGACGTTTCGCTCGAAATTCCTGTCTTATATCAGCCAGAATCGTCATGGATCACTCTGACCCCACCAGGCAATGGCGAGGTCCAATTTGTTCGCTATAAGCTGCTTCCAGTATGCGAAAGAGCGGAACGTAGGAGGTGCGTAAGTTCCGATACCGCTCACGTAGAAGGTGAGTTGTTGCGCCGCGGGATTGACCTTGAGGATGCGGTTGTGGAGTTCCAGCAGATCTGTATTCTGCGAAAGGATCAAATACCGCAGAAGTGAGGTCTCAAGACAGACATTGGGCCCAAACTGGTTAGAACTTCCGTCGATGCTGACCACCAAGTTTCGACTCGGTGTTTCGTAGCAGTTGCCGTCCACTTGCAAGCTACTAATATCGATATATTCTGGTAGGAACTTGACGCGACGTTCATCAATGGCAAGAGCATGTCGGAAGTAACATATGTGGTCAGCGGAACTAGTAAGCGGAAGTGGCGGTCCTCGAAAAATGCCGACAGAAGACACAGTGTCCCTTGATGGCAGTCAAGGAACGTAGTTGGGAACAGAGAAAGGAACATACCATACACCCACAAAATGCACCCTGACATCATGATCCTCCCTCGAGAATGTCTGTTTGAAGTGCTTGCACAACTCTACTGCGTCCTTCGTAGCTTTCTTATGGTTAATGCGATATAAGGAAAAGAGTAAGTGATGCGAACCCTTCCCTTTGTGCCGCTTGGCGTAAAGTTCGTAAGCGCTGGTGGTGCGGGCAATTCAGAGCAAGGAAGAAGAATCAGAGCCGCGAGTCTTACAACGGTATGAGGCGATCGTTGCCCGGATACATGAGGCCCATCTAAGCATCCCAGATTAACGAAAATATCCCGTAGTTTTGGTGTCATTACCGTCGTTATAATTCCTGCAAGCGCCCGTACTTGATACGCGCCGCGGGAAAAGCCTATACCCAATGCGGCGCGTTAGATCCAAGGCATCATGGAAAAAGACCAAAATACCGAAAAGGAATATTTTGTCACCGCGTCGGTAATTGTCGGCGAGCCATCGGTAGGCGTCCTTGACGTGTCGCTCGAAATTCCTGTCTTATATCAGCCAGAATTGGCATGGATCACTCTGACCCACCAGGCAATGGCGAGGTCCAATTTGTTCGCTATAAGCTGCTTCCAGTATGCGAAAGAGCGGAACGTAGGAGGCGCGTAAGTTCCGATACCGCTCACGTAGAAGGTGAGTTGTTGCGCCGCGGGATTGTCCTTGAGGATGCGGCTATGGAGTTCCACCACATTCGTATTCTATGAAAGGGTTAACTAAGTTACAAGCCAAGAGTCGGTACAAACATTAGAGCCAAACTGATTGGAAGTTCCGTCGATGCTGACCACCAAGTTTCGACCCTGTCCTTCGTAGCAGTTGCCCTCACAGGTCTTACTGCATGAGCAGTGGCAAGTACTACAGGCGCATTCACATTCGGGTGGGCATGTGCATGCGCACTTTCTACGGGGGGAGTTGTTGCTCGGGGCTGTCATGGATGGGAAAGAGCAAGGGAAAGAGGATTTGTCTGTGTAGAATTTCGCTAATCAAAAACATCAAAAAAATTCTATATAGAATTCTACGCAGAATTGATCCCAGCTGATTCATAGCTCTCACTGGCGTCACTTTGATACGAAACAAATAGGCGCGCAGGCACCGACGGCTTGAGACAACCTCCGAATTAATCCCTTTTAACAGACGCCTTATCATACCTCGTTTGGCGCCGAGTAGGATAAACGAAATACTTCCTGTAAGTAATTATTTTTCCGCAGCTAGGTTTTGAACCCATGTTAAACCTAACCGAAAGGAACTGGAGCCGGCGAGGTTCAAAATATTTGAAAACTTCGCTGAACCGATTATTATTACTTGAAACAAATGCGACCTCTACTTCCTGTGTCAATTCTTCAACCCATGTTTTAATTGCACGGTTCCTGCGCGCCTATTTACTTGGCATCAAATTGCTGTCTACTTTCCATCATTAGTGCCGCCTTTCTGATTCCCTGTGGCGCTCGTCCCCAAGTCACGATATGAATCTGGATTTGGATGAGGAAAAGGGCATGAATACACGGCACACCTAAAAAGGCAATCTTTCCGCCTTGTTAAATGTGCAACGGAATGTTAGAGGGAATTTTGCTATTGGTCCGGAAAATGCCGAACCAATAGCAAAATTCCCTCTAACATTCCGTTGCACATTTAACAAGGCGGAAAGATTGCCTTTTTAGGTGTGCCGTGTATTCATGCCCTTTTCCTCATCCAAATCCAGATTCATATCGTGACTTGGGGACGAGCGCCACAGGGAATCAGAAAGGCGGCACTAATGATGGAAAGTAGACAGCAATTTGATGCCAAGTAAATAGGCGCGCAGGAACCGTGCAATTAAAACATGGGTTGAAGAATTGACACAGGAAGTAGAGGTCGCATTTGTTTCAAGTAATAATAATCGGTTCAGCGAAGTTTTCAAATATTTTGAACCTCGCCGGCTCCAGTTCCTTTCGGTTAGGTTTAACATGGGTTCAAAACCTAGCTGCGGAAAAATAATTACTTACAGGAAGTATTTCGTTTATCCTACTCGGCGCCAAACGAGGTATGATAAGGCGTCTGTTAAAAGGGATTAATTCGGAGGTTGTCTCAAGCCGTCGGTGCCTGCGCGCCTATTTGTTTCGTATCAAAGTGACGCCAGTGAGAGCTATGAATCAGCTGGGATCAATTCTGCGTAGAATTCTATATAGAATTTTTTTGATGTTTTTGATTAGCGAAATTCTACACAGACAAATCCTCTTTCCCTTGCTCTTTCCCATCCATGACAGCCCCGAGCAACAACTCCCCCCGTAGAAAGTGCGCATGCACATGCCCACCCGAATGTGAATGCGCCTGTAGTACTTGCCACTGCTCATGCAGTAAGACCTGTGAGGGCAACTGCTACGAAGGACAGGGTCGAAACTTGGTGGTCAGCATCGACGGAACTTCCAATCAGTTTGGCTCTAATGTTTGTACCGACTCTTGGCTTGTAACTTAGTTAACCCTTTCATAGAATACGAATGTGGTGGAACTCCATAGCCGCATCCTCAAGGACAATCCCGCGGCGCAACAACTCACCTTCTACGTGAGCGGTATCGGAACTTACGCGCCTCCTACGTTCCGCTCTTTCGCATACTGGAAGCAGCTTATAGCGAACAAATTGGACCTCGCCATTGCCTGGTGGGTCAGAGTGATCCATGCCAATTCTGGCTGATATAAGACAGGAATTTCGAGCGACACGTCAAGGACGCCTACCGATGGCTCGCCGACAATTACCGACGCGGTGACAAAATATTCCTTTTCGGTATTTTGGTCTTTTTCCATGATGCCTTGGATCTAACGCGCCGCATTGGGTATAGGCTTTTCCCGCGGCGCGTATCAAGTACGGGCGCTTGCAGGAATTATAACGACGGTAATGACACCAAAACTACGGGATATTTTCGTTAATCTGGGATGCTTAGATGGGCCTCATGTATCCGGGCAACGATCGCCTCATACCGTTGTAAGACTCGCGGCTCTGATTCTTCTTCCTTGCTCTGAATTGCCCGCACCACCAGCGCTTACGAACTTTACGCCAAGCGGCACAAAGGGAAGGGTTCGCATCACTTACTCTTTTCCTTATATCGCATTAACCATAAGAAAGCTACGAAGGACGCAGTAGAGTTGTGCAAGCACTTCAAACAGACATTCTCGAGGGAGGATCATGATGTCAGGGTGCATTTTGTGGGTGTATGGTATGTTCCTTTCTCTGTTCCCAACTACGTTCCTTGACTGCCATCAAGGGACACTGTGTCTTCTGTCGGCATTTTTCGAGGACCGCCACTTCCGCTTACTAGTTCCGCTGACCACATATGTTACTTCCGACATGCTCTTGCCATTGATGAACGTCGCGTCAAGTTCCTACCAGAATATATCGATATTAGTAGCTTGCAAGTGGACGGCAACTGCTACGAAACACCGAGTCGAAACTTGGTGGTCAGCATCGACGGAAGTTCTAACCAGTTTGGGCCCAATGTCTGTCTTGAGACCTCACTTCTGCGGTATTTGATCCTTTCGCAGAATACAGATCTGCTGGAACTCCACAACCGCATCCTCAAGGTCAATCCCGCGGCGCAACAACTCACCTTCTACGTGAGCGGTATCGGAACTTACGCACCTCCTACGTTCCGCTCTTTCGCATACTGGAAGCAGCTTATAGCGAACAAATTGGACCTCGCCATTGCCTGGTGGGGTCAGAGTGATCCATGACGATTCTGGCTGATATAAGACAGGAATTTCGAGCGAAACGTCAAGGACGCCTACCAATGGCTCGCCGAAAATTTCCAACGCGGCGACAGAATTTTTCTTTTAGGTATTTCCGTCTTCCTCCACGATACCTTCATATCTGAGGTGCCGCACTGTATAGGGTTTTCCCGCGGTGCGGATCAGGTACGGGCACTTGCGGGGATGATAACGACGGTAATGACACCAAAACTACGGGATATTTTCGTTAATCCGGGATGCTTAGATGGGCCTCATGTATCCGGGCAACGATCGCCTCATACCGTTGTAAGACTCGCGGCTCTGATTCTTCGTCCTTGCTCTGAATTGTCTGCACCACCAGCGCTTACGAACTTTACGCCAAGCGGCACAAAGGGAAGGGTTCGCATCACTTACTTTTTTCCCTACATCGCATTAACCATAAGAAAAGCTACGAAGGATGCAATACAGATTTGCAAGCACTTCAAACAGGAATTCTCGAGGGAGGATCCTGGTGTCAGGGTGCATTTTGTGGGTGTATGGTATGTTCCTTTCTTTGTTCCTAACTACGTTCCTTGACTGCCATCAAGGGACACTGTGTCTTCTATCAGCATTTTTCGCGGGCCTCCAACCCGCAGGACCGACGACACGACGGAGAACATCCCAGCAGGCGTCAAAGAGGTTTGGTTTGCCGGTACTCACTCCGACATGTAAGTGAGCCATTAAGTTTCACGTTGCTTCATTCTCATCAATCCAGTGGCGGCGGGAATCGAGAAAATATGCGTCTTGATCTTGCCGGAGTGCCGCTCTTGTGGATGGAAAATGAGGCAACCACCGCTGGGCTTCACCTTCGTCGGCGAGATAAAGTACAATGGAACTGGGATGAATTGCGAACTGAAGGGCCCAAGGAATCTTTGACCGGACCCTTCTGGTAGTTCCTAGAGGCATTGCCAATTTCTAGGCCAACCTATGATCCCAGCAAGGCCGAGAAAACCAAATGGTAAGAGTTGCGATTACATACCTGCGGCACTCTAATGTCTTGAATAGTTGGCCGCCCCATGGCGGGAAAGAACGCGTTATTCTGGAGGGCCAGGCCGTTCACGTATCCGTCGCGTTCAAGGATATTACTTACAAACCCCGGGCCTTACTTTTGAGCTCCGAACTTCGTTGGGATTCCCTCGTCGATCGAGGAAAACCCGATAAAATTTCCTGGGCCGGTGAATGGCAACCGCGGCTAGAGATGGATCTCTTCGACTCGTCTATGGCCGAAGAAATCGGGCGTAACTTGGTAGCCGCGATGGAAAAAGATAAAACACATTATCTTCAACGTATTCCGTTCCTGGCACTGTCTGGTGAGATCCCTATCCTGTCATCACTATTGCAGTTAATATGAATCAAAGAGGACGGTATTTCTGGCCTGGTTTCCAGTTGTGTTGTAGAAGAGCTGATCCGGCTGCTCCGAAATGAGGACACGGATTCTGAGCTCGGAGCCCTCGCCTCGGCCTGTCTAGAGTCGATGTTGAGGAACGGTCGCCAAATTGTTTCACCCAAACTGGAAGAGATCGACATTGCCAACTTGGTTTCCGCTCTCTTATCGCGCTCGACCCCGAAGCAACAGTTAATCCACTCAGTCTTCTTGGCCACGTGGGTAGAGAACAGTCCACGACAAGGGTATGAAATTCCCTCCGACGTCTGGTTCACCGTCGTGAAGCTCCTGCCAAAGTTTGTGAAACCAGACTTTCCAGAGGCAGATGTCACCCAAGCTCTACGCTGCAGCACGACCTTCCTGGAGATCGGTGGGGATGCTCGAGCATACTAGGGTTATATTTTCCCCCTGACTACAGTGCAGACAGATTCCTTGGAACTCTAACCGCTGGTGGTTTGCCACGTCTCCTACTCAGATAATGGTGGAACCTGAATATTGCGACAGATCTTGATATGACCAACAAGTTCTTGTTGTTTCAGTTCAACCATGATCATTGGCGGGGCCGCCAGAACGCTGTAACTGCAGTGGGCAAGCTTGCTGAACAACGTAAGTGCTCGCTATAATTGTTGGCGCCACTGAGACCTGTTCTCAGGTGTTTTCCACGGCGCGCTTAAGGACTTAGTGCCTCAAATTGCTGCGTCACTTGAGGACGACTCCTGGAGTGTTCGAGTCGCCGCTTTAACCACACTGGGCAAGCTCTCTGAGCAATGCGAGTCCTCGTTACAATTGTTGAGCTCGAAGACTGAGCCGTGTTCGCAGCTATATTCCATGAGGCAATTAGGGACCTCGTGCCCCAAATTGCTACGCTTCTCAAGGATGGCACTATCAATGTACGAGTAAGCGCTGTGACCACAATGGGCAAGCTCGCAGAACAAGGTAAGTCGTCGCTACACTTGTTGACGTTACTGAGCTTTGTTCCCAGCTGCATTTGACGACGCAATCGAAGTCTTTGTCCTTCAAATTGCTGCGTCACTTGAGGACGACTCCTGGAGTGTTCGAGTCGCCGCTTTAACCACACTGGGCAAGGTCTCTGAACAATGCGAGTCCTCGTTACAATTGTTGAGCTCGAAGACTAAGCCGTGTTCGCAGCTATATTCCATGAGGCAATCAGCGACCTCGTGCCCCAAATTGCTACCCTTCTCAAGGATGGCATTATCAATGTCCGAGTAAGCGCTGTGACCACAATGGGCAAGCTCGCAGAACAAGGTAAGTCGTCGCTACACTTGTTGACGTAACTGAGCTCTGTTCCCAGCTACATTTGACGACGCAATCCAAGGCTTTGTTCCTCAAATTGCGCAGTCATCCGAGGATAAGTGGTGGAACGTTCTCCGGGGAACTGCACCCAGATTAGCCAAACATGCTGAGCGACGTAAGTGCTCACTACAATACTTGGTTTCACTGACTCGGAGACCCGTTCACAGCTATTCAAGGTTTTGTACCCTACTTTGCGGAGTTACTCAAGGATAGGAATGAGGGTGTCCGACGGGCTGCTGTCACCACAATGGGCAAACTCGCCGAGCGACGTAAGTGTGTTCTACGGCCAGGGATGTGCCTGAGACATGGCCCTTTCTAGCCACCTTTGTGTCTCACATCTGCCGGCTTCTTCAAGACAGGAGTAGGAATATCACTTTCAGTTCCCACTAACGAGACTGAGCGTCCATTCAATTTCTAGAGGACCTTATGTCTCCTCTCCGCGAATTGCTGAACCACAACAATGAGGACATTCGCGCTTCTGCTGCAAAGGTCCTTGCCCTCTTGCCCAATACAGACGCCGATACATCCGGCCTCGGGGAAGTTGTCGTCGTTGAAGAGTCTTAAATTCAACCCCGTGTCTACCCACTTCTGAATTGTAATACTACTGTCATTCTCATTAAAAAAAGGTTTAACGTTTACTTTCTCATTAGGGGAGTTCACGGTAGGGAATATTTTCCCGTCTGTGAATCAATATATTCGAGTGATGGCACCATTATTTTTACAAAAAAAGATATTCCACAAACGAGATTAAATCTTGTTTGTGGAATGTCTTTTTTTGTGATCTATATATATATATGCTTGAGCCTTGACTGAGAGCAACGAAGCTGCCGAGGGTAAGACCATCAAGCAGCTTGAAGCTCCTCAGTGTTCTTCAGTGGCAGACATGAAGAAGGTTGTCACTGTTTGGTCCGAAGCTAAGCTGCGGCGTCAGCTGTCCACTGGCAGTTGGTTTTTCGGGGGAATTTTGATAGGATGGTATGTGGTATCTAATGACCAAATGGTGCAGATAAAGGTTATTGAATGTTGTGAGAAGGTGTGTCCCTGGCAGGTGGAATTAATAATAGGAATATATCTTGGGACTCAAATGGGGTGATCACGGATTTATTCCACAAACGACGGTTTTATTGGTCCCATCAAATGAATATATTTATTGACAAATGAAAAATATAGCCTACTGTGAACTCCCCTATTCTTGAGTGATTAAATAGGTAACATACGTTCTAGTGTGCACATTCTCTCATTCATTCACTAATCTGACCCTCCTCAAAAGAAAATCTCACCTGTATACCCCCTCATTCCCCTGCTATGGTACCTCCCAAAAATAGGCACTTTTTGGGTAGGTTTCCTTTAACTTGTTGGTGAGGCCACCGCTGTGAGCGTGGCGTGACTCGTACTTGAGAATTTTTTTTTTCAGCTTTGTAATTTTGCCAATCTTTCACCATGGTGGCTCACTAAATGTTTCCTCAATTCCGGCCTTTGTAGTGTTCATTACCTCCAGATTTGCTAAATATGTATTTACTAATTGCAAGTTGCACTTTGGCCATGTTCCACTGATTGTGTAGAGTGCTATTATCAGCGACTGCCTAGTCGGCCACACTAGCTAGTCGGCCATTTGCATAATATAAGGCCGCGTAGTTAAAAGTCTCGAGGATTGGCGTTCTTGGGGTGCAATGCGACCTATGAGGACGTCGTATGTCAAGTCAGGCCCCGAACCGTCACGGCGATCAAAAGTTGTGGGAGGTTTCGGATCAAGATGCCGGCGTGTGAACATCATTTCTTATTTCCGGACAGCCTTCGCACTCATTTCTTCCTTGTTTCTCCACCAATTCCCCACCGATTCGCAAGTTAATAGGCTCAAACTCATCCCTATATTTGTGGGGATGATATCGTTGTAAAAAAACCCGTCACATACGATCTGTTCCGCCCTACCAGCACTCTATGAAGACCTCGAGCAGATTCTGAGTGCCGCAGACCGGCCACCTCTCTAGCGAATCAGCCGTATTTGCTGAGGACCCAGAATTTGCTTGGTACATTTAGTATAGCTGGATACGTGTTATTATAAGTTTATAGGGTCATTACTTTACAGGTTCCCGGTCGCGATGGGCTACTGCCCTAAACCATCGGATTTTAGTTGCACATCAGGCTGAACTTTTTTTGAGGGGTTGGGGTTAGGTGCGAAACATTGTAGGCGAATTTTTATGTTCAAAAACCTCTCATGAAGTCATCTGAAACTTAATTTGGGCCTTCACTGTGCTCTATACGAGTATATACGGGGAGGGTGCGACTCGCTTAAGAGTGCGACTCGACTAATTAAGCGAGTCGCACTGTTGATGGTATTGCCATCGGCTACCATCAATACATCATTTTCGGCGCAGGAGAGCCGTTTGTCAGTATATTCGTCAATTGGCGTATTAATGGCCGTTCCGGGCCATATTTAATTATGGGGGGAACGGTGTTCCCCCCATACCCCCCTCCTTTCGCCTGACGGCACATTTAAATATTTTATACAGGGCTTTTTCCAAGTTTATGATGATTTTTAGCTTAATCTCAGTATAAAAAATGAATCTGGCGCAGGGGAAACTCCCGCGGACCCCCCTTTACGCTCGCCGCTAGGCCCACTGCGTGGTGCTTCCGCTCGCCGCGGGGGCCCACAGCTCTTTTTCTTTTCTTCGTGTGTTTTTCAATTTTTTTCTGCTTATTCCAAGTTTGAAAGGTTCTATAGCACGGGGGAGACCCCCGTGGACCCCCCTCGACGCTCGCCGCTTGGCCCACTGCGTGGTGCTTCGCTCGCCGCGGGGCCCACTGCGTGGTGCCGTGTGGGGCGGGGTTTAAATGTTTTGATGCGGTGCGGCGGCTCCAAGTTCAAGTCGCACTCTTGGCGCCGAGTCGCACTGCTGATTGATCTTATTTGAGGTACGCGAGCTTAGCCGAGTCGCACCGATGAACGAGTCGCACCCTTTTCGTCATTCCTCGCTCTATACGTCGCACGGCCCACCATTTTGTTCTCACTGCCCTTTCGCCGACCCTACTTAGCTTAGAAGGGAACTGGTATCATTATCCTTACACCTCAAATGTACAGTTTAACTGTGTGGAATCATTCATTTGCATCTCTTGAACCATCTGGAATGCAGTGGGCTGGATAGAAGTGGTGCAAACTGACAATTTGGCGGGGTGGCCGACTAGGCCGTTTATTTCCCTTTTGGGGATGCCGCCGGAAATAAATTCAAAGAGCGATGAAGGTGACATGTAAATTCAAGCAAAATATTGTCACTCATTCCTAGGGTCCATGTCTTCATTTGAGAGCCCAAATACCCAGACCCCCTCGACTTCCCGTGTGGGGTTTAGGCCAAAAGTCCTAAGGTGGCCGAGTAGGCAGTTTCCGATAATAGGGTCCGCTGTCAATTCCACTTTGCAGAAAATAATTAACTGTCAATCAGAATGTCAGGCTGACTGTCAGAGCTGACAGATGGCAATTGACAATTACCTATTTGGGAAGTCACAGAAATACAGGCTATTCGATGAACTACCAGCCCCAGTCCACTGCCTGTGATGCGGCTACGGGTTGGGCCTGCGTACTTCTACTCTCCTTAGTCTCCGCCTCGTCATCTGCCACTGACAACAACCCTTTCAATCTGGGTGCCCTCAACATCACATCCACGTCAACCACAAATACCTCGTCGGATCTGAACGTCTTCTTCCTGTTGTTCTTCTTGCGTCTTCGCTTTCGCGCCAGCTTGGCCCTGAGAGCGTCGGATATTTCTTCAAGCTCTTTCCCGTCGTCTTCTTCATCTGTTTCCGTTGAGTCGGTATCGGAATCGGACGCATCGGAATCTCCCTCTCGCTTCTTCATCTTTGCCTTCTCAATCACAGCCTGGTCAAGCCGGCGGAACGCGACTGTTGGACGACGCGGAGGGCGGCGTGGACCTTCTGCACCCTAAACAAACCAGTCTGAGTTTACTAGTTCTCGTAATATAAAACGTAGACCGACCACAGCATGATATATGTACCATTGACCGACCATTATCATGTCCAATAAACCTTCTGTTTTTTGGTCGCCTCACAGGGGGCTGTTGAACCAGGTGATATTGGAATTGGTGCGCTCATCGGGCATCGGATTCCGAATACACTAAGATTCCGAATACTCTGACTCCCAGCATCTGCTGAACATGAGTTGGTGAATATGGATCTCGAACGGACAATTCACGGAAAATGCCGAACCAATAGCAAAATTCCCTCTAACATTCCGTTGCACATTTAACAAGGCGGAAAGATTGCCTTTTTAGGTGTGCCGTGTATTCATGCCCTTTTCCTCATCCAAATCCAGATTCATATCGTGACTTGGGGACGAGCGCCACAGGGAATCAGAAAGGCGGCACTAATGATGGAAAGTAGACAGCAATTTGATGCCAAGTAAATAGGCGCGCAGGAACCGTGCAATTAAAACATGGGTTGAAGAATTGACACAGGAAGTAGAGGTCGCATTTGTTTCAAGTAATAATAATCGGTTCAGCGAAGTTTTCAAATATTTTGAACCTCGCCGGCTCCAGTTCCTTTCGGTTAGGTTTAACATGGGTTCAAAACCTAGCTGCGGAAAAAATAATTACTTACAGGAAGTATTTCGTTTATCCTACTCGGCGCCAAACGAGGTATGATAAGGCGTCTGTTAAAAGGGATTAATTCGGAGGTTGTCTCAAGCCGTCGGTGCCTGCGCGCCTATTTGTTTCGTATCAAAGTGACGCCAGTGAGAGCTATGAATCAGCTGGGATCAATTCTGCGTAGAATTCTATATAGAATTTTTTTGATGTTTTTGATTAGCGAAATTCTACACAGACAAATCCTCTTTCCCTTGCTCTTTCCCATCCATGACAGCCCCGAGCAACAACTCCCCCCGTAGAAAGTGCGCATGCACATGCCCACCCGAATGTGAATGCGCCTGTAGTACTTGCCACTGCTCATGCAGTAAGACCTGTGAGGGCAACTGCTACGAAGGACAGGGTCGAAACTTGGTGGTCAGCATCGACGGAACTTCCAATCAGTTTGGCTCTAATGTTTGTACCGACTCTTGGCTTGTAACTTAGTTAACCCTTTCATAGAATACGAATGTGGTGGAACTCCATAGCCGCATCCTCAAGGACAATCCCGCGGCGCAACAACTCACCTTCTACGTGAGCGGTATCGGAACTTACGCGCCTCCTACGTTCCGCTCTTTCGCATACTGGAAGCAGCTTATAGCGAACAAATTGGACCTCGCCATTGCCTGGTGGGTCAGAGTGATCCATGCCAATTCTGGCTGATATAAGACAGGAATTTCGAGCGACACGTCAAGGACGCCTACCGATGGCTCGCCGACAATTACCGACGCGGTGACAAAATATTCCTTTTCGGTATTTTGGTCTTTTTCCATGATGCCTTGGATCTAACGCGCCGCATTGGGTATAGGCTTTTCCCGCGGCGCGTATCAAGTACGGGCGCTTGCAGGAATTATAACGACGGTAATGACACCAAAACTACGGGATATTTTCGTTAATCTGGGATGCTTAGATGGGCCTCATGTATCCGGGCAACGATCGCCTCATACCGTTGTAAGACTCGCGGCTCTGATTCTTCTTCCTTGCTCTGAATTGCCCGCACCACCAGCGCTTACGAACTTTACGCCAAGCGGCACAAAGGGAAGGGTTCGCATCACTTACTCTTTTCCTTATATCGCATTAACCATAAGAAAGCTACGAAGGACGCAGTAGAGTTGTGCAAGCACTTCAAACAGACATTCTCGAGGGAGGATCATGATGTCAGGGTGCATTTTGTGGGTGTATGGTATGTTCCTTTCTCTGTTCCCAACTACGTTCCTTGACTGCCATCAAGGGACACTGTGTCTTCTGTCGGCATTTTTCGAGGACCGCCACTTCCGCTTACTAGTTCCGCTGACCACATATGTTACTTCCGACATGCTCTTGCCATTGATGAACGTCGCGTCAAGTTCCTACCAGAATATATCGATATTAGTAGCTTGCAAGTGGACGGCAACTGCTACGAAACACCGAGTCGAAACTTGGTGGTCAGCATCGACGGAAGTTCTAACCAGTTTGGGCCCAATGTCTGTCTTGAGACCTCACTTCTGCGGTATTTGATCCTTTCGCAGAATACAGATCTGCTGGAACTCCACAACCGCATCCTCAAGGTCAATCCCGCGGCGCAACAACTCACCTTCTACGTGAGCGGTATCGGAACTTACGCACCTCCTACGTTCCGCTCTTTCGCATACTGGAAGCAGCTTATAGCGAACAAATTGGACCTCGCCATTGCCTGGTGGGGTCAGAGTGATCCATGACGATTCTGGCTGATATAAGACAGGAATTTCGAGCGAAACGTCAAGGACGCCTACCAATGGCTCGCCGAAAATTTCCAACGCGGCGACAGAATTTTTCTTTAGGTATTTCCGTCTTCCTCCACGATACCTTCATATCTGAGGTGCCGCACTGTATAGGGTTTTCCCGCGGTGCGGATCAGGTACGGGCACTTGCGGGGATGATAACGACGGTAATGACACCAAAACTACGGGATATTTTCGTTAATCCGGGATGCTTAGATGGGCCTCATGTATCCGGGCAACGATCGCCTCATACCGTTGTAAGACTCGCGGCTCTGATTCTTCGTCCTTGCTCTGAATTGTCTGCACCACCAGCGCTTACGAACTTTACGCCAAGCGGCACAAAGGGAAGGGTTCGCATCACTTACTTTTTTCCCTACATCGCATTAACCATAAGAAAAGCTACGAAGGATGCAATACAGATTTGCAAGCACTTCAAACAGGAATTCTCGAGGGAGGATCCTGGTGTCAGGGTGCATTTTGTGGGTGTATGGTATGTTCCTTTCTTTGTTCCTAACTACGTTCCTTGACTGCCATCAAGGGACACTGTGTCTTCTATCAGCATTTTTCGCGGGCCTCCAACCCGCAGGACCGACGACACGACGGAGAACATCCCAGCAGGCGTCAAAGAGGTTTGGTTTGCCGGTACTCACTCCGACATGTAAGTGAGCCATTAAGTTTCACGTTGCTTCATTCTCATCAATCCAGTGGCGGCGGGAATCGAGAAAATATGCGTCTTGATCTTGCCGGAGTGCCGCTCTTGTGGATGGAAAATGAGGCAACCACCGCTGGGCTTCACCTTCGTCGGCGAGATAAAGTACAATGGAACTGGGATGAATTGCGAACTGAAGGGCCAAGGAATCTTTGACCGGACCCTTCTGGTAGTTCCTAGAGGCATTGCCAATTTCTAGGCCAACCTATGATCCCAGCAAGGCCGAGAAAACCAAATGGTAAGAGTTGCGATTACATACCTGCGGCACTCTAATGTCTTGAATAGTTGGCCGCCCCATGGCGGGAAAGAACGCGTTATTCTGGAGGGCCAGGCCGTTCACGTATCCGTCGCGTTCAAGGATATTACTTACAAACCCCGGGCCTTACTTTTGAGCTCCGAACTTCGTTGGGATTCCCTCGTCGATCGAGGAAAACCCGATAAAATTTCCTGGGCCGGTGAATGGCAACCGCGGCTAGAGATGGATCTCTTCGACTCGTCTATGGCCGAAGAAATCGGGCGTAACTTGGTAGCCGCGATGGAAAAAGATAAAACACATTATCTTCAACGTATTCCGTTCCTGGCACTGTCTGGTGAGATCCCTATCCTGTCATCACTATTGCAGTTAATATGAATCAAAGAGGACGGTATTTCTGGCCTGGTTTCCAGTTGTGTTGTAGAAGAGCTGATCCGGCTGCTCCGAAATGAGGACACGGATTCTGAGCTCGGAGCCCTCGCCTCGGCCTGTCTAGAGTCGATGTTGAGGAACGGTCGCCAAATTGTTTCACCCAAACTGGAAGAGATCGACATTGCCAACTTGGTTTCCGCTCTCTTATCGCGCTCGACCCCGAAGCAACAGTTAATCCACTCAGTCTTCTTGGCCACGTGGGTAGAGAACAGTCCACGACAAGGGTATGAAATTCCCTCCGACGTCTGGTTCACCGTCGTGAAGCTCCTGCCAAAGTTTGTGAAACCAGACTTTCCAGAGGCAGATGTCACCCAAGCTCTACGCTGCAGCACGACCTTCCTGGAGATCGGTGGGGATGCTCGAGCATACTAGGGTTATATTTTCCCCCTGACTACAGTGCAGACAGATTCCTTGGAACTCTAACCGCTGGTGGTTTGCCACGTCTCCTACTCAGATAATGGTGGAACCTGAATATTGCGACAGATCTTGATATGACCAACAAGTTCTTGTTGTTTCAGTTCAACCATGATCATTGGCGGGGCCGCCAGAACGCTGTAACTGCAGTGGGCAAGCTTGCTGAACAACGTAAGTGCTCGCTATAATTGTTGGCGCCACTGAGACCTGTTCTCAGGTGTTTTCCACGGCGCGCTTAAGGACTTAGTGCCTCAAATTGCTGCGTCACTTGAGGACGACTCCTGGAGTGTTCGAGTCGCCGCTTTAACCACACTGGGCAAGCTCTCTGAGCAATGCGAGTCCTCGTTACAATTGTTGAGCTCGAAGACTGAGCCGTGTTCGCAGCTATATTCCATGAGGCAATTAGGGACCTCGTGCCCCAAATTGCTACGCTTCTCAAGGATGGCACTATCAATGTACGAGTAAGCGCTGTGACCACAATGGGCAAGCTCGCAGAACAAGGTAAGTCGTCGCTACACTTGTTGACGTTACTGAGCTTTGTTCCCAGCTGCATTTGACGACGCAATCGAAGTCTTTGTCCTTCAAATTGCTGCGTCACTTGAGGACGACTCCTGGAGTGTTCGAGTCGCCGCTTTAACCACACTGGGCAAGGTCTCTGAACAATGCGAGTCCTCGTTACAATTGTTGAGCTCGAAGACTAAGCCGTGTTCGCAGCTATATTCCATGAGGCAATCAGCGACCTCGTGCCCCAAATTGCTACCCTTCTCAAGGATGGCATTATCAATGTCCGAGTAAGCGCTGTGACCACAATGGGCAAGCTCGCAGAACAAGGTAAGTCGTCGCTACACTTGTTGACGTAACTGAGCTCTGTTCCCAGCTACATTTGACGACGCAATCCAAGGCTTTGTTCCTCAAATTGCGCAGTCATCCGAGGATAAGTGGTGGAACGTTCTCCGGGGAACTGCACCCAGATTAGCCAAACATGCTGAGCGACGTAAGTGCTCACTACAATACTTGGTTTCACTGACTCGGAGACCCGTTCACAGCTATTCAAGGTTTTGTACCCTACTTTGCGGAGTTACTCAAGGATAGGAATGAGGGTGTCCGACGGGCTGCTGTCACCACAATGGGCAAACTCGCCGAGCGACGTAAGTGTGTTCTACGGCCAGGGATGTGCCTGAGACATGGCCCTTTCTAGCCACCTTTGTGTCTCACATCTGCCGGCTTCTTCAAGACAGGAGTAGGAATATCACTTTCAGTTCCCACTAACGAGACTGAGCGTCCATTCAATTTCTAGAGGACCTTATGTCTCCTCTCCGCGAATTGCTGAACCACAACAATGAGGACATTCGCGCTTCTGCTGCAAAGGTCCTTGCCCTCTTGCCCAATACAGACGCCGATACATCCGGCCTCGGGGAAGTTGTCGTCGTTGAAGAGTCTTAAATTCAACCCCGTGTCTACCCACTTCTGAATTGTAATACTACTGTCATTCTCATTAAAAAAAGGTTTAACGTTTACTTTCTCATTAGGGGAGTTCACGGTAGGGAATATTTTCCCGTCTGTGAATCAATATATTCGAGTGATGGCACCATTATTTTTACAAAAAAAGATATTCCACAAACGAGATTAAATCTTGTTTGTGGAATGTCTTTTTTTGTGATCTATATATATATATGCTTGAGCCTTGACTGAGAGCAACGAAGCTGCCGAGGGTAAGACCATCAAGCAGCTTGAAGCTCCTCAGTGTTCTTCAGTGGCAGACATGAAGAAGGTTGTCACTGTTTGGTCCGAAGCTAAGCTGCGGCGTCAGCTGTCCACTGGCAGTTGGTTTTTCGGGGGAATTTTGATAGGATGGTATGTGGTATCTAATGACCAAATGGTGCAGATAAAGGTTATTGAATGTTGTGAGAAGGTGTGTCCCTGGCAGGTGGAATTAATAATAGGAATATATCTTGGGACTCAAATGGGGTGATCACGGATTTATTCCACAAACGACGGTTTTATTGGTCCCATCAAATGAATATATTTATTGACAAATGAAAAATATAGCCTACTGTGAACTCCCCTATTCTTGAGTGATTAAATAGGTAACATACGTTCTAGTGTGCACATTCTCTCATTCATTCACTAATCTGACCCTCCTCAAAAGAAAATCTCACCTGTATACCCCCTCATTCCCCTGCTATGGTACCTCCCAAAAATAGGCACTTTTTGGGTAGGTTTCCTTTAACTTGTTGGTGAGGCCACCGCTGTGAGCGTGGCGTGACTCGTACTTGAGAATTTTTTTTTTTCAGCTTTGTAATTTTGCCAATCTTTCACCATGGTGGCTCACTAAATGTTTCCTCAATTCCGGCCTTTGTAGTGTTCATTACCTCCAGATTTGCTAAATATGTATTTACTAATTGCAAGTTGCACTTTGGCCATGTTCCACTGATTGTGTAGAGTGCTATTATCAGCGACTGCCTAGTCGGCCACACTAGCTAGTCGGCCATTTGCATAATATAAGGCCGCGTAGTTAAAAGTCTCGAGGATTGGCGTTCTTGGGGTGCAATGCGACCTATGAGGACGTCGTATGTCAAGTCAGGCCCCGAACCGTCACGGCGATCAAAAGTTGTGGGAGGTTTCGGATCAAGATGCCGGCGTGTGAACATCATTTCTTATTTCCGGACAGCCTTCGCACTCATTTCTTCCTTGTTTCTCCACCAATTCCCCACCGATTCGCAAGTTAATAGGCTCAAACTCATCCCTATATTTGTGGGGATGATATCGTTGTAAAAAAACCCGTCACATACGATCTGTTCCGCCCTACCAGCACTCTATGAAGACCTCGAGCAGATTCTGAGTGCCGCAGACCGGCCACCTCTCTAGCGAATCAGCCGTATTTGCTGAGGACCCAGAATTTGCTTGGTACATTTAGTATAGCTGGATACGTGTTATTATAAGTTTATAGGGTCATTACTTTACAGGTTCCCGGTCGCGATGGGCTACTGCCCTAAACCATCGGATTTTAGTTGCACATCAGGCTGAACTTTTTTTGAGGGGTTGGGGTTAGGTGCGAAACATTGTAGGCGAATTTTTATGTTCAAAAACCTCTCATGAAGTCATCTGAAACTTAATTTGGGCCTTCACTGTGCTCTATACGAGTATATACGGGGAGGGTGCGACTCGCTTAAGAGTGCGACTCGACTAATTAAGCGAGTCGCACTGTTGATGGTATTGCCATCGGCTACCATCAATACATCATTTTCGGCGCAGGAGAGCCGTTTGTCAGTATATTCGTCAATTGGCGTATTAATGGCCGTTCCGGGCCATATTTAATTATGGGGGGAACGGTGTTCCCCCATACCCCCCTCCTTTCGCCTGACGGCACATTTAAATATTTTATACAGGGCTTTTTCCAAGTTTATGATGATTTTTAGCTTAATCTCAGTATAAAAAATGAATCTGGCGCAGGGGAAACTCCCGCGGACCCCCCTTTACGCTCGCCGCTAGGCCCACTGCGTGGTGCTTCCGCTCGCCGCGGGGGCCCACAGCTCTTTTTCTTTTTCTTCGTGTGTTTTTCAATTTTTTTCTGCTTATTCCAAGTTTGAAAGGTTCTATAGCACGGGGGAGACCCCCGTGGACCCCCCTCGACGCTCGCCGCTTGGCCCACTGCGTGGTGCTTCGCTCGCCGCGGGGCCCACTGCGTGGTGCCGTGTGGGGCGGGGTTTAAATGTTTTGATGCGGTGCGGCGGCTCCAAGTTCAAGTCGCACTCTTGGCGCCGAGTCGCACTGCTGATTGATCTTATTTGAGGTACGCGAGCTTAGCCGAGTCGCACCGATGAACGAGTCGCACCCTTTTCGTCATTCCTCGCTCTATACGTCGCACGGCCCACCATTTTGTTCTCACTGCCCTTTCGCCGACCCTACTTAGCTTAGAAGGGAACTGGTATCATTATCCTTACACCTCAAATGTACAGTTTAACTGTGTGGAATCATTCATTTGCATCTCTTGAACCATCTGGAATGCAGTGGGCTGGATAGAAGTGGTGCAAACTGACAATTTGGCGGGGTGGCCGACTAGGCCGTTTATTTCCCTTTTGGGGATGCCGCCGGAAATAAATTCAAAGAGCGATGAAGGTGACATGTAAATTCAAGCAAAATATTGTCACTCATTCCTAGGGTCCATGTCTTCATTTGAGAGCCCAAATACCCAGACCCCCTCGACTTCCCGTGTGGGGTTTAGGCCAAAAGTCCTAAGGTGGCCGAGTAGGCAGTTTCCGATAATAGGGTCCGCTGTCAATTCCACTTTGCAGAAAATAATTAACTGTCAATCAGAATGTCAGGCTGACTGTCAGAGCTGACAGATGGCAATTGACAATTACCTATTTGGGAAGTCACAGAAATACAGGCTATTCGATGAACTACCAGCCCCAGTCCACTGCCTGTGATGCGGCTACGGGTTGGGCCTGCGTACTTCTACTCTCCTTAGTCTCCGCCTCGTCATCTGCCACTGACAACAACCCTTTCAATCTGGGTGCCCTCAACATCACATCCACGTCAACCACAAATACCTCGTCGGATCTGAACGTCTTCTTCCTGTTGTTCTTCTTGCGTCTTCGCTTTCGCGC
Source organism: Mycena galopus ATCC 62051 (assembly GCA_014925785.1). Taxonomy (NCBI): domain Eukaryota; kingdom Fungi; phylum Basidiomycota; class Agaricomycetes; order Agaricales; family Mycenaceae; genus Mycena; species Mycena galopus. The sequence goes on from WIQG01000274.1 coordinate 46,190, forward strand.
CAGCTTGGCCCTGAGAGCGTCGGATATTTCTTCAAGCTCTTTCCCGTCGTCTTCTTCATCTGTTTCCGTTGAGTCGGTATCGGAATCGGACGCATCGGAATCTCCCTCTCGCTTCTTCATCTTTGCCTTCTCAATCACAGCCTGGTCAAGCCGGCGGAACGCGACTGTTGGACGACGCGGAGGGCGGCGTGGACCTTCTGCACCCTAAACAAACCAGTCTGAGTTTACTAGTTCTCGTAATATAAAACGTAGACCGACCACAGCATGATATATGTACCATTGACCGACCATTATCATGTCCAATAAACCTTCTGTTTTTTGGTCGCCTCACAGGGGGCTGTTGAACCAGGTGATATTGGAATTGGTGCGCTCATCGGGCATCGGATTCCGAATACACTAAGATTCCGAATACTCTGACTCCCAGCATCTGCTGAACATGAGTTGGTGAATATGGATCTCGAACGGACAATTCACCGCAATCACATTGGAGCGAGGAGAATTTCCACGTTCCAAATTCATCCACCACTCCATAATGTCATCTCTGATGACGGGTGCGTGGAACGGCGGCTCACCAAGCCAGAATGCCTCCAGTTGCAGCCTCAAAGCATTCGCAGTGTCGAGCTCCGACCGGGTTTTTTTAAAATTGGATGGCAGCGACAGTCGCTTGTGTGACTTACATGTTGCCGCAGGAAAGTCTTCAACATGTTTTTCAGAAACTCTTTGACACGAAAAAATGCGTGCGGATAAGACACGTGCTCGGAAATGCCGATTGGGCGGTCGGGGCGTGTGCGCAAAAAATCGGCATTTGGATATCCTGTATGTACTGGTTAGCAAGCCTTGCCGAGCAGTGATATGGAACGAACGGGGATCAAGACAGAAGGCCACGAAATACACGTCATTGTGGTTGAAAAATTGGAGATACCGTGTATTGAAAATGGCGCGAACATGCCCCGCAAGTTTTGGGCTGATTCCGATATCTTTTCCTTCTTCTCGAAGATGCTGTCGAGAGTGTGGGTGATGGCCAGCCAGAGAACAGAGGCATCTGAGGGATTAGCTGTCGTCGCCTCCAGAGACCAGAGCGAGCGCGCCAACGGCGCGACAATCTTGTAGCTCAACATATCCTTCAAAAATGTTGGGAGCTTGACTGAGGTTCGGTTACCGAAGACCTCCTGAAGCAACGCACTCTAAATAATGTAAGCATGTCTAAAATAGATACAGTGATGAATTGAACCTTAAATTTGATTTTCTCCTCTATGACGAGGCCTTGAATATTGTGCACGACAGGTGACACTGTCGTGACCGACATAAAGTGTGTTGCACCGAGTTTTCCCTATCTTCGCCAACATACAGACCGGGATATTACTCCCATCTTCCCTCGTACCCTCACCAGAGTCACGTAGGTAGGCTTTTGATTTGTCGGACTTGCTGAAATGTCGGATCAATGGCTTCAGGATACTCATCATCTGTTCAATTGGACGGTCAATAATAGTGGTCAAAACGAAATTCAGCACTGACGCTCTGGTACTCAGGGAATTCATCAATATCACCGATGCTATGGTGGATAAAGTGGACGACGTCACAGAGGTCGAGGACGGCGGGAGCTTCGTTAGCGGCACCTCGTCGTGCCGCCAGCGTGACATTGGTGCTGTCCGACGCCACGGCTGCGAATGGCTCGGTTCCGATGCCTTTCATCCTCTGCAAAAGAATTGTTGCAAAGATGGCGGCAGTCGGAAAAACCGGCTCACCTCGAGAACACCGCTCTTGATCCACTCGGCATCGTGACTCTCCTTTGTTCCGAAACGACCACCAAGGAAATAAACATCCCTGGACGGCGTGCAGGCATGATCTGTATAGAACTGATCACCGCGCCGACTAGATGTGCCGTCCGTGGTGAAAGGAGACTAAGAGTGATTCATGGACCAGTGTGACATCACACTCAGGCTAGCCAGAGCGTGATGTCACACTGGTCCATGATTCGAGATTGTATTTCTCTTTCCCCAGTCGTACACTCAAGATACACTCAAAAGGAAGGAGGCAGGTGCATTCTTCTTCCTTCAATTCCTTTCCCCACCATCTGCTTTCCCCTGCCCTTCAAAACAGTGTTTATCATGCCACAGCCAACATGTTTTGCACTCTACCACACAACATCAAAGGAATATGGTAAAGTGCAGCTTGCATTTTGTAAATACATATCATTAGATGCTTCATTCGAAATATCACAAATGTCTATGAATAAATAAATATCTCAGAAGCTTCACAAAAAAGTGTGTTTCGGGACTTTTTGCACCCTCCAGAACTCTCTCATTTCTCAATGGATTCCTTCAAGCCCTGCTGTAGAGTTGTCTATATAATGATGAACTAAAATAGTTGCCAGCTTACCCTGAAGGTACGAGGGCGCGTTGAGACGGTAGGAAGCAAACATCAGGAATGCTTGGAAAATGAAGGATGAAATGTGACATCACGCAGGCAGTGACAATCTTTTGTGGGCTTTTTGCAAATACCAAATACTAACAGCAGATATCTGAAGTAGCAAAAACAAAGTTTGATGATGAAGGAATGGTGCAGGGGAAACGAAATTCGAATACCAAAACATCTGAAGAGCTGAGAGAAAAATCGGAATCTGTTACGTAAGAAAATACTCAGCCACCGTGACAAAGATTTAAGCTTCGTTAGATTCATTTCTAATGCAAACACACATCGAGTAAGGTTTGGCAGACAGCCACTATTGAGTATTCAAAAAGCTAATGAATATTAAGCACAGCCACTAAAAGTATCACCGTCAGTAAATCGGACCGTAAAAATGCGCGAACAAAAAATGGCAGTTCACAATTATTATGAACAATTACTAAGTACTCGTAAAAAATTTCTATGACAAAAATAGGCTACACTACCACTGTATACCTGTGAAACCTACCTGATCTTGTAGGGTAGGCCCTTATGGTCATTTTGATACCTATGTCTTATTTTTTTCCTCAAGAGTGTCATTACTACAGGCATTTTCCTGCCAACCTACGCAAACCTACATTGATGACATTATCTAGACCCGTTACCAGTCTGCTTACAATGAGCAAAATTGTGGCGAGCACTTTGCTGTAAGCAAACTGGTACAACTCAGGCCAAACAAAAGGGCTGGGCCCAGAGTTTAGTGATTTGCAGGGCTCGGCCTAGGCCTAGGCCCGAAAGCCGAGCCCGACACAGGGCTTTGGCGGGCCCAGGCCTCGGGCTTGAGGAATGCCAGGCCTGCCAGGCCTGGCAAGCCCGGGCCTATATATATATATATTTATCTAGTTCATAGGGGGTCATAAACCATAAACAGATTAAACTACACCATTCAACCCTTTCAATTCCGGGCTAACTTACCTCATGCAGGACTTTTGAACAAGTTGGATTGCCTGCGCGTTCACAACTGCCAACCAACTACTGATCAGCCGAGCTTGGGCTATCATGATTTCGTTTCTGCAGTGCCATTCACCACCATCTTCTCACACCACAAAAGGAAATGTTTCTTCTTGGATGAAAACCAACTGTGAAACATGTTGTATCACTTTCAGTTATAAACCCACCTGAAAGTACCAGTATCAATGTAATATGAAGTGAAATTGAGACTGCTTGTTTCAAAGCCCTTTCAGTGTCACAAAGAGTGCTGGTTTCTTTGTATCCTGAAAGGCTTATGGAAAGTCCCAGTTTCACTGTACCTTTCAAGGCCACTGAAGGAAGTAGTTTCACGAATAAAGAAAAACATATTGAAAGAGTCTCTTTGAATGTGCCTTTCAAAAACATTGAAACAACGAGTTTCGGGCATAAAGAAAACTGCGGCATTTTTGCTATTGGTCCGGCATTGCCCGGACCAATGGCAAAAATAGCGCAGACAATGAAACTGCTTGTCTCGGGGTATCAGAAAGCGGCGCCGAAAGTGGTTCTTTCAGCACCACTTTCTTTGTTCCTGAAAATGGCTATTTCAGCGTCCTTGAAAGCTGCAATGAAACTTCGGGTTTCCATGAAGCTTTCATGATACCAAGAAACTACCTTTCTTTGTGACATTGAAAGGTCTTCTGAAACAACATGTTTCCATTTCAGTTTATATTCCATTGATACTAATAGTTTTCACTAGGATAAGAACCTGAATTGATACTATGAATTTCACAGTTGGTTTTCATCCTACCAGAAACATTTCCTTTTTCAGTGTGTCTGCCTGGCTCGTGTTGTCCAGTCACCGACCCATACTCTTACTTAAACTTTCTGCAAACACATAAGATACATGTACAATCTAGCATGAGGTTTGTGTTTCTTTTGCTATTAAAAAGCCCGGGCTCAGGGCTTCAGGCCCTGGACCCAGAGCTCGGGCTCGGGCCTGGAGAATTTGAAGCCCGAGCCTGCCTAAGCCGAGCCCAAGCCCGGGCTTTCAGGCCGAGCCGGGCCCTGAGAATCACTACCGGAGTTTCAAATTGAGGCAGTGCCGATCTCGGCATCACTGGCCTTGTTCACTTCCCTATCTATCTCATCCCGGAAACCGGCGCCACATTCCAACGAAGAAAAAAACAAAGTGGTGGACCAAGATGGTTAATGCTTCCGCAGCGTTCGGCGCGCCCATCATTCCCTCATGGATTGGGGCTAATTTGAAGGGACCCCCGCGGGAGGGTGAAGAAGTTCAACAGTTATTGGACGCTTATAAAGCTCTTGTAAAGATCCACTAGTCGGGAGCTGGTACAGTATGCAGTATTGCGTAAATAACTCGAATGAATCAAGTATGAAAATGAGAATGGGACGGATAAACGCGCAAGCTTACCTGGGAAGACGAAGAAGTAGAATAATGAGCACAAGTGCAATTTACCCATAGAAACAAGACATTGCAGCGCTGTTTTGGGGTTTTCCATCCGTCTTGGATGTCTTTAATTGGCTGCGGGCTACCGAGAGAGCAAATCCAACTCGGTATTTGCGGCCAGATACCGGACTTTCGAGATGAGTGTGGACTCGTCGCATCCCATTGTCAACGTTGACTTGTATTCCAACGAGGTAGATGAATTTCTGTGACCGAACCAAGTTGGACAACACCCACCTCGTCACGAGACGAATTACATCCGGCAAAAGAGCGCCAACACGAGAATCAGGATACAACATGCGACCTCTGTATGGAACAGAACCGACCGAGCGCATGATGAATAGCTTCCCTCGTCCTGTCACCAACAGTGATCTAAAGGAAAGAAAATGAGCAAAGGAAACGACACGAAAGGAAACTCAACAAAGGACAAAGAAGAAAGGGGTGCTTGTGTTCCTCAAGCAGCGAGTAACGGGCATTTATCGTCGGCTGCGAGCGTCGCGGAGTCGAGCCTGAGAAGGGGCGAGGGAAGCGTATGGCAACACTTTGCGTATCGAATGGGATCCAATGGCGGACACGCACGTCCTCGACTCGGGGAAGGACGATGCGGGCGCCGCAGCCAAAGCAGACTAGATGTTCTGGCGAGGCCTGGCTCTCAGAAACGTTTAGCGGCTCCCCTCCTCCGTGACGCCTCACGACGCCCACTCCGCATTCCTTGCCCCTTTCCGTGTACGAGGAGGAAAGGGTGTCTAGATTGAACCGGGCAGGCACGGGCAAAAACCTCTAGTCTCCACACCAAAATAGTGGTTCCTCTGTGGTCGCGCTTGCCAACCCCGAGGGCAAGGCCGTCTCGTCAAGATCTTCGTTCCCTCAGTCCGCGCACATCCGCAATGCGCATCAGCATCCGCTTCCTTGCTTGGAGCTGAAGCCACAGGCCTGATGTGCGCGCCCCTCGCCCGAGCCGAAGCAGAGACGGAACGCGAAAGACAGCAAGCCATAACGCGAAATGACACAAACAACACTCAAAAATAGAAATGAAAAATAGGATGAATGGGAGCACAGCGAGGGAATGCAAAAGAGATCAGATCATCCCTGCCTGCGTCAAAGCTTTGAAATCCAAATATGGGCTGCAATGGGAGGTCTGCCGCGGGCGGGTGCGCACTGTCAGAGAAAGCCAGTCAGCCAGGATTGAAAAGCAGGACGCGGAAGGAAGGAGGAAAGGGACAGAAAAGGCTGGTAAGCATGTACACGGTGCCCGTCAACTTCGTAGTGATGAAAGCGTGTTCCTATTAATTCTCTGCTCCGTTCCGTTGTACAAACATGTGGCTGTGTCTTGGGCATAGCCACTTGTTCTGTACCACAGAACAAGGAGGTAACTTAATACCCTTTTATCTTTAACCCAATTCAGCTAACTCTTGCACTGATTCACATCTCATCTCTCACCGCATCTCTGTCAACACCACAGTGTCTCACCCGCTACTCGTCGTCGCGGGTCAGCTAGGCGGGTGCAGCTAAACCAAAGTGGGTGGCTGTGCTGCACTGCGTCGGCGATCTTTGCGCCGAACTCCACCTTTGTCTCGAGAACCCGCTAGTCTGCCGTTCCTCCTGTTTCTCGACCACCACTAAAAGACTCCCGACATATCCTCCGCGTCCTCCCTGGTTTCCTTCGCTGTAGACTCGAAATTACGCAAAACTAGATACCTAAACGTCATCCGCAGTCGCCTACGTGCTTTCGCCTTCTACCCTCCTGCTAGGGGCGTCCTTACCGTTAGTGCGCCATGGCCCCGCAAAAACACCCCAAACTCCGGCGCGCGCTGAAGCTCCCCTTCCACGGGCGCTCAGGAACGACCGCCAGCGGGCGAAACACCTTCGCACCCAGGGCAGGCGAGCAGCCAATTGTGCACTTGCGCGTGCAGATTTTGGGCAGGAATAATCTTCAGGCAAAGGATCTGAATGGGTTCGGCGATCAGTGCGTCTCCTTCCCTTCATTTCCGTATCTTTGATTTTATGATGCTTATAATTTTGGCGCGCGCAGCTTCGTCGTCGCCTCCCTCCTCTCCACGCGACACCAGACGCCCGTCGCCAAGAAGACCCTGAACCCGGTGTATGCGGCTAAGGACGCGACGTGGGACTTTCCCATCTACACGAGCGTCGCGGACAAGCTCGGCGTTGTCGAGCTCGTGGTGTGGGACAAAGATATGCTGAGGAAGGATTATCTTGGGGAGGTGCGTACCTTGTTTTCCTTCCTTGGATACTTTCATTCCGCCTGTCGTGTTTTTATGCGTCGACGCTGACGCGTTACGAAACAGGCTGGAATAGCGGTGGAGGACTGGTTCCCCGACTCGCGACCCAAGGTATGGGACGCGCTGGGCAACGCCGTACGTCTTGTCTCAATCTTTTCCCGCATCGCTACTGACCCTTTTGTTCCTCTTCCTTTTTTCCACTCCCTCTCCCCATCGCCTTCGACGACGGCCTACTCCCCCCGCCCCCGTAATGCCCATGACCCACCGGCTTCGCCCCCGACCCACTGATGCCTGTCATGTCATCCCCAATTACTCTCTGGCCTGCGCGCCTACTTGGATACTCCCACCTCTGCCTCGCACCAACGTCCATCGCACCCCCAGCCAATCCCCCTCCCCCTCGTCTCCTCCCACCCCGGCACCCCCGCCCGCGGCTCCCTCACCCTCGGCCTCGGCCTCGTCGCGCCCCCGCCCCCGCGCCCAACGCCCAACGCCAGTCCCAACCCGCAAGTGCTGAACCAGGCCGCGATCGACTTTGACGCGATATATGCGATGCTGGTGCGCGGCGCACGGAAGAGTTTGGTCTCGGCGCCGCCGGTGGGTTTCTTTCCTTTGCTGATTCTTCGTTTTCTGTTTCTTGAGTGGGGTTTTCTTGTAGGACGGAGTCGCGTTTGGTGCGCGGGAGTCGACGCGCCTGGGGTGCGCTTCAGCGCGTTTCCTCTTCTTTTGCTGGGGAAGGCGTGCGCGACGTCGTTGGGGAAGCAGGGGGGTGCGAGCGACGCGGTCCGCCTACTGGCGTTCTCGTTCCCGCTCTCCGTGGCAGGATTTGTTCCCGTTCTGGGGCGAGTTTGTCGTGTGCTACACACACCTCCCAGGCTACCTTTCCTCTCTGGATTGTGGACGCGGGGGGCACGTGTCTCATCAGCAGCAGTAATTTGGTCTAGGGTACGGGAGCTTGCTTGGGCTTGGCACGCAGAGGGGGTGGAGGGAGCGAGCGGTGGGAGTGGCTGGACGCAGGGCCGAGGTGTAGCAGTGCGTGGGGGTGCTGCACGCCGTTCTGCCCACACGATGTGGCGGGCGGAGTGTGTGTGAAGGTGTCTGTGGACGCTGTCTCGATCTGCAGTGGCAGTAATTCCACCTTCGGGGCTTGACGCGACGTTGACGAGATGGAGGCGAAGATGGGACACAGCACCAAGGCTGTGCTGGGAATGGTGGGGATTCGGCGGGAGGACCGGGGCTGTGGCAGGGTGTGAGTGCCGCACATGCGTTGGTGTGTACCTGAGGTAGAGTGTGCGGGCGAGCTTTTTGTGGAGAAGTTCACGGAGCGCGCGCACTAGACGAACGTATGCGGCAATATCGGGATTCACCCAAAGTGGGGGCGGAGGAGTACGAGTCAGATACCCAGCGCGGATACACTGCATTCAACCCCCAGCTGGGCAGAGGGTTTGCCGAGCTCCCTAGGCTCATACCTAGACGCACCTCTGTGCCTAGGGAGCGCCTATGCTAGGTCCAGGTCTGCCCGTAACCCTGGGCAAACCTAGGCCAACATCGGCAATTGCCTTACGGTGGCGCGACGTAGCGCTACGTCAGTGGGTACCTTGACTACAGCCGGGGCCCAGGGTTTGCTGATGGACTAGGCTGAGCTCGGCACATGGTAGGCGCAGGATCTCGGCAGGCCTCGGCAACAAGTAGGGCAATGTCGGTAGACCTTTACCCAGGTTGAGAGGCTAGGGTGAGGTTTTGGCTCAGCATTTGTTAGGCAAAGCTAGGAAAATGATAGGCGAACCTCGAACTAGACTAGGGCAATGTCGGCAAAATCATTGCCTAGCCGACCCTTGAATGCAGTGATACATGCTTGGTAAAGGATGGAGGTGCGAGGCTAGCGCGCGCGCGGGTGCGCATGCGCTAGCACCACGTCCGCAGGAGATCCATGTCCCCCCTGTTGCGTCTGTTATTCGTATTTTTTGCCATTGGGCGAAGTGCGCGCCTGTGAGCCCGACATCTATTTCCGCTCAGCATGCCTCTTGTATCAGGCACTCGCAGCAATGCTACGTACATACTAATCGAGTTTGGATCAAGTATGTATTCCGCGGTTGTGTTGAAAGCAGCGCAAATGATCATGAAATCAGCCCCAACCTTGCTTCCTGCGCATGTCTATTCGGGGCAGTGCACAACACTCGCAGACGAGTTCGTCCATCCGAATGGAGCATGGGTTACTGCATCTTGGCGGATTTGTGGAATTAAATTAAATTTCTTTTCAAACTTGCAGGGCGAGGCCGGCTCTACAACGTTCAATCTTGTTGAGAATCCGCACCTTCAAGGCCTTCCCTTTTCGGCGTCTGGGCAGTTGTTTGTTTCCGCATTGTTCTGTTTCCCATCACCATCGGAACCCCACATCGGTCACCCGTGACCCTTGCTCTTTTCCTCGTCCACCAACCTCACTTTGCTCACCCATCACACTTCGTCAACATGGCGCGCAAGTACGGAAAGCACATCGCTTCCGCGAGGCACAGGCGGCGGAGCTGGGGCTGGGCACGCAGGGCGATAGGCAGCCGCATACTGTAGCGTTTCGACCAACTGTTCGCCGGTTGTGACCTGTGACCTCAACTGTTCGTTTCCCATCAGTTCAGTCGCCCTTGGGACCTGTGACACCTATTTCAAGTGTTTGTTTGTCAAAATGTTCACCCGAGATCCCAACAGTTCTAGTGAACCACCGGTCTTTGTTTGTTGAAATGCTTACTGTAGTTCACCAATATTGGGCCAAAACAGGCGAGGAATCATGGCCAATTGCCAGTGGCATCAATCAGACAATTTCGTTGAAATTTAGCCTCCTCCGCTAGCATGGAAGTATTCCACAAAGCAGACTGGGTCTCTCAAGGAAAGAAATGGCAAGACCTCCCTCCGCTCGTTAAACGAGACGTTTGTGAGGCTGACCTGTTTAATTCGTCGCATGCCAGCTTAACATCACCAGAAGTTCTGGTGGCTCTCCGAGATCTTCCAAACAAGATTCCAGCACTTCATCAGGAACTCACGGCGGCGAGAGTGATGCCAGGAGATACTGAAGTCGAAGAGCTTCCTTTTCCATTGGACGACCAGATGCCCTATAATGACGAGAGCGATGTCCCTCTCAAGGTTCTAATCAACCACGTCAAAGCCGGGAATTCCTCCAAGCTTCCTGATCGCTTTGCAGTGGACGAGGCGGGAAATTTGGCTCGGTATGGTGTGGCGGAGGACACGGAGCTCGACATTGTTGCCAATGACCTACCCTTAGCTGTTCGACATCGGAAGAGAAGCACTAAGGCTCCCAACCCTTATGGTGGGAAGAATATGTGGGAGGAATAATAGCTCGTCATTTTATGTACCGTGGAGATTTCGGCTTCAAAATACCATGACCATGCTTCTGGCGGTCAAAGCGTTGCAATTTTGGAGGGAAAAAATAGATTTTTGAGCCATAAAAATATTCAAACAGCCAGCTGTTCAACGCCTCTTGTGACCTGTGACCTCTTTCTCTAAGTGTTCGGTTCGGCCGCCGCCGTGACCAGTGACCAAACACTTGGTCAAAACGCTACAGTATAACGAGCGCCTGCAAGAGCTTGCGCGAGTGCAAGCGGTGGAGGGCGAGCTGTTGAGGGAGACTTCAGGGAAGGTGGCGAAGATTTAGGATGGTGCGTACTCTGCTCATTCCATACCGCGCCTTTGCCTTGCCTTTGCTCCGCTGCGCGGCCTAGCAACGAGATCAACAAGTAGACACGCGACAAGCGGCACTGAAATATGCTGGGGACGAAGAGTTGTAAGTGTGTATACTATTTCTAGCCTCCCGTTCTTATTTATTCCTCCCTATGCGCAGCCCTTGAGAGAAGAGGGCGGCAGCTTGCTCGCTAGGCTCCTGATCGTCGTGGACCCGTATGCGCCAGCTCGGCATGAACGTGCATTCGTCTCTCTCTATTGAGCCGCGACACGCCCCTTCCCTCTATTTATGACTTCATGACACGAGTCACAGCCCACACGCCGCGCAGATACTTCGGCCGCCGCGTGCGAGCTCTTCCAGTCGCAAGAAAGACAAAGAGGAGGACATCGTCACCCTCGAATTTCTACAACAAGTTCCAGAATCGCGCCCCGGAGTATTACGGCGAGGTAGTAGATAAAGACGGTGCGTCCGAGCTTTCTCACATATTTCATTCTCAACCGCCTTTCTCCGCATCGCCGTCTTCGGAGTGTGTACGGCCATGTGGGGATACAGAATGAGAGGGGACCGCCGTCGAACTACGCACGAAGCTCATTCTCCCTCAGGACGCGCCGATCTCGCATCCATCTGTTACATGCACTGCAGCGGCCCGCCGCAGACGTACACCCTGACACGGAAGGCGTGCTGCTGAAGATCAAGAAGCGGGTGGGGAGTGTTTTGGCGCGTGAGAAGGGAGGAGTGCAAACTCGAGAAGGAGGTATGTGCATTTCGTGTCTTTGTCTATGCGTTTCCCTCTCTTTCTCTTCCTTCGCCTACCACTTTCTCTTCCCTTCTTCCCTTGTCGACTACCTTTCCTTCTCCGACTCTTCCTTTCAATCTCATTCCCTACTTATGTTCAGCGCATCGAGCCATGCTGCAGGTCGTCAAACACGGACGCCGAAGGGAACCTCAACTGCGGCAAACCTGTCTAGTCCAACACAACCAAGGCGAAGGATGCGTCAAATTCGAGTCAAGGCTAAAATCGGAGGCGGACGCGGGGCAGGAGGGAGAGGAAGACGAGGAGAAGGAGAAGGAGAACGACGGGGTTGGGAGCAATGACGATTGAAGTGCGCTTGGTTCGTCTTTCATTCCGTCATGCTTTCACCAACTTAGACGTACTCACCGTCCCTGTATTCCCCCGATGTCGACTTGATGTATTCTTGCCCGCATTCATGAAGGCATGTCCTACTCCCTTGTCTGATATTTCCCTTTGTTGTTCTATTCTTTATCGCTACTCGCCATAGACCCAATGCTAATGCCATCCGCCGTATTCTGTCTCTCGTCGTCGCCACCACCTCCACTGCCGTTGGGCAGGGCACGGATAATTCGGATACGAATGTATGCCGCCCTCACTGCTGCCCACTCTCTGTGCGACCTCCCATTTTTCAGTCCACGTTCTCAACTGCGCATCATTCCTGTTTTCTTCTTGATCTGTTCCCTTTCCTTATTTGTCTTCCCTCCTTTCCATCTACATGTCTTTTTGCGCCAGGAGTGGATATGCCGACCGCCCTTCGTTCTCTTTCTCGCTGCTTCCGGTCTGGGCTGAAGCTCGGCTCGAGGTATTGTTTTGCGCATGTCGACGTCGACACCAGTTATGAATGTGTGTGCGCGGTCGACTATCCTCTCTTCCTATGCGTGTCCGAGGGTGCACCGCCTCCCTGTTGTTTTTTTCTTGCACCTTCGTTCTCCTGCCTCGAGCCCGGCGGCGGGCGCCCGCCCACATCCGACACAAGGCTCGTCTACATTGTCACAGGCCTGGCGCTTTCTCATCTCCACGGCACGCTTGCTTCTTTTTCCTCACTTTCTGCCAGTCGTCCAGTTCACGCTGGGGCTCCTCTCTGACCCAACCACTTCCTCTCCACCGCACACTCCGCGCTCTTCTTTTTTCTTTGTCTCCTTTGAGGCTTTGCGCGGGGACACCGTTCCTTTTGCATCGGTCCCTTCTACTGCGCCCCTCTTCAGCTGTCCTTTCAGTCTCTCCGTGTGGGCATCCGCTATCCCTGCCAGTAGTGTCCGTGCCTATTTGCAGCTCTCATGCAATCTTGTCGCTGGCCTTCTTCATAGTTGTATCCACGGCACTCCCCTTTGTTTTACCTCTGTCCACTCTGTCACTTGCACTTGTTTCGTTCTCCGTTCTTCGTTCATTGCCAGAGCTGAGCTTATCAAGGCTGATGGAGCATACGGGCCGTAGAGAAAGTCCCCGCAGTCCATGACGACGGTCTCCACGATGTCGGTGACAGCACCTTTAATTTCCTCGCAGCGCCGGACAAGGCCGCAGCACAGAATGAAGATCTCGTTGCGCTCGTCTCCAGCCAACGTTCAAGGAGCTGCCGAGTGTGGCGAGGAGAGAGCTAGAACGTCATTACGACGCATAGAATATCGTGGTCGGTCGAGGATCGCTGGGAGAATTTGGGTCACTCGAGCTTGAACAGAAGTAAATAGGCCATGGATTTGGAAGCTCGTTGATTAGGGAACTAATTAATACAGATGCGAATGGACCATAGCTATCAACTACGAAAACTTGCAGACGCTGAGAGGGGAAGCGAGGACAGGATATGAGAGAGGAAATAAAGTGAAGAGAAGAGGGGAGGAGGGACGGGAGGGTGGCGCAGCGCGTGAGCACCAGAATGGGGATGGAGCGGGTGAAGACGGGACGGTATAGGTGCAAGAAGCTCTCGTCGGCTGGGGCTAGACGGTGGAGAGGCGCCGGGTTTGTGTGAGACGATGCGTGCTTGCGACGGGCGTGAGTGCGCGTGCACGACGAATTCCCGTGCGACGGACGTGGGAGGGCACGGGCGCAGAGGTGTTGCGTGCGCGACGGGGTGCGACGGGTTTGCGGGCGCGATGAGGCGTGCGTGCGGGGCTTTTACGTACGCAACGAGGGGTGTTTGAGAGAAGGGGTGCGCGTGGACGACGAGTGTCTGTGCAACGGGCGTGGGGGCGCACGAGCACGGAGGTGTTGCGTGCGCGACGGCCATGCGCGAGGAGTATGTGCGTGCAGGACGGGTTGGCGTACGCGACGAGCTTGCGCGCGATGGGCGCGGGTGCGAGGGGCAAGGGTCCGCGAGGAGAGTAGGGGTGCACGACGACGGAGACGAGCATGGCGGCAGAGAGCGTGCGTGTGCGACGAGCATGCGGGCATCTGGGGTGGGTGCGCAAGGAGCGCAGCGGGTGCGCATGCGTGCGGCGGTTTTGCATGTGCGACGAGTGTGCGTGCGGTGGGCATGGGCGCGCGACGAGCGTGGGCGCGGCAGTGTTGACGCGTGCGTGCGTGCGCCTAGGCGTGCGTGCGCACCTTTCGAAGTCGTACGGGAAGAGCGTGGAATCGGCGGGCGAGCGTTAGAAGTGGGCGGGCAGGAGTTAGAAGTGGGCGGGTTAGCGTTAGAAGTAGGCGGACGGGCTTTCGAAGTGGGCGTTCGAAGTGAACGGGGGGCATTCGAAGGGCGGGTGGTGAGTTAGAAGTGAGCGAACGGGCATTCGAAGCGGCGGGCGCGAATTCAAAACCGGCGCATTTGAATTGAACGGGAAGGGCGGGGAGGGCGTTCGAAGTCGGCGGAGGTACAGGCATTCGAAGTGGGCGGTGCGGATGCAAGGACGGTGACGTGGTGGAACGTCCGTGAGGATCCGGAGCCGGCCCGAGACGAGAGCGTTAGAAGTATGTTAGAAGTCCCTGAGAAGTGTCTTCGAAGTTGAGGGAGAATGGCCCGGGAGTTGGGGAGTCGCATTTGAAGTTAGCACAAAGTGGTCGAGGTGAATGATGTGATGAGCACAGCATTTGATCGCGGCCATGCTCGTCCAAACACCGAAACGCCAGCGGGCCCAAAAAGGAAAGTGGAATTGTGGGGTGGGTTTTCAAGCTAGAACCATAATGGAACCTGGAGATGCGCAGAATGATAGGCAGAAGGTGCCTAGTTTTTCAGGTTACTGAAATTTCAGAATTAGAACCTACTTCTAATGATTATCAATATTGCGTGTCATCGCTGTGGGTCCGCTCTTTCCGAGTTACACCTCGCACATTCAACACGTCATAGTTCAAATCAAGTTCGGTCTTCAAAGTCAGTTCGGTGAATGGGACCAATGATCCACATACTGCACATCCAGCTTTCTGAAGATTGGCAGGATTTATTGCGTCACACATATTTGATATGATTTTGTGCTCATCAGTGGGAGAAACAGGATTTGGTGGGAATGTATGTTCATTTTCGGCTCTATTGGAACGTTTAGTTAAGTTTTTCGTTTTGATACTTTTCCTCTTGAATTTGAGGGCATCACTAACACGTGCTCGCAGCTTGGCACGTTTGTCATCGCGTAGACTCTTCTGCTTCAAAATTTTGGGGAGTTTTGCCAGGGATTCGTCCAAATACACTGAGAGAATCTGGGCATTGACCGCGGCAATCGTGATTGGACACAATATCCCTTGCCTCGTCCGTTGTCATTCGTTTGGAGATCGAAATCCCGTGGTGAAAGCCGGCCATGGCTTTCAAATTCGCTTTAGTTAATTTCGGAGCGAGCATGCGAAGGGGTATATTGCACATAATCTTTTCTGAATCATCAGAAAATTCAACGCGGAATTCATCTCTGGCACCATGCGAAACGTAGAAAACCTCGCAGTTTTCCGCCCATGCCCTCGGCTCTCCGCAATTGTATGCCATTAACTCGGCCGCAGCGAACCGGCAATGCTTCCCACCACCGAAATGCCTCACAGAGTAATTGATGTATGGCAACTTGGAAGTGTTGAACATTGTGAGTAACAGTAGTGACAAAAGCACGGCATAATTCATGCGTAGAATAAACAGACGGCATGGAATGAAATACCACACTATTCGGGCACCTAATTCGCGTCTCCAGATACTCACATAATGATACAATGGTAGCGCTCTATAATCATGCTTGAACATTAGATATCGCCTGAGCCGTGCATGCAGTCGTAAAACAACGACTTCGAGGATCCGAGCTTGTTCCAAAACCGTGTACCAAGACCAGAAAATATTGCATGTTGAGCAACATGAAATGTGCACAGCGCACCCAGGGGTTCATCGTTCTCCATTTGTTCTCCATTCGCTCCGTGAGCCAACCAAATTGGGTGAAAGCCTCGTCGTGCAGTTGCATCATATCTAGTTCATTATTTGGCATTGAAAAATGGAAACCAATGCTATTTCGACCGACGGCGTCGGCGTCAGAGACACGCTCTGATAGGGCATCGCCCAGGGTAACAGCAAAAGACACATCGAGTGTGCCAGCGCGCAGGGTATCATGTCTCTTGAGTGCAGTACGAAGGAGCATAAGATAGAAGAGTGCATGCCAGAGGAGATATTTGGGAAGGGTTCTGGGTAAGATGCAAAAGGGGTCGGTTGTCATAACAACTTAGCTGTGCGGAGAGAAGCTCGGCATCTCGATTGCCGATATTGGGACGTCACAGATCGACATTCAAACGAATTCAGAAGTGCGATCGCACGATTGGAGATTTCATCTAAAAAAAAAATCCGCCCCCAAGGCCCACCATCGTAGATAATCCAAGAAGTTTCTCAATCTCAAATTGAACAAAAGATTATAGAATCGTGAATATATTTCTCGAAGATCTGTACATACCAGAAGGCGAATTTTCACTCCTCATCCATAGTGGAGTTAACAGAAAGGGGAAGTGAGGTTAGGCCAATGACGGGTGTCGAAATACAATGTACCAGAGGTCCATGGGCACAAAAGTCGAGTTCAAAATGTTGACGGAGGGACAAAGGCAGAAGTAATTAAGGCTTGACAGCAACGCAATCTCCCAAACTTTGCTCGCCCGAATATTGACCCCTTCTACATCCGCTGATGATCCGTTCCGCGGCCGGGATGAGATTCCTCTCAATTTATTTCGAGTACCATGGCATACCCAATAAAGCACAGTCGGGCTCAAGGCTTTCCCGTCAAATTTCTCTGCTATATAACCCAGATACTTGCACCCAATTGTTGTTTGGTCAAAGTTGTACCACGAAAATAGCGATCACTCCGATGCGCACTACAGCAGTATGCATTCTCATAAAAATAATTTAGGCTCCCCAACGTACTTGGGACGTCTCTTAACAAATTTTGTGGTTATACAACAACAGATGTGTACTATATCTTCCTCTTTATAAAATCGCGAGTGTCTGAAGCTTCTAAACTCCGCTTTGGGATAATTCGTTCCCACACCTTTGGAAAATCACAAAACCCTAGCTTATTTATCCAGCAACTGCAGTGCAGTACAAGGTCACCTTGGAGTCAGAGTACTGCGGAAATATAGTCCTCCTCCGTATCGAAATTCATGCAGCTGAGCTTTATACCTTTGGTCATTGTTTCGGCCCTAATGCCGGCGATCATTCGGCGTAACCTGCCGCACCGGACGACTATCACTTCTCTGTCAATTTAACATAAGTCATGGGTCATGCCACGGTCATGCATTATTACCCTCCTTATAAAATTAGTGTGTCCGTCCGTTGAAGCCCTTTACAGCTAATTGCAGTACCTAAGGCGCGGATTAAAAATCTCTGTTTTGGGATGTTTTCAAAGAATTCCCGATATCTCATTCAGTTCTTCACCGATTCACATGAAAACTATATAGATCTACTCAGCTAATTCATACGCAATTAGTGATAGAGAGAAATCCATGAAAATATTGTGTATTTGGAATTTTGTGGTTCTGGGCTGTTTTTGCACCAAAAGCTGTCTAGCATTCCAAGAACATATCCCAGTGGTCTGATATATTGGGAAGGACAACATGTATAGCTGAGGGAATTAGTGATAGAGCCAGAAACATATGAGATTCCTCAATAAATACAATATTTACAGTATCTTTCAAGGCCAAAACTGATGAATGTATCTGATGGAGCTGCAGGGACTGTAAAGTAATTTATCCCTATTTCTGGCTCTATCAATAATTTCTTCCAGTTATACATGTTGTTCTTCCTGAAATATTAGGCCACTGGAACATGTTTTCAGCATGCTAGATGGCTTTTGGTGTGAAAACAGCCCAAAAGCAGAAAATTCCAAATACGTAATATTTTCATGGATTTCTTTCTATCAATAATTGCGTACGAATTAGCTGAGTAGATCTGTATAGTTTTCATGTCAATTGGTGAAGAACTGACTGAGATATCGGGAATTCTTTGAAAACATCCCAAAACAGAGATTTTTAATCCGCGCCTTAGGTACTGCAATTAGCTGTAAAGTCCGCTCCCTGTGCTTTCAAAAGTCTTCCTCAATGATCTTGAGTCTCCTTCAGCAACTCAACTGAATACTGCTTTAATTTTTATATTCCTCTGCCCTCCAAGAGTTTCATTGCGCAAGCAACCATCCCAACCATTTGACTGCTGGCTGTGAATTCTCGGCGACGCCTAAAATCCACGGATGACGTACCCTGTCAGCTGAGTAGTCAACTGAATAGCCTATCTGCGCTCATCCGCCGAAATTATGGCAAGCTTCCTCCATTCTCTTTCCCCGCATTTCTGGGGGTCTACTCTCGGAAAAGGGTTCGCTCCCGACTCACCTCTGCACTTCCGATAGTCACGCCGCTTATAAAATTATCCTCTTCTATCTGAAGCATATTCAAACTTCGCTGTTGGCGTTTCGGCACTGCCTGCCTCTTAGCGCCCATTCAAGTGCTCACAAGTTCACTTCCTCAACCGAAGTGGGGGGCCGCGAAGCGGCCCACCGCGCTCTTGTAATCAATCCAATTACCACATCAACGTCAAACCTTGTTTGCCAGCCCTGCGACCCCTGCCAAACATCGCCCCAAGTGAGTGCTTTCCTTGCTTCTGACTGCCAGCTCCTTTGAGATGTTCTGAAAGGCAACGGGCTACAAGGGTGTATGTGCGGGAAAGACCTTATAGTCAACCAATTCTGATTCTACCGGCATCATTTTTGTATGTCCAACGTTCATATCTGTGACAAAATCTGGTGGAAAAAACAACAAGATATCTTGTTTCGTGAGCCTTACGCTCTTTTTATACCTGTCCAATTCGTTATGACGCTTTCTAATATGATCCCATTCCTGCTTGAAGGCAATTTCTGGGGACCAACCAACGGCGACACTCTCAGGCTCGTAGCGAGTCGCGACACACTCACCAAAATCCCTCCAGTCTGAAGTGGACTGTGCGAGATGCGGCACTGTCAGCCGGGCAACCAAGATTGCCGATCGAGTGTTGAGCTAAATGCTTCAAGCTCCACGTTCGTACGTGCGGTTCGAAGTTTAGAAAGCTCTTATTTTCCCGAAAACACTGAGCGCATTCCAAATTTAGTCCTGACTATTGTATAGACCACTACAATTACTATTACGAGCTTTCAAGCGAAGATTGTAATATATTTGCACCGTCTCGTCAGCTTATACTAAGTACGGTGAATGATACCCCAGCCTTCCAAGTCGCGCTCCGCTGAACGAAACAGATTGAGGACACGTGAGGGCTGTAAAAACGCTCAAATCCATGCAATTGATGAGTGGCATTGCGAGAAGCACACGGAACTGAGAGCACTGGAAACACAGATCACGATGCATGATAGGATTTGGAAATGATGCCGTCCGCGCGGGTGCCTGGGCGCCGATACAGTGTGCAGTGGAGGAAGCGCAGCCCCCCCGGTTTCAACTCGGGCGTCAAACACACCGAGGTGCAGGCAAAGAGCGCGACTTGCTCGAGAACAATGACGGCTTCAGGTACCTGGGCTGCAAAGGTGCGGAAGGACGAGCATAGAATTCAAACACGCCGTCTTGGGGGATGCGGCAGGAGGATGCACCGATTCTGCGTGCCATGAATCGCTCGCAGACAGCATGCCTGAGTACTCCGGCATACACTGCAAGATTAACACGCTAGTTGCAAATTCGACTCTCGAGGGGGCCGGCACGTTCGACACACCTCATCAGGGAAAACCTCCCTCGGAATTTTTTGCTATTTTTCCACAAAATTTTTACGTGAGTGGGCCAGAACATCTGACCCGACGCTCTGTCCTACACACTGGTCCGCTGTGCAAATTTCAGCGAGATGCATCCATGCATCGTGCTGGTTCGATCGGTAGTTGAAGACTGGCGGCGGCAGTGGGATGGTACAGATATGAAGGTCCTTGACGGACAAAAGCCTTTATCATTGTTTACCAACATTATTTTGTGCGAGATCTTGCAAGATCTTGCAAGATTTTGCAAGATTTTCAAAGAAGTCAAAGATCTCGCAAGATCTCGCAAGATCTCGCAAGATCTCTCAAGATCTTGGAAGAACATCGAACTTGAAGTCCCAAGTGCACGAGATCTCGCAAGATCTCATCTCTCTCAATTTCTTGCAAGATCTTTCAAGAGCTGGATGCTCTCTTTTTTTGGACCACTTCTTCCAATATCTTGCAAGATTAGAGACAAACAAGGCCATTGGAAATTCTTGGACTTCTCTCAAGATCTTGCAAGAACTTGCATGAAAGTTTACCTCCAAGCGCTTATCATGTGTGTTCCTGGCCCGCTATGCCACGGCCAACAGCTGATCAGTGATACATATATCACATGCTACTGTGTCTGCCCAGTTTGCGGATCTGCGGCTCAATTAGAGCTGTTCAATTTTCATGCGGGCTAAAATAGTTTTGAAATTCAAATGAAGCGAAGCTATAGGGACAGCGACTGCCTATGACTTGTGCTGGAATGGATGGTCGAACCTGAGGTGGTGACGAACGGGATTGACATCACTCGGAATGAGAAGGGAGTGATAATCAACATTAGGGACTTCCATTGAACGATGTGCTCCGAACTAAACCCAAACAATCCAATTATCACCCAAATACAACCCCCAAGTCTTTCCGATATAAGCAGTGACGCCCACAGAAATAAGACAAGGATCAGAAATAGGCCGATCAGAGGAAGTAAGAGCTGAGATACAGACGAGTAGTAGTCCCTTGTACAGGGCCTAACAATAGGTTGAAGGGAAGGTATAAGATTCCCACAGAAAGATGAACCTTCACTATAAGATATCACCAGGAATTGGCCTGAGAGATAATCGAGCAATGGAAATAAGATAGTTCAAGAGCTTCGCAGCTATGAGACGAGCAAGTGTTGTGTGTATGGTGGTGGTTGTGTCCGGAGACGCGCAAGAGACCTCCTAGAGGCAAACAATAGACTATTTCCACGAGGATATATGCCTGAAAGCTTATTTCCCAGAGAACCCGATGACGATTTACGATGAACAATGAACAATGAGCTATACGATTTGATGATTGACAATGAGCGATGACGATGACGATAAAACGATTTCGATTCCAGTACGATGTAGCCTCAATCACGCCCTAAGACGTTTTCAGTAACCAACTTCTTATTCCAACAGAAAGGTTTCCCAATGTTAAAGTCCAACGACGATACACACTACGCCAACCCCAGAAATAGCCCAAATCGCAAGTGTTATGCCTACTAGTACAAGGGGTTTCTGTGTCCTACTCATAATAATGTCCCAACTACTTATACAAATCCCAAAATCATATGAAAGTCCTCAAACCAAGCAGAAATTAGTAAAATGGCCCGAGATCGTCCCTCCTTTCCCGTTTATCCGTCGGAGGAGTAGCTGCGAGCGTATTGCCATTGGCCAGTGCCCAGGTAGTCCCTGATTTCCCGACCATGCGGCTTCTGTCATCCAGGATATTTGAAAACACCAGTCCCCTGGCTGACTGATATCACGTCATTCGTCTACTCCTTTCATCTCCTGCCCCTTTCCCGTAGCTCCTGACCATCGGATCTTATTGCCCTGGCCTCCAGTTTTCCATAGATACCCCTAGTGTAACCTTTTCCCAGAAATGTTTCTTATTCCCAACTTCGCTTCCTCGGAATAAGATCAATCCCATCAGATTGTCTTAACCAACCTTCGCTTATCCCGGAATTCCTCTGGTATGAGCTTCCCCGACCTCACATGCCTGTCACATGGAAGGCCTTTTCTTTAGCCGAGCAGAAATAAGCTTATTCCCGCAT
The DNA here is from genome assembly GCA_014925785.1 of Mycena galopus ATCC 62051. Classification (NCBI taxonomy): domain Eukaryota; kingdom Fungi; phylum Basidiomycota; class Agaricomycetes; order Agaricales; family Mycenaceae; genus Mycena; species Mycena galopus. Next base: position 67,912 of record WIQG01000274.1, read on the forward strand.
GTCCCGTTGTAAGTATCTCTGGCTTATTTCTCGTTGTGGAAATAAGCTCCAGAAATCGTCTCTTTAAAGGTTTGTGGGCTACACTCTCCTCTATGGTTTTCGAGGCGAGCACTGCCAGTCCGCAGGGTAGTCACCTACCCTTTGTACCCGTTACTCTGTGATCCTGACCCTGCCAGCTATACCGAGACCGTATACTAGCTCTCAGAAATAAGCCTATACTGTAATCAGACTATTCCGAAACGCGCGAAAAGTGCGGTGTTTAGGTATAGTTCAATTCCAGACAGGTCACTGTAGAGGAACAAATTTGGAGAACAAGGACAAAAAGAGGGTGATCCATTAGTTTACCCTCAAACTGAAATTGTTTTGCTTGTGAGGAGTGTATGCAAACATGTTATATGTGCTGTGAATGAGTAGATAATTCTATGTTCAGTTGACTCAATGATAAAATCGGGTATATGCCAGGAAAGAGCGGACATTTCGAGAATCAGGGCATGTTAAATGACCCTCAAAATTGGTAGGGGCCCTTTCGAGTCTGAGTACATGCAAACCGCTCAGAAACCTCCGTGCTCATGTGTCCCTAGGGCAACCTCTCTCCATCTGCAGAAGATATCACCGCGGACCTCAGAGGGCCTCGCCGGGTGCCGGTCTAGGGGCCGGTTCAACGCAGTCACAGTTATGAGTCAGGAGAGTTGGGGATAGAAGTCCTATCAGAGGTGGAGGGCAAGGATAGATGGGAAGGAAGTGGATGATGGTTAGCTACACAGCAGCGGACACCTCCGAGTGCCGAACGAAAACGCATCCCAAAAGCTTTTCTCCTCAGCTGTCTTGGACACGCGGTTATGTGCTCTCGAATGTTGCATTGTCCTACATCAAGTAAACTGCTTTCCCAATCATGTAAGTATCACTGCTTATGTCAACAGCACGAGATGCAGTCCCCTTGAGATCTCTACCACTCGCAATCCACGGAAGCTGGGCTTGAGCTTGGGCTTCGTTATCATCTCCCTCCTGATGGCCTTCTACCCGACCCCAAGAAACCCGGCGAAATCTCAGATCCAGAATGGGAGCTGCGCACCGATGAGTACGGCCTATGTAATACATGTGGCCACACCCCGCTGAGCATGCTTAAAGGTCGGGCAATCTACGTGATCCAGCGGACTCTCCCGGACTTTTTTGACACCGGACTTGCCAGGTAAATGGCCATGCAAACCTCCAATCCACCTGATTATCATACCACACCAGACGAAGGTATGGACTCAATATATAACCCGAATATTTTATCCACAACTCGAGGCCAAATATCACATGTATCTGTATAGCCAATATATTACATCGTGACAGATTTCAACTACCATGACACAGTGAACTCCAGTTCATTCAACTACCTTTGATAACCCTCTAATTTTATTCATGTCTACGCTCACATCACCAACATCTAAAATTCACAAGTTGTGTTGGTGGTTTTGGATATCAGTGGACAAGATTGGGGGAAGTCAACGCGGTTTGGGCGGTGGATTCCAGAGTGGATTCTGACTGGATTCTGAAGTGGATTCTATCATTGATTTTATGCTCAGAATCCAATGAGAATCCATCAAAATCCAGAATCCACCTGAATCACTGTTGCAACTCCAGAGGAGCAACTATGATTCAGGTTGGATTCTGAAGGGGATTCTGGTGGATTCAGGTCATTAGAGTGTTTGCGGTAAGCCACCGGTGGCAACTGGTGGCTGCTTTTGCAGATTCCACTCGAGGCCATTCAGCTTGAGCTAGCCACTATTTCATGCTCCCATTGGGAGTTCTAAATAGTGGCTCTGGCGGCCCTCAATGATTATGTTTGGCTGAGGAAAAATTAGCCACCAGTCGATCTGGTCACGTAGTGTTGCCGGGGCTCGGCTCGCGTGATAGGCCGGCTCCGACCATAGCTTGGCCTTCAGTGTGCTGCTATAAGTTTTGAGCAGAGGTTCAGATTGTGCAGCATGTTTATCATATAGTTAGCTTTATTTTTCCTCAAATAACCTATAGTCTATCTATAATGTGCGGTGTGCTATGAGGTAAAAGAAGCTGGCGGCTCAACGGCTCAAGCCGTCAATCAAGCCGTTTTGTATTCGCCGCCCAAGACAATCTACAAAGCATTTTATATGGGACTCAGCTTCAATTATGATACCTAGGTGCTACTCAAACATTCCCCATACCGACCTGGGTGAGATGGGGCATTGTTTTTGTGTAGGAGAAAAGTGTCTTCTTGTGACATGTGTGATGGCTTGAGCCGCGGCAACACTAAATCTGATTCTGGTGGCTCCCCGCAAACACCTTATTGGCAGCAGTAACCCCGGAAAATCTCGCTAAAATGATGTGGTGAGAATCCACTTAGAATCCAGTCGAGAATCGGGAGGGGGGGGGGTCACAGTGGCTATGGATTCTCAATGGATTCATGGGCATGACTCGGAATCCAATTGTGAATTACCTCAGAATCCACTTGTGAATCCACCTCCAATGAATACTTTGACTTCCCTTATTATCTTTGTGTCCTCATATGAATTATTGAACGAGCTTTCAGATGACACCTGCTCTTCCTAGCTTTGGACCAGATCAAATAATCGATCCATCCGACGACTTCACCCGAGTTGTGCTTGGCCCAATCGCGTACTGTTCTATGTCTCACAGGCTGAACTATTTATACACCGAGCAGCAACTTGAATTCGCCGAGCCTCCACACTTGACTGCAGCACTGGGCGCGGCGTCGACAGCGTCGCATCTTCGTCCTTCTATTTTTAGCTCCGTGACCACCCTGTCAGAGTTTGGGTGACTCTGGTTGAGATTGCAGTAAGAGCTCAGTACGAGGATAAGAAAGATATCACGTTTGTGATGGTACCGGTACAAACACGTAAGGGACCGTATAGTAGGTTCTTAATATTAAATACTGACTGTCAAACCCATTACGGAAGTCATCCCGGCAGCGCGCAAGCTCGCACCACGGAACACTTCTAACACACCCGTATGTTGGAGTAGTTGAATGCATGCATTTATTATCAATAACCTGAAGTTCACTTCCTGTAACTTAGGTTCACTTCCCTTAACTTAAGTTCACTTCCCGTAACTTAAGTTCACTTCCCATAACTTAAGTTCACTTCCCATAACTTTAGCTCACTTTACCGCAAAGTGCCATCAGAGAAATTCACTTAAGCCATCAGATGGCATCAAAAACTTGCACTTTCACTTGTGAAACTCACTTAGCCTGCCATAAGTTCACCTAAGTTAACTTTGGCAGGCTAAGTTAATTTACATAAGTTACTTAGTGTGGCATCGAGTATCAAGCTAATAAACCAAGTCAGAAGGAAGAACATTAGATGAAACGGAACAATGTACCGTACATACATAATGTTGAATAGGATTGGGGGCAACCTTCATAGTTAAATCTGGGCATCCCACTCTCCTGATACCATGGCTGGCAAATTTAGGGTTATAACTGTTCAGAATTGTCAAAGACTGCAACATTAGGGACGTCAGAGTAGGTGATTTTTGTCAATTCTGAGAGTTAATTCTGGAAACGATTCTGGAAACTGATTTCATCAGAACTGTGGGCAGAATCACCTCAGATTTGACTGCCCCACTTCGCAAAACGGTTCTTGAAGTGATTCTATAAAGATAGATAAGTAAGCGGTCAAAATCGGAATCGCCTTGAGAATCAGATGTAGAATCTCCTCTGGAGTACATCGATTCTGGAAGTCGATTCTGCTTTAGGGTGTGTTCGGATCATCCTGACAACCTCAGGATCAGGATCAGGATGCAGGATCGGACCCGGTCTGGTAGCTGGTCACATTACGGAACGCTCATGTAACACTTTGAAATATTTTGTTTCTGCTTGCCCTCGCGCCTAAACTCATTCATGAATTGCTGCAGATGGTGTGCAGAGGCTAGAAGCAGTGAAAAAGCAGAGAAATGGCATGATACAGGCAGGAAAGCATTATCTAACGTTTTCTCTTATTATAAACTGATGTCGGGTATTGGTTGGGTAATTGGTGGCCAGGTCGCCGATCCTGCATCCTGAAGCAGATCCTGGTCGTCAGGATGATCCGAATGCACCTTTAAAGTGATTCTCCCATGCTTTATTTAATTCAGGATCATTTCCAGAATCAACAGTCGGAATTGACGAAAATTTTCTACTCTGACTGTCCCTATTAAAGCTGAGGAGTAAATTATATGGAGTTAAATACTGAAATATGGCCTATCAAAATCCCCCGCAGTTTGGAGTTTTATTGGCAGGCGCACGTCATCGTCACTTAATTAGTATCAGCTGACGTCCGATCCAGCCTGGGGGACCCCTTGATAGCTCCTGCTCTTATCTTGTGCACCTATACACAGCAGGGGTTCCTCAATTAAGTGGGTCTTTAAGTTAGCTATACTTCTTTAAGTATTGTAAAACAAATAATTTGGCCTGAAACTGGTAATTAAAATGCGCTTTAAATCCATTAGCAGCCAATCAGAGTACAAGTTATGGATTTAAACATCATTTTAAATACCTTTTTCGGGCCAAATTACTTGTTTTACAATACATACATGTAAAGATGTGTAGTTAACTTAAATGACTAAATTGAGGAACCAGTGCTGTGATAGCAGAAGCGTGCTTGCTTCGTTTAATCAGACTGTCCCAGCTATGGCATCCCTGATGTTCAATGCTGGGGCTACCACACCGAATTCGATGATTGTCCTTGCTGGTGATACCAAGCAAGTTCCAGATATTAACCTGTTTGCGCACTAGCCATATGACCCACGTCATGGCTTTCGGACCGTGCGCAAATTTGGCAGACAAATGGCTCCAAAAGCCATTTGCACTGCATTTGCGTCATATTTTGGCGTGCGCAGCCATATGGCGAGCACGGCCCAAAAGCCATGACATCGCTCATATGGCTTCTGCGCAAACTCTCTATTCCTTGTTGGCATCATATTTTGGCGTGCGGAGCCATATGACGCGCGCGGCCCAAAAGCCATGACGTCGCTCTACCTCGACCATGCATTGATGGTCAATGGGGGTTATCTGAATACTCTGTTGCCCCCCCCTCTTTGATCCCAAATTCCCTTATCTGGGTTGGATGCCGACCCATAACTGGGTACACCTTGGATTCCCAACTAAAATCAACGAATTTTGAGTTGTGAAAGATCCCAGCAACCCAAACTCAGTTTTCATTTATAATTCTGGATGGATTCACCAAGGGCATCTCCGTACAGAAATACGTGAGGAGCTCCAGCAAGATGTTGTGCATTAGATTCACCTCATCAACAACACCATCGGAAAGGAGGCTGACCCCTGGTCCCGTGTAGGCTCTGCGGAAACTCGTACACCTGTATTTGCCTTGTCCGAGGGCATGATTCCGCATTTTGCACACAATTTGCATGCTTGACATTCCAGGATCTCCTTGAGTACATTGCTGGTCTACTACGCTCTGGGATGGAGTTGCACGCTTATTGCATGTAGTATGATCACTTCCTGTGATTTGAAGAGTACCGCGAAAATCCAACTGGAATTCTATATATGGTCGCAGGGCTTCTCGGCATTTCAAAGTGCTCTGTGGTCCTGAGGCCAAAATTGCGCTATTACAATTCAAGACCTTAGACAAGAGATGGCTTGAGTAGGCTATACAGTGGCCTGAATCCTTCCTTTGATACACCATCCCAAATTGACTGGTCCACAAATTTATAAGTCATTCAATGTTGAAGCTATTGAAAATCCGTCTTGCCAATTGCTTGCCAAGTTATTCCTTCATTGTAAGGAGCACTCTTGCAAGAGGGATAAGAAAAGCCCTGCCTTTCAGTGACTAATAATAGTTGTCATGAATCGGTGGCCTCTAAGTGAAGCGCACCATAGTTGGGTAATATCATAATCCATGTGGCTGCCAAGAACCTCCATGTGGTTTGCGTGTGAGCAGATTGGCCCCGGCCAACCTATCCGAGTTGATCTTACAAGTGGAGGCCTAAATCTGGATCCAGACGAGGCATGAAATATGCATGGAAGATCTTGAGAGATCTCGGAAGAGGACCTGAAATTGTTGTTGCAATAGCTGAATTTGCTACGCTTCAACTTGAGCAAGATCTTGAAAGATCTTTGCCATCATCTTGCAAGATCTCACACAAACAAAATGTCATCAAGGCATCAAATGTTTGGCATCTTGCAAGATCTTGCGAGATCTCGCAAGATCTTTCAAGATGTCGCAAAGTGCTTCAAATCTTGCAATTTCTTGCAAGATCTTGCAAGATGTGTCACACACACTGTGCTTAAATGCAAAAATATAGCTTTTGTCTGCCAAGGTCCCTCAAATACAGAAGACAGAAGAATTTGATGGAATCATCGCCTGGACGGATATCTCCGTGCCTTGCGGAAGCGGACAGTGTCGCAGCTTGTCTTTGTCACTCCGGACTGAGGTCTTTCTACGACAGTGTTGCACATCAACGAAATCTACCAATGAGCCAATGAGTCTGAGAGTGAGAGGGTCGCCATTAATACATCCCCCAATTTCTGTCAACAGAGGCTGCTGACCAATATCCGTCTGTCCATCTATTATTGCGTATAAATGCGAAGAAAGTTCTTGCGCTCGACACTCATCGGGGGGATATTATTGCTGGGAGAGTATAAAATTAGTGGTTTGCCCAGTGGCGAAAAAAGGAAAAGATGATTTTGTTGAAATCAAACTGTCGCCTGGTGGATTTGGATTACGCAACCGGAACAGCCACTAAATCCATTAGAAAGGTGGTGAGTATTTGAGCAAAATCCATTAGAAACAGGCAGGCACACAGCCACTATTGGGTGTTCCAAAAAAAAATGGCGACAAGTAAATGCACTCGATGATCAACCTGCTTTCGATTGATGAAAAGAACGCCTACATATTACATAAGTATTCGTAACCGAACAAAATAGAAAAGGGAAACAAAAAAGCGAGGAGTACGCGGTGGAGAGGAAGTGGTTCAGAGATCAATCCTAGAGAAGAAGAGCAAGAAGAAAAGCAGAGGAACACAGTGAGAAGGCAAGGCATAGATGGGAATCCCTATATCTGCGCGAAAAGCAAGGAAGTACAAGAAGCTCTCGGACTAAGACGAGCAGACGATAGGGATCCTAGCAGACAAGGAATTTCTTTGTGCCGAATCACACAGAATGAGAGACACGAATAAAGAAGAAGGCCAAGGGTGTGCCTGGGAGATGAGAAATCTACGGGTGTGTCAGAATCTAATGCGGTGAGGCAAGGGAAATTGGGATTCGAAAATCGGATATAGGGTCGAAAAGTTTTTTTCAACCCTGACCTGACCCCCTCCTTCCTTATAGGGAAGGAGTTTCCCACCCCTGGGGCCGGGCCGGCTTCTCCGCGCCCAGCCACCGCTTTCTGGCTTACATCCTACTATCTCCTTGGGCTTACTTGTGCTTGTTTACACCATCTAATGAGTGCAGGTGATAGATTTAACACTCTGCACTCTAACAGCCTAATAATTTCTGACCTGAGAACCTATCACAGTTGAGCTCAATTTGACTCGAATCACGGAAAGCGTGGGTTCAGACTAATAATATATATATATATATATATATTTCTTTCTTTTTTGGTCGTACATAGGCCAGTAGCAACTAACAATTGGTTAGCCCATCTGGATTGTAAAGGTTGGAGTGTTAGCCCCATAGGGAGTGGCTTCCACCACCCAGAGAAATGTGTTCCGCACGCCCGAGGGCAGTGTGGGACTATCACACTACCCAACTCCGCGGCTGGGCCGGGACTGGGGTTGTATGAACGCGCGACTACCCACTAAAACTCTGGGCTCCTGCAACCAATTAGCCAGTACGCTATTTCCGTCATTTAACATCCCGGACCAGGTCTCGAGGACCAGTTTTTGGGGCGACGCTTGGCGTTTCTCACGTATCGGCCGGTTCTCCAATGTAATGTCGACTTGCAGTCTCTGGTTGACTGCAGATTTCCATTTGTTTTTTTACCTCTTCTTCTGTCTCCGGGGCACCGTCCCGGGAAATAACACGTTCGTTACGGAGTTTCCAAATGAGGTAAATACGCAGATTCGGACATCAAAATCCGGTATAGCCGCTGCGTACCAAGCTTTGCTTTGCCGTCGTCACGGAATTCTGCGAGCCCGCATCCCAAAACCGTGCCCAGCGATACCTCTGGCCAGACAGACTCTTTCTCCAGCCACAGGGTCTTGGCCGCCTTCCAGACGATTTCCTGCCCCGGGCTCTTACACTTGGTGAGGATGTGGTCGAGATCTTCCACCACTTCGCAATCTTTGCACATGGCGTGATCTTCGCACTCCGGGATGTAAGTCCAATATTTCCCTGTTCTGTGGGCATTATGGAGGCCCTTCCAGAAAAACTGGGCTGTCCTCAGGAGGATATCTTTTACATGCACCGCTCTCCAGATATCCGCGTCCGACACCGATTTTTGGAACGTGTTCCTTATCGCGTAGCATACCACTTCTAACTTCACTATTGTTGATGCTCTCGGGGCCAAAGCCCCCGCTTTTTCTTCGCGTATCCCGTGAAAAAATACTTGTTGACGGTTTCCTTGCAGGCTCAATCCTGGCAGGGCATTGTCCTGAGGTAGCGTAAGATCCCATGTCTCGCTTATCGGGGCCCTCGCAGCTCGCTTTGCGAGTGCGGCTGCCTGCCTGCATAGTGCTTTCTCAGGTGAAACGGGTTTTGCGGTTTTGAAGAAAGTCGGTGCCGTTCGCGCTTTAAGCTCCGCCGCCAAGCATCGCAGCACATCGCGGTGCTGCACTCCGACCCATCCCTCGTGCCCCCACCTGGGGAGTTTCTTAGTCATCGTTTCTTGGACATAACTCCGTGGGCTAAATATTGTGAGTTCCGCGTCTTTCCGCACGCTTCTCGTGGCCTCTAGCGCAGCAAAGATCTCGGCTGCATGCTGGGATTGCTCCCCGGCGGCTGGTATACATCTTCTGCTGTTTCGGTTTCCCTCGTCATCTATAATGACGCCTGCTGCTGCAGACGCTCTCCTACATGGTGGTGCATGTACCGCCCCGGAGATGTAGACCATTACGACCACTGAGGGCGGCATCACTGCAACCCTCCTCCTAGCCCGCAGATTCACACGTTCCCTTGGTTCACCTGCTCGGCGTGTCATTACTCGGATGCCTTGGGAGAGGCTGACAATACCCCTTGGGGTCACGAAAACTCCGGACTCGTCTTCCGGGGTGGGGGGCACGGTTGCGGGGTCCTCCCCCCTGCCCTGCGGAATCCATTTAGGGAGTATTTGTCCGAGGCGGGAGACTGCTGCAGTGGCGCACGCGTGGGGATTAGTACAAGTCTTCATCGTGCGGTCATCGTCACATTCGTCGCACATGCACGAAGCCCGTGAGTCATGTAGCGGGTCGCTCAGGCGTTGAGCTAGGTCCAGTCCATCACCAATCTTCAGCGTGCCGTGGTTTCCACGCAGAAATTTTGCTTTTTTGCCGTTGTTTTCCTGCCGCTTCCGTGGGTCTTCCCCGGGGTGGTGCCATAATGGCATTTCCCTTAATATCGAAGTGGACGGTTTTACAGTCGCAAATCCGGTGCCATACTTATTTAGGCACTTCACCATAGGTTTGTGCGCGCTGGAGGGTAGCGCTGGTTTACCCGGATGTTCTGAATCATAAGGTTAGTCTTCGCTGTTTCATCCACAGACGACGCTTTGACTACATGTTGTGACAATCCGTGTAGCGCCAAGGATGCCCAGTGTGCGCGCTTCTGGGGGTCAGTCTCAGCAAGAGAGGCAGCCTTAAGCATCAGTTGGGCATCGTTCCTTGCATCTAGATCGAACATTCCGATGCATCCCATCTTACGGGGGGCCATTAGTACGTCTCGAGAGATCATAGACGATTTCGAGTCATTTATAAAACCTCTCTGGGCTTCTAGTATGTGCTTCTTTACTGCTGTTGGCATACCGTTAACTTGGGCAAGGTACTGTGTACGGGAACCGGCCACAATCTGGTCAATGTTCTTCTTCATAACCAAGGTAGGGTTGAGGTTTGCCCATCTTTCATAATCTGAGTCAATTTTTTCTAGTGTTGGTGTCCATACGCCGTTCCCGATGAGGCTCCCGAGTATTTGGATGGCCTCTTTCTCCTTTGCGGTGTGGATATCGGCAGGGATCCGTCCGTCTTCAGGATGGAGTTGTCTTTCTTCTATGAGGCGCTCCCTATATTCGGGAGTTCCAAATGGTATGATCTCAGTTTTTATGACATTGAAACGGGCCCCAGATGCGAGGCACCATCTGTCCATTATCTTTTTAAGATCTGCAAAGCTGTCGTACTCGCTAAGGTAGGCTGTGGTATCATCCGCAAACAGTTGGACCACCGCCTTCTCGGCTACACCGGGTATAGAGTATCCTCTAAGATTGGAGCCCCGTAGCATGGAAGCTAATGGTTCAATTGCCAGATTAAACAGAAGGCAGGACAGTGGGTCCCCTTGGCGAACCCCTCTTGTGATTCGGAATGACGAGCTCATCTCACCATTAATGATTACTTGTGTATCGGCAAATTTGTACAGGGATTTCACTGTGTTGATGAAAAATTCTGGGATCCCGTGTCCCTGTAGTGTGTCCCAGAGGTATGAGTGCAATGTCTTGTCATACGCCTTCTCCTGGTCGAGCGCCACAATGACCCCATTTTGTAGGTCCTCCTCGGCGTACTCGACCACTTCGATGGCCAGGTAGATTGCATCTGTGATTTTCCGACCCTTCATGAAGCCGGATTGGTCCTGATATATTAGGTAGGGAGCAACTCTGCTTACCTTGTTTGCTAACACCTTGGTGAAGATTTTGTAGTCTGAGTTCAGCACCGTAATAGGTTGGTAATTTGCAATATCTGTTCTGTCCTTCTTTTTGAAGGGGGGCACATCCAGCCCAATGATAAGTTGGTCCCGGGGACCATACCATGTTCTTCAATGTTGTTGTACATCCAGGTAAGCACCTTGACTATATCACAGGTCCTCTTTCGTGGTGTTCCTGATCCCTCATCGTTGAGGTTTTCCTTATTTATGGAGTCAAGCCATTTCCAAAACTCGGATGCAAGACCATTTATTCCTGCAGCCTTTCCAGACGCCGCTCCCATAAGGGCCTTCCTGACGTCATCCTCGGTAAGTTTTTCGGACAGTGGGCCCATATCTACACCTGCCCCTGGCTGAGGCAATGAATCTAGGGCTTCCTTACATGCTTTCTCGCGCTCTATCTGGGGGACCTCCATCCCGTCGAGTTGTAAGTCATTGTGGTAGTCACAGGTGATTTCCGCCATCTCCAACGATCTTCTGCTGCCTTTCTCGGGCGTGATGTCCGTCCTGCGTAGGTAGCTCAATGTGTCCCTTGGTTTGACATCCTTGCTAAGGCTGACGGCATATTCTGTGATATGGTTTAGTTCGGTATACCCCCGCACTTTGGTTTCTAGCCGCTTTCTTTCCCTCTGACGGTCAATTATGTTGTCTATCGTCTTTTCAATCGCTGCTACCTGCTCTGCGACTTCTGCTGGTGATTTCGTTTCTGCAGGTCGGCAACCGTCGGCTATCGCGGACGGTCTGCTATCTTCTCCGGGATCTCTTACCGTTTCCCCAGCTGGAGTAGACGGCGGGCCGTTCAAGAGCGCTTCACGTTTTTCCACAAGCTCCTTCTTTTTCTTATCTGATGTGCCTACGGCAGTCTTTGCCTTCTCTTTGGCGAACTCCAGGACAGAGTCTTCGAAGCTTTTGAGCCTAGTCTGGGCATTTGAGAGCTCGGTACGTGCCTCCTGCATTGAGTCTTCTAGTTTAACAGCCTCTTCCGTTGCCATGCTCATGAACTCCTTTTCGTACAGGAGGAATGGCGGCATTGACCACCTACCTTTACCGATAAAGGGGGCTTCAGGAGCTGATATTGTTATGGAGACCAGCTTGTGGTCAGCAAGGCTCCCAACCACGTCCTCAATCTCCCATTGGCGGCAGTTTTTCATGAGGGTGGGTGAGACCAGGATAGGGTCGAGGGGAGACAAAGTTGTCCTGCAAGTACTCACGTGAGTGTACGCTTTAATGTCCGGGTTGTTCTGTCTCCAGCTGTCTTTGAACTCCATCAGACGGACAAACCGTAGGTACGCAGCAACCGCTGCGTCGGAGTCAGTATTATGTGGCAGCCTATCAATCGGGTCTGCAATTAGGTTAAGATCACCACCGATGGCGTCTGGCACCGGTAGGTTAGTCGTGAGCCAGAGGTTACACATTTCATTCCAAAACTCAACTTTTTCCGCTGCAGTTCCCACAGGGGCATAGATGCCTAATACCGTCATTGTTCGTGTGCCATGCCACAGAAGAACCACAAGGATCGCTTTACCAGGTATGAGGTAATGGATCTTCACTCCTGCAATGTTTGTGATTTCCTGGTTCAGGACTATCGCCACGCCTTTCGCAGCACTACCCGGGTACTCAGAGTTAAAAAGCTTCAGGCCCTTGCTCATGTGACTCTCCTCTATTTCAAGGGCTTGGGCAGCAGACATATGTGTCTCAGTAACAATCATAATACCAATTTTCTGCTCACGCATCATGCGGTGGATCCCGTGCCATTTGTGGCTTTCTTGAGACAGTGAAGTCGCAGTGATACTGATGTTAAGGGCACACAATTTTATGTCGGCCCTCGTGTTGCGGGCAATACGAGGATTCCCTATTTGTTGTAGCTCCCTCTTTCGGTTGAAGAAGGTGGGCGCATGGTCCTCATCCTGAGGACATCCTCTCGGTGGGCGCTGAACTCTGGAGCCCCGTGGTCTACCCTGTGTTTGGGTATTTGCCACTGCAGGGGCATTAGGGCCAGATGCGGTCCCCCCGTTCGATCCCTCGCTGCATTTTGGTCGACCCTCGTGCCGCTGGTCACTCGCGGGCGGGATAGCACGTCTGAACCCCCGGGCGGCATGCCCAGATTTTCTGTAGCATCGCCATTGCCGTTACGACGCGTGCGCGTGTGTGTTTGGGTTTCGTCGCTCTTCGCCAGTCTCTGCAGCAGCCAAAGCAGCGGTGGAGCTACTGCAGGGGGGGTCTTGTTGAGAATAGCTGGGGCTAGGCCCCCGGTCGCCCCGGCTCCCGCTGGATTCATTGTTGTTTCTCGTAGCCTGCGGGCACTGACGAGGAGGATGTGCTGTGTCCCGAAAACCCTCCCGCGTTCCAGGAGGGTCCGTGGCGCTGTAATTTGCATTTAATGGTTGTGTATTCATGGTTTGTAGAGGTGGTATGAGAATAGGGACTTCAGCTCGGTGATGAGCGCGTCTTGCGCAATTAGCAGCCTAGCTCCTATTCTGAAGGCTAGGTCACTCTTCTAAATTGTATCTTAAGTGCGTTCATGGTCACTCCATAGGAGAGAAAGAGAGTCATGAATTTTCGTGGGCAGGATAACATAGTATCGTAACAACGGGGGCCGTATTCTATCAGGACATAGCGGAAGTGTGAGCTGGGTACTTAGATGAAGTCATCGGGCTCGCGGTGCTTCCCCTTCCCCTTGAAATCTCCGCCCTTCTTCCACTTCCCATCCTTACGGGGTTTAGTGCTGGAGGCGCCTTGGTTTATCGGGCTCTAAGTGCTGTTGACATTGCGGGGGTCCATGCATTGTCATTGGCGTTCCAGGGTTTATCTTCCCTTGAGGAAAATCTGGGGGGGAAATAGGGACAAAGAGTAGAGAAACTTGGAGTGGATGTGGTGCCTGAGTGGTTGTACAGTGGGGGCCGCGACAAAGAGAGCTTTCTTGGGGAGGGGGTGATGAAGGTCGGGACGGTGAGCCCCAAGCGGTAGTGTAGTCCTTTCGTCGACGCCAGCGCCCGCGAGAGGGGGGCGGCGAGTCGTGGAGACGTGGAAGCCAGGAACGTGGCATCAAATCTTGTCGGTATCCTTGACAGTTGCCATCGTCCGAAAATAGTTCGGATGACGCTGAAACGGTGCACTTATCGTGCGTGCGAAATGCATGATATATTGCCTAGTGCCAAAACACTAAAACAACCACCACACACAACACACACTACTACTCCCAAAGATCAAGTGCTTCTCCTTGTGAGTTCGGGTCCGGGCCGTAGTATGTGACCAGCAGGTTTGAACAACATGAAATATGTCTCTTTATCTTTCCTAGGTCCGAAGACTGTCCATTCAACAATTCCTCAACAATAAACAAACACTCTCAACAAAGCTCCTAGCCAACCACGATGAACATTAAGAAAAGGGCGGATACAAGGCACTCAACTGATTAGGTCAAGAAACCAGGGCAGAGTTTTGTAAGGTTTGCGCAAATCCTCTCAATGAGGCTATCCCAATGACTTTCAATGCTCCCACACTAGGCAGCCCTAAAATGTGGACCTGTCATCTCCGTGAACAGGGACGTTTGATAATACTTTGGGTAAGGCTCTAGCCCACTACCAGCGTCCAGTCGGTCGATCCAACACACTACGGATGGTGCTAGAGCAAATCCAGGAATTAATTCAACTGTAGATGGCGCTAGGGCAGATCCGGGGTGCAGGCAAAGCTACTGACAAGTGGCAATCCGACTAGGACAGATTAACCTGGCTCATCTTCTTCTGGTAAGGCTTTACAAGAAACACCACAAGCGTCCAGTAGGTCGATCCAACACACTACGGATGGCGCTAGGGCCGATCCGGGGTGAAGGCAAAGCTACTGACAAGTCATGATCCCTTCTAGCAAGGTGAACACCCTTGTTTTGTACGTGGAGATCCCTAGGGACCAACAACGCGAATCCAGGTCTTATTTAACTCAAGACCACTCGAGTCAACTCCCTGTGAGCTTTCTCAAGCTAATCACACTCGGTACTTCCTCAGTCAATCAAACACAAGGTTCCAAAGTCAAACAGTTCTTGGTTTCAATACAGACTACAAACAGAGATAGAAATCTCCATAAGCAATCTGGGGACTACCAGCACCACCACTGTCCTAGGGACTAGAAAGCGAGCGAATCAGGACAGCTCCATGATTGCTACAGCTCACAGTTCCACCTAGACTGAGGTGCGATGATATCCTCTTTTGCTATGGAGTTTACAGTGTGCTTATATACTACTACAGGGCAAGTGGTGAATAAACATAAATGACAAGTGTTCTAGGGATGCCGGGGTGATTCCTCAAGATCCCTGTGGTGCTCAGTCATCATCCGATGGCTGCTGACATTCTTCTGCTGTCAAATCGTGGGAATTTGAAATTGTTGGTCTTCCGAGAGTGCGTAGCCTCTCGGCTTCTGTCAAACTCTGGGCCAGTGCATAATTCCACTAGTCAAAGTGCACTGCCATGGCCCCACATATCCACTAGCTACTCCGAGCCAATGGGGTGCTGTTCTTTACAGAGTGGTCTACGCAATCACACAGGCAACGGCACCGGATCAAATGCGTGGGAATATGTCCGGTAACTTCCGTACATTGAGCGCGAGCCATAATTCAAGCTCTTGGCATTGAACCCTTCCTGTGCAAGTGCCCTAGGAACAACTGAGAGTGAATAAAGTAACTTGTGACTGCTAACTTTAACTTTGATCGCCCCTTTGGCTTGGCGGGGCTAACTTTACTTAACTTTACTTTACTTTTCCCACGCTTGGCGAAAGTAACTTGTTGACAGCTAACTTATACGGTTCTGATAAAACAATGCAAGGACTCCAGCAAATGGTCCCAAACACCTCAATAGTACTCTAAACATGGGTAATTATCATTCTCACTCTGCCAGAGTGTCTGTGAGTGGTTGTTTACACAAAGTTCAACAACATTGTATGTTGGTGGCAGAGGTTTTAATTGTGTGTATCTGGAGTGGTAGCAGAAGTAATTAAGGTCCTATAACATTAGAAACTGCGCGCAAGGACATTCCGAAGCACCTTCATTGGTGCACCACACTCAACGATCATCCCTATCTCGAAGTTTAAATGGCTGGAAATATGCTGTACAATGGATAGATTCCGTAACGAGCGTAAGTTTCTGAGCCCAGATATGATGAATTTCCAGTTCATCGACACGGAACGGACCGGCGACTCGTGCATGGCCCGAGATCTGGAATGCACAAATAATCATGAATGAATGATCTCGAGTTGGAAAGCCAAAAGGATAATCAAAAGGCCAGTGTTTTCTTCTGCTTTGTTTGGCTACCCACATCGTTTATATAGAGCACATCAGGGTATGGCCTGGGATTTGTAATAATTACTATTGGGTGCTAAGGATGTGAAGTTGCGGGGTTTCCTGCGGGAAAGTCGCAACCACGGGAGTTCCAATTGCCGAGAGAGTCTTACTTGAGGTGAGCGATGAGTTGGTAAAACTTTCTATTGAAAGCGAACCACCTACTCTAGCTCCAGTACAGAGAATTTATACTACTATGAGAACTACGGGTCCGAGAGCTGACTCCTACAGAGTCATACTGAGTCATAGTGAGTTAACTACCGATGCGGGAATGAGTTGAAGACGAACTAGAAATACAGAAAAGGAAAGGTGGGATCACGAAATGATCCGTCGCATCAGCCAAGTCGGCATCATGAGCTGCGCGTAATCCTTACACTAACGGATGCGGACTGCCAAATGATTCAGATACAGTTGAAGAAACAATACCTAGACTTGTCTAAGTTGCCTTAGTTACATCTACCTACACATTTACTTGCTGTTACTTGAAGTCACTTGAAGTTACTTAAAGTTACTTGGCGCTAACTTGGCCGCCGAAGTTCGATCAAGCAAAGTAACTTATGCCATCAGATGGCATCAATTCCCGCCAAGTTTGTCAAGTTATAGTCACAAGGGCGTGAATCGATGCTTGTAACTACCTGTATAACCACAGACAAGGCTGAAATAAATTCTGGGGCACCCTAACACACATGGAACCAAATTTTGGGCCGAGGTACCCGAGTTTTGATGTGGGGTAATGGCGTTCCGAGGAATGTTCTATATTTCCGCCCTTCATAACGCTTTTGCGCAGCCTTGAAATGCTGTTCAGTATCTCTGGTCATCCATTCAAAGTTCCCTAAGGCTAACTTGCTAGGAGTTCTGCAAGAATTACAGCTGAGTTAAACATGCAATCAATGAGACCATGCCAAATGCAAGCCAAAAAGACCCATTACTTCGGTAAGTCTGAAAGTACAGTCACTGAAGGGTAGAAGCAAAGTGAGAACAGTTCTTTTGCCGCATGAATTTTTTGCAAGTGCCATTCTTGCCAGACGAGAAGTGGGGACCTAATTTACATGGTCTGTGGTAAAATCTGCACACAGAGGCGCAGATATCATGCTGGGAGTCATTAACTTGCTCTAACTTCCAGATACTTTTTCTAGCTTGAAGTTACTTAAGTTAACTTGTAAGTTACTTTGGCGAACTTTACTTTACTTACCTGCCACAAGTAAAGTAAAGTTAGTTTTGGCAGGCTAAGTTAGTTTGTACAAGTAACTTTATTAACCATCCTTTAGTTCCCTGTCTACTGTAATTAAGGTTCCTCTTAGCCTAGGAGTGATGCTAGCACATCTCCTGAACAGCTAGGGCCACCTCAATCGATGGTAATCAATCAAATACTCGCGCTAGGGCGATTCACAATGTCTGGTCTCGTTGGATTCCTTGTCTGAATATTCCTCAATGAATGTATGGGCAATTGTTTATATCTCCAGTTGATAATGTACTGGGCCTAGCGCTAGCGCGTCCCACTAGCGTTGCCACAGCACTACAGCCAGCAGCTGGAGCTCGCTCTGACCCTCCTCTATGTCACCGAACAGAGGTCTTGAGTACTAGCTTATAGTAACTCAAAGATACTGTGTTGCAATCCATTGGTTGTTTATATAATGGGCCTAGGAATTGCAAAAACAGCAAAAAGGACGTGCATTGGTTCTTGCACCGTCTCAACGCATAGGCTATAACAAGACAAACCCTCCGCTTTGCTCCGGTTTAACGCAAACCGAAGGTGAGTTTCAAACAGCATCAACATCAAGTGTGAATGGTATCAGGACCTAACCGAAATCTACTCGGGGATCACGCGACGAGGGAATTCAGCAATTCAGGTAGGATCTGTCGACCACAACTCAAGAAACCCTGGAGGAAAGAAACCCCCAGAGGACAAAACATGCACGGAATTGCTGTGATGCGTCAGCAAAAGCGCAAGCCAACCAAAGGGAAACACATGCAGATATCAGGATGCGTTCCTGAAGGCAGTACATGAAAGGGCGAGGAGAGGAGGAGAAGAATGGAGAGACTGGATTTATTTATTTATGGGAAGGGTAGGAACTCGTGGGGCGAAGCTCGAGCCCGGGTGGGGCCTGGGGCATGCATACTGATTAGACAGTTAGAAAGGGGGGCGAAAATCACTCAACAGTTCTCACGCTACACCCGTGACATACTAAAATGTGGCACTTCGCTCGCAGGGATCTTAACCTTCTTTCATTTAATTTTGGCCGGACCCAGGCGAGGACAATTGAGACAGTGCTGTGAGGGTTTGTCAGTATCTCATACAGAGGAAGTAAAACAAACGGGAGAAAAGTTCCGGGCAGTTGCGGGGCAGCCACATGTCTCATGCTTATGCGGGACACACCCCCGTGTTTTGCGTCATGCCAGTCCAGAGCATGCGCGATCCTCGCACTCAAATTCGGACTCCGAACGCGGACCCCTCATTCTCTTCCGCATCCCACCTGTGAATGTGTCAGTTTCTCCCGATGATGGCACTCGACAGCAAATGTGATCAGAGGGAGGAAGAGTGACATCACTAAAACGAAGTAGCAAAAGCCAAACTCGAGAATGCACTTGAGGAGCAAGCGAGATGGCTGGGCGAGGGTTGCTGTGGGGATGGTGGACTGAGGAAAGGAGGGAGAATGGCAGTACCCCAGACAGCTCTTTTGAGGGGTAAGGCTGGAGTTGGCTAGAAGACCGGAGGGAGCCAAAATTGGACAGCTCAGGGCAAGAGAAAGAGATTATAAGCACAGTCCGTAGCAGATCATGAGAACACTGCGCAAGAGCGAAAACGGATGAATTAACCCTTATGGAGCAAAAACCCAACATATGCAATGTGATGGCCACTGCCGAATGAGCATAATCTTAAAGAACAGATAATGTTCGGCAACTCTTGCAGCAGAGTGTCATAGGTGACTAATGGAGTATGAGTAATTTCTCCGTCAAAGGGATTGTATCGACAAAGAGGTGCATGGTATCATAGGGGGCGGACTCCATCAGGAAAAATTCCGATGCAAACATAGCTCAATGTAGCTGGGATAGCCCGCGTAGCAGCGTCGTTACCCCCCTAAAATATAGCGCCACATGGCTGCCTGCCAAGACTTTGTTGTGCAAAAATAGCCTGATGTAGTCATGTGCCTCATCTACGCTCGTCTACAGAGTTCCGTAGCATCGTAGAGTCGTAGTCTATATAGCTCTCAGTAGGCGAATATATTTGCATTCTTTCAGATATTCTACAGGATTCAAGCAGGTTGATAGTAGGAAATAAATATGATTAAAACCAAATTAATAGTGTATCTATGCGGCGTCATGGCCGTCCTCGCCCCTCCGTCTCGGTCTCGCGCACCGTGGGGCCAGGTGTTGTCCTCGGAATGCTGAAGAGCGGCAATGTGGCCTTGATAGATGCTGCGATCCTCGTTTGCTGTAAATGGGATGTCGGTTCGGCATGAGTAGAGGCTACGCGGGAGCATGACGGTGAGGATGCGCTGAGGAACGTCCGCATGAGCAGGCGTGCACATCAGAGGTGGGGAGGATAGAATGGTGTCACCACGGGGGCACCACAGGTGTTTCCGCGCGCACGTCGTGAGAATGTGGACGGAGGGCGCGTGCGCGCGAGCGAGGGTGGAGAGGGTGCCGCGGGTGTGGGGCAGAATGTGGTGCAAACGAGGGGATGCAGCAGTGACCTGTGGCTACAGGCGGCAAGAACGGGTATAAGGACAACTCCAAGCAGACTACAACACGTACATGGGGTCCGAATCCTCCGTTATCGAGTCCCCTTTGGACTTCGAGTGTCCCGAGAGCAACAAGGTATCCGAATTGGGACCAACCCTGTCAACTGAGACGGGACTGGTGACGGTGTTGGCAAGTGAAGACCACGACTTGAACGAGCTTGGGCTTGAGGGAGTTTTGAGACGAGGTTCCCAGCTTGAGGCTTGTGGTGCACGCGTAAAAAGTAAGCTTGAGAACACACCAAGCAAGGTTGAGGACATTCAAAGCTAGCAGTCTTGGGTTTGAGGAGTTTGAAGTCTTGTGCAAGTTTTGGAGTCTCAAAGGGTGAAAACAAGTAGAAATGACACTGGCGGAGAGATTTGGGAAAGGAAGAAGAGGTGACGTGGCATCAAAGAAAATTCATCAATCACGCGACATGGAGCGGAGTCTGAATGGACTTGACAGATTTCACCTTCGCCTCCAATTCCCCTCACCATCCAAGGCCAAGTCTCTTTTTTTTTTTTTTGGTGGTACGCAGAGGTAAAGGGAGAACCAACAAGGTTGGCCTCCCCAAACCTGGTAAGTATGGGGGACCTGTGGACCCCCAAGAAGAGTGAGTGTTTCCACCCCTGAAGAAATGCCTTACGCACTAGCCTAAGCTGTAGTGTGGGGCTCGCTCCTGTCTTTATCTATTCCGGCCGCGTCGCCCAACAGGCGGGGACGGTGGTCTCCTTGACCTATCAGCAGCTATACCCACTAAAACCTCAGGTTCTCTCAGCCAATCATCTGGCATTTGATTTTCGTCCTTGAGAACACCCCTCCAGGTAC
Organism: Mycena galopus ATCC 62051; assembly: GCA_014925785.1. Classification (NCBI taxonomy): domain Eukaryota; kingdom Fungi; phylum Basidiomycota; class Agaricomycetes; order Agaricales; family Mycenaceae; genus Mycena; species Mycena galopus. The sequence continues at coordinate 88,584 of WIQG01000274.1, forward strand.
CAAGTACGAGAGAGGGAGCAACAGAGTATTGCTTTCCATACTTGAGAGTATTGGTGAGGTTATGGTCAGCCTCAATCCGCTCGTTCATGGCAAACACCCACTTGTTCCGAACTTCGTGGTCAGACGGTGGGTCTGTGCCTTCTCGGCCAACAACAAACTCACAGCGGAGTTTCCAGATGAGGTGGGTGGATTCAGTAATAAGAATCTTATAAAGTCTATCATCAGCAAGTGATTTGCGCCCCTCTACCGTGAAGGATGCTAGGCCCGAACCCAGTAGGGCCCCCAGTGTTGGGAGCTGCCACGTATGGCCCTTCTTTGTCCAGAGCTCCTCTGCTAGGCTCCAGATTTTGGCCTGGCCAGGCCGGGTGCATTGGAGAAGGATGTGCTCAAGGCTCTCTGGGACCTGACATGTGGTGCAGAGCTCTCGCTCTTCAAACCCTAGGATATGTTTCCAGTATTTTCCTATTCGGAGGGAGCCATGCATGCATCGCCAGAGGAAACTTCATATCTGTCGTGTAATATCTTTGGGTCTTATTGACTTCCAGATTTTCTTGGGGGATGGGGAGTACCCGTAGAGTCTTGACACTGCAGCCTGGACCAAAGCAATGTATTCCTCTGTTGCCTGCCTTGCAGTGGGCCCACGCATGGCCTCAATAGCACTGTACGCAGTAGCTTGGGTGAGGGTGGATAGTTTAATTCCCCTCAACACGGTCTGTGGACGGGGCGTGAGATTAAAAAACACCTCCCCTTGGTTCAGGAGGCTGGCACCTGCTAGCTCAACAGCTGTTCTGCAGTTTTCCTTGTCCATATTTTCCCTGGCGAGCAGAAATTTAGTTTGGGCTGTTCTTAGCCGGAGCTCCGACATAAGGGAGAGTAAGGCTTTCCCATTTTGTACACCGATCCATCCTCGGTCTTCCCATGTATGGATTTTCTTCATGATTTTGACCATGGTGTTCCAGTTGCTTATGATGTGCAGGGGAATATTCACAGGTGAACTTCGAAGAGCCCATATTGTACCTAGTATCATTGCGCATGAGAGGGTTTGGGGAAGGTCTGTGGGGGTTCTAGTGCCTATGTTCCTTGGGTCTATTGCGGCAAAGGCCGCACCAAAACCCGCCTTTGCATCTGCATTGCCAGGTCTCTGGCAAGCTGCATCTATGAATATTTTCGTTGGGGCCTCCTGAGGGTCCTCTGCTACCGTGGGTTGAGGTAGAGCAGGGGGTGCAGTCAACATGGGTGTTGTTTTGGTGAAGACCCGGAAGCCCTCAGTAAGGCTGGTAATTGGTTCAGTGTCTTTGAACTCATAGGTCTCCTCTGACTCTCTGGACTGCGGTAGGGGGGCAACACCCGGATGCTGTGTTCTAGGGTCCCATTTAGGGAGGATCTCATCTAGTTTCTTCCTTGCAGCTACTGCGCAGGAGTGTGGGTTTAAACACCCTTCATTGCGGTCCTGCACGCATCCTTGGCATTCACAGTTTCTGTGTGCTACATGTTGTGGATCATCTATCCGTGCCAGTATTTTAACTGCATTTCCAGTGCAGTGGGCGTTGTGGTTCTGCCGCAGGCACTTGCACTGAGGTTTGTTGTTGAGCTGGCATACTTCCGGGTTTTCCCCGAAGTGGTGGAAGAGGGGAAGCATCTCTCTCAGTCGGGGAGATGGGTTCGGGGTGTCGAATGTGACTCCGAATTTCTTTGCTACATCCACCATTTCTTTTAGGTGGGTTGGCAGTTTATTTCGTAGTGGGGAGAAATTCTGCAGGAACATGTTCACATGTGAGCCTTCCTGGACCTGTGAGGTGATTTTGTCACTTCTGGCGATCCGCGTGTCAGCGACATAGGCCCATGCTGCTCGCCTCCTTGGGTCAAATTCGAGGTATGATTTAAGCCTTATGAGGTGTAAAGCCTCGTTGTGGGATTTAAGGTCAAACATGTTCTTACCCCCTGAAGAGATGGGTGCCATGAGCATGTCTCGCTGGACTGGGGAGGTCTTTGCCCCAGCCCACATGAATTCGCTCTGCACTTTAAGTAAGTGCTTCTCAACTGTTTTAGGCATCCCATTGACCTGTGCAAGGTACTGTGTTTTAGACCCAAATGCAATCTGGGCGATGTGGCGCCGACCTTCAATGGTAGGGTGATTTTGGTCCCACCTTTCCAGAGTGGAGTCAATATCCTCTAGGACTGGGGTCCATATTGCTTGACAGTCAACTTTGTTGCCTATCCGAGCCAAGGCCAAGTCTCGAGTAATTAGCACTTCCTGGTCAACCTGTGGCTGCCTGATGCATCAACACCCTTATCCGAGTCCATGCCATGTATAATTTCTTTAGGTAATTGACATAGTGTGGAATAGACTTGGCACACAGCAATGCGGCCCGACATTTACGAGTACTTGTTAATCGTTCATAATATCTGGTGTCCGTCATTTTTCGACCGCCCGTTTTCACGGTCCTCATTTACCTTTCATAATGAAAATAGTGGCAGTGCCCAAGATTCATTAGATTTTTGAAGGGTCCTCAGTGGCAGTGTTTTTGAGGTCACAAATTTTTGTTAGGTTTTTCTGGTTTCATTAGATTTTGGTGGCAGTGCTAACACGTAAGCGCTACATTGGGAAGACTGCTCGTTCGATCCGGGCAACGTCACATTTGTTTGCATCATGATTTTTCCTACACTCACCCTCTTTGTCCTATGCCTCTTATTGGTGGCCTACTTCGAGTTTTCGATGTTGTGGTTTGACGCTGCCGCAGATGCACTACAAAGTCAGTATCGGCACCAGAAATACTTAGTACTCAGCTTGAACGGCTGTGACGCGGTCTTGTAAAACAAGAGCCATCGTGCCGTTAATACATTATCAATGCGGTTGCCGCCAATGAAATATATCTTACATCATTGGTCGCTAAACAGCTTCACGCTTGGTCTAGGACGTGTGTTATGCCAATCTAAGACCCTATCAGTTTCGTCATGTGTTGTCTGGTGTGAATATTCCACGCTTACAACCACGCTCCATGCAAGTATGCGTATCATTCCCCACCCATACGCTGTTACATTATTGTACTAGAAATAGACTCTGTATACACATTAGTGTCATTTATCAATGCAAACATTAGAACTCACCTCTTCCACTTCCAACCCAATGCGACGAGGTGAGCTTCGACGATCCTAATCAATCCTGCAATTCCTCCGCACCTTTGCAAATCAAATTTTTCTCGGTGGTTCCGGCCGCAAAACGCGCACAGATGATGCGAATGGTAATTCACCTAGGCGGCATTTCCCCCAGAAATTAGAATGCGACACAAGCAACTGCGAAAGCGGCGACGTCGCGGAGATCTGAGAAGTTCAAGCCGTCATGGTGCCTGCAACATGACCGCATTAATAGGTGGTCGCGGGGATTCCGGTGCCAGACTTTCAATACCAGCGAGGACGTAATGGAGTCCTGCACCACCTTACCATTCCAAATTTTGTGTGTGCGACATTCCAAGCCTTCAGTGCCACAATATTATTACTTCATTCCGGCAAACAGAGATGAAAGGAAGAAATTTGATTGCACCTGAAGTTCGGCACTGCAAGGATAAAAATGGAATTCTATCTCAGCCTGAAGGGTGCTCGATCAACCTTGCTTCGACTTCTCGCGAAAAGCCGTCAAACCTCGGATGTTATTCGGTGTGCAGGGCCAGTCTTGAGAAAATTCGGTTGCGAATAGTAGTACGAAATTGGGAAGCAGAAAAAGGCCTAAACAAACAGAAGTGAAATGGCATACGCTGACAACACTCTCAGAGGAGATGCGGTGGAAAGGAACCACAATGTGAGCCGTTTCCGAACACCGAGAGTCTTGAGATCAGTATATCGAGCCGTGAGGATATTCAGAGGTTAGACAGCGCCCGTCACGGTTGCCGTAATATATATGCGGCATAGAGGAAGGAGAGGGAAGAGCCGAATGGCAGTGGATCTCTGGGAGTCCGTCGTTGGAATGGACTAACGAGAAACATGCAGCGGAATGAAATGAAATCTCATGTTAGGAACAAAAGCAATTTATCTTGAGGGCTGGCGAGAGCGCAGAAAGATTGACTGTACAACAACAACGAAAGGAATAGAGTTGCTCAAATTCAATGGCCCCAACTTGATGTGCTGAAGGGTATGCCGGAGCTGATTGAAATATTTTGTGGCATTGACAAATATATGGATGTGTTGGTTGAATCTGATACAAAAAGAGCACGCAGTGAACACCGCCAAAACCAACCGTTGACCAGAAATCCAAAGAAATGTCGATGGGACAATACAAGAGAGTAGTTATCGTTGCCATCATGTGACTGAGTTTTATAGAGCCCTCGGTGAGACGGCCTCAGTGAAAAAATTGCGGCGCAGTGCAAATTTTTGGCCCGGCGTAACCGGAGCACTGTAAGAATTCTGCTGAGAGAAGCTGCGTGTATCTGTGGATTGCGTTATTTATCAAGGTCAACTGAAAGATGTCTGTCGAACACCACAGGAACAGCATTGATGTGCAAATGGGGAGGAATTCAGGACCGGCAGGACTAACACATCAAATCTAACGAGCAGAACGATTAATGGAGATTAAATCAAAGAAACATAAAGAAGAGAGGAGAGAGAACCATATAATGGAGGTAAGCCACATGGAAAAATTACACCGCCGAGCGATAATTTAAAATTTGTATAAAGAACTTGATGAGAGTGCAGCGCCAAAATTTGTTGATTTCGCAGTAGTAAGAAGCTGAAAAGGAACGAAATAAGAAGGTAATGCTGTGCGAGAAGTGATAGGAAATTGACAAAAAGCGCAGTGTGGAAGGCCACAGTGCTATGTGAATTGACACTCTTAGCTGCGTAACGGTACTCTTAAGGATACAAGTGTGTAAAAGACTCGGCGAGTTATTCAGTGAGAGGGGGGGCTTACCTGAACAGATGGTATAATGTCGGTGGTGGCGAGAAGCAAAAGGAAAAATAGGCGCCGAAGGCATGAGGCTCGATAAACGGAGAAAAGTTCGGGATGATGGCATGCCGTTGCTTTGATGCCTGTGATGCATGAACGTGACTTGATCTAAAGGCATCGATGCCGAGAGAAATCTCCGCTTGTTTGGCTGTGTCTTTGGGCGTCTATTTTCTATCTTGGTTCTCGCCACACCATGATCAAGTTCTGTGGAGGCGTTCGGGATAATCGGTATACTGTCGATTTAAAATTCGGTGTCAAAAGACTGATGTAGTATACTTGATGAGCTGTACTCAATGCAGGGAGAGAAGACGACTTATTCTGAGAAGATAAACCGAAGACGTCCAATTGTGATGACTGGGAACGAGAAAAAGAAATAAAACCGGCAAGGACTAGACACGGAAAGTGTGCTCGGTCCGAACTCTGCCTGTACCGCTTCTTCCAGCTACGGACAGCTCAGAATCGAGGAGACAAGCCTGTATTGGAATGCTCTTCCAGATCTCCTTAATAGGAAGTTTTGATGGTAATGATGCAGATTAATCCTCGTTCACTTGATGGGTTGTTGTTCTTCCAGACAAATTTTATATTGTACGGGATGTCACTAACGCGTAGTGCGGAAAATACAGGTAAGTAAGTACATAACGTCGGACATGATGTCAGTCAGCGGGACGGTGGGGTGCATATATAGCTACATACTTGTTCATCATCGGAATATTGGTTCTGTAGCAGAGACTAGGTGGGATGCCAGGAAATAAAACCCTAAGTACGAGTAACGCCACGCATTCTGCGGTGGCCTCACCCAACAAGTACAATCAGTGGCAGCAGTGATGTGCTACATGTAGGTAGACCAGCGCTACGGGGACTACGTGAACTACGGGAGCTACACAGCTGACACCTTGTGCTACAGACAACTACATCCTGCAACATATTTAACTGAGCAACTAATTCCCAGACCGTTTTTCCTGATGTCGTAGGGTGAGTGGCGCGATGGTATGAGGTGCGATGATACGAGGCCACGACAGATGCCTGCGCACGTCTCTGAATCGTCCTCTGTGGTGATGGCACACCGCTTTTGGTGTTCTTCGGATTGCAAGAGGGAGCGGTTAGAGCTTGTGTCATGGTGTTTGTGTCATGACGCCCACAGTGAATGGGTGGGGTGGCAGCGGTCAAGGGTATTACCGGCTGGGGAGCTAGCCACGAACGGCCTCGGGGGGCGGGGGGGCTTCAGTTCGAGACGGCTCGAACATCACCAGCGGCCCCGCAGTGCCCGACCAGCTCACGAGTGGCATGAGAGATCCGACCACCATGGTGGTTCGGAACAAGGGAGCTCAGACTAATAAATCTTGTTCTATACAGTCTATACAGTTCCTGGGCACTCGTATGTATTCATTACAACCAGCCAACACTTCTCTCATGGTTTATGAGCCATTTTGAAGCTTTAAACTTTATGTACTGAAAAGTTTTTTTCAGCCTATCCGGGACCCCTCCCCACATACGGAATTCTAATCCCGATTTCCCCTTGCGGTGAGGCGCGTAAACCGAGTGTCTGGGGTGCCAGCACAAAAGAGAGCAAGACAGGAGAGGGGAGGCAGCACACCGGCGTACAGGCGTAGGAAGAGAGCGTAAGCGAGTGCACACAGCTCATGGCTGGCATCGACTCGACGTGCGCAAATAACAGTGCAAGCCGAGCTTCGGTGGGGAAGAGACAGACGCAAGTCAGAGTGTTGTAATCCGACCCCGGCGCGCAAGAAATGTACGGTGTAGAAGATGCAGTAGGTCAGCAATAGTCCTCAGTCGCACCAGCATGTGGTAATAGACTCAATATATTAATGTACCTGTAGAAGATGCAGTAGGTCAGCGATAGTCTACAGGTATGGAAATAACTATAAGTATAACATGAAATATAGAGTGGAACGTACCCTCAGTCGCACCAGTGTGTGGTAATAGACTGAGGGGCGTTGGTGGGGATCCGCACCATTTATATGGTGCGGATACGATCGGTGTCTAAAGCTAAATAAATAAGTAATGATACCAGTGTCCCAAAGAGGGAGCGATATGCCAACATCCTAAAAGGGAAGCTCACGCTTCAACACCACCCCTGGCGTTGAGCTCCCGTCGTCACCAATCCAAACCCATCTGTTGGACAATCTTCTCGTGCGCGATGCGGGGTAGTGCCTTGGTGAAGATGTCCGCGACGTTTTCTTTGCCCAGTACGGTTGACACGGCAATTTCTCCATCGGTGACGTGGTCGCGGATGTAGTGCCAACGGATGTCGAGATGTTTGGATAGTCCATGTTCCTTGGTCATTTGTGTCAGGCTCACTGAACCGAGGTTGTCTCCCTGCAACGAGAACGGCAACTCCTGCGGAAGAAAGACCTCGGATAACCTATTCTTCATCCACATCGCCTGTTGCGATCCTCGCGCGAGCGAGATGTACTCAGCTTCGGTCGTTGATAGAGCGACGATCGGCTGACGTTTCGCAGACCAACAGACCGGCGCGCTGCCCATGAAGAAGACGTAACCAGATGTTGATTGTCGCGTGTCAACGCATCCCGCCCAGTCGGAGTTGACAAACCCCTCGGGTTTAATTCCTAGCCCGTGGATTTCTGGCATCGGGGTCGGTTTATACTGGCAGCCGTAGTCAAGCGTTCCCTTGATGTAGCAGAGAACACCTACCAACAAGCTCCAGTGCTCAGGGTTGGGGTTTGATTGGACATGGCCGAGCGCGCAGCAAGCATACAATATGTCGGGATGTGTACCACTGCTCCCCCATACGAGGGTCCCGAGGATGGGGCGGAAGGGTTTGTTGCGCATGAAGTCGGCTTCTTCTGGGGATAGCGGGGAAGTTGCGACGCGGATCTGATAGCCGGGTGGAAACGGTGTTTGTAACGGAGGTAAATCGGCAAATCCGAAGTGATTGAGGACCTTCTTGAAGTACTGCGTTTGGCTAAGCGAAATTGATCCATCGTTTAGCTTTTCGACAGTCAACCCCAACAACAACGCGACATCTACTTCCTTCAAGTCCCACTTGGCAGCAAACTCGTCCACAACTCGACGGCTTTCCTCTTCCGATGAAGATGCGCCAAGGCCGTCGTCCGTATGTGTCGACGTGATTGTGTACTGGCCACTGCGCACTCAGGTCCTGATGCACAGGTCGGCGCGACTTTCCTTGTAGCCCAAGTCGCAGTAACCTTTCGCAAGGAGCTTATACCAGATATGCCCTGCTTGAACCAACCCGTAAAGCGGTCGCAAAAGAAGGCATACTTTGTCTTCCTCCCCCTCTTTGGTGAAACCCCGCGGCTGCTTCATGTAAACCGGGCGATCCATTGTCCCATTCAGGTAAGCGCCCGAGAAATCCCACTGTCGCACCTTCAACTGGTTGACCGCAGCCACTGCAAACACCATCCTGACAGACTCCATTCGTGCCACCATTGCCCACTTCACCTCAAAGTCCTTCCCTTCCACCATTTCGTCTCCACGCACAACGTACCGCCCTTTGTGCTTTATCACTTTCCCGTCACCATCAACTTTCACATCATACACCCACATCCCGTCGATGGCATGTTCGCCTGCTGGTAAGTCAACGAGTTGCCACACACCGCGCTCCCGGAGCTGATCCATTTCCGCCTGCATTGCAGGCATCCACTTGTCAGCGTCCCGCATCGCTTCCTTATAGGACTTCGGGACACGTCCCTTGATGGAGCTTGCGAAGGCGTATGGAGATTGGAGGAGGGCATCGTCGAAGCCCTCCCAGGATGAGTCAACAGCGTTGACGGTGGGTCGTTTGTCGTCGAGGGCCCAGTCCCTCCCCGCATGCGCTGCCTCCTCGACCATCTCCTCGGAAGCTAGTGATTCGAGCGCAGCTCGCGTGGGCTTTGGCACGCGTTGTGAGCATCGCGGTAGCTCTGGCACAGTGAACGGACGTGGCTGTGGTTCCGGTCGCGGCTGTGGAGGGTCATCTGCAGCCTGAGTTTCTGGCTCCAGCGCTGAGCTTGGAGTCGCAAGCAGCTCGTCTTGGGTTGTCAGCGTAGGTGGGTTCTGGAGATGCGTGTCGTCCTCAGGATCTACGATCCGCTTTCAGTGGGGTACGCCCTCTTCGAAAATCACGTCCCAGACCTGGTAGACACATTGACGCGATGGGTCGTAAATCCGATACCCACGGCGTCCCATATACCCGACCATCTGCCCTTTCCAGCTTTGGTCCCCCAGCTTACCGCTACTGCGATCCAAATCCTTTACCCAGCATGGACTCCCCCATGCGCGAAGGTGTGAGATACTCAGCTTTACGAGATTCCCGTCGGCATCTTTCTTGCGGTACCACGCGACCCATGGAACAATGTTCGGGTATCGGGACGATGGAATAAATCCCCGCACGTAGCAGTGAGCAGCCGCAGCCTCCGCCCAGAAGCGCGTGTCGAGCGCTCCCTCTACCAGCTGAGTGCAGACGCCCTCAACGACGGTCCTGTTCCCCCGCTCTACGTGTCCATTCGCCGCTGATGAAGCTTTCGGAATTTTCTCCACGGCGAGACCCTTCTCAGCACAGTACCTCAAGAAATACTTGTTGTCGAACTCGCGCCCCAGGTTGAACCGCACACACTTGAGACGTTTCCCGGTTTGGTTTTCGGCTTCCACCACCCAGGTTTTGAAGGCGTCCAAGATCGTCTCCTTCCTCTTGTTGGTGAGGAACAGAGGAAATTTCATCGACGTCCCACCGTCCGATATGAGCTTGTCCCCACAAGTCGAGGTGCACGCGCTCCAGCGGCTCCGTCTCGTGCACGACCTTGTCATCAAATGGCATCCGGTCGTGTTTTCCACGGATATAATCCTCGCAATGCCCCCTCAACCCGCGTTACACAATATTCAGCCCATCCACCAATGATTTTCCTGCCATTCGTTCAATCACATGCACATCGCAGTGCACTAGTCGTCGGTGCCAGGTTTCGAGATCTGTGGGCTGCTTTCGAGAGCGTCCAGCTATGGCTGCAACAACCCCCCCCCCGATCCTTTTCGTCAACCACATCCACCGGATACAATCTTCAAGGTCCTTCCGTCCTCAAGATTTCCCCGTCCACCACAGCCATGCCTTCTCAGTTGACGACTGTCATCACTCCGTCCCCCCATATCCCCGAAAACCCTCGCGAATCAAGCATCGGCAACGATATCAAGTTCATCGCAAATCCGGGGCAATGCAGTGCATCGAGGACAATCTTGTGCACTGATCCACCAGCTACGCGAACGGTGAATTGTGCTTTCCCTCGTCCAGCGACCTTGAACCCGCCGTCGTCCCGGTTGGCGGTGTTCCCGATGAGGTTGCTGGGCTCGTAGGTGGTGAACCTCGTTCGGCTCACCACACAATGGTCCGAGGCGCCGCTATCGAGCACAGTGAAGATATGGGGATACTCCCGTACGAGGTTGGCAAGATTTATTGGAGGTGCGCATCTAGTTACATCAAGTACGGTACGACTCACGTTTCCATTCAGAAAGGCAGGATTTGCCCAGGGATATCTGAAAATGGCAACATCATCGTCCGATCTCGATGCATAGCGGAAAGGCGCACCCTCGTCCATATCGTAGTCATTGTCTCCCGTATATGCATTGAGCGCATAAGTCGTCATCGGCGAGGTAAAGTCGGCGGTGTTTTCAACTGGCGGTGGATTAGTATTGGCGTGTGATGCGGGCAGCGTCGTGTACATCGTGTGCAGTGTGGGGGTGTACGTATTCCCCGCGGTGGGAGGAGGGGCTGGCATCATCGACTGGCGCGGCTCCTTGCCTCGAGGTGCCTTCCACCATGGCGGTGCCTGACCCTCCTGTCCTCCGCCTAACCCCCAGCACTCATCCTTGGTGTGATACTGGCCTCGACAGTTTGTGCATTTCTTCTTCAGCGCGCCATTTCCCCCACCGTTCCCGCCGTTTGTCAACACGTTTAGCGCGTTCGTTCCGCCATTGCCACCGACTGGTGTTGCGTTCAGGCCGTGGACAAGGTCCCACCACATCAGAAGCTCGTTTGTAACCTCGTGGGCGTACCTCCTCGACTGGAGCGCTAGGATGGATGCAGAGAACTCGGGGTTGGGGAGCGAACCGAGAATGACGGAGATCATGGTAGGGTCGTCGCAGCGCGTCGCCTCGGTGCGTAGCTTGAAAAGCTTGTCGAGGTGGGTGGGAAGGTTGCGCGCGTTCTGGAGCTTCACCGTGCGCAGCCGGTCCATTGCCTGCGCCTTCAGTGCTTCCGATGTCCGACCGAACTTCAAGCTAAGCTTCGCCCACATCTCACAGCTCGTCTCTTTCACCGTGAGTCCGTGTGCAGAGGGTTCTGCGACATTCTGATAGATGATCGCTGCGGCCATACCGTCGCGGAGGTCAAAATCTTCAGCCAACGGACGGAGCGAGTTGAGAGCAGTAGGGGTAGCGGCCGAAATGGACTCGGCGGCGTCGAACTCGTCTTCGCCGTCGTCGGTGTGGGCTTCAGCTGTCATGCCCCCGGTGGTACTCGCGCTTGTCGCGGCCTCGACAGTGGCAGCACGAGGACACCGGATTCTCCCTTCAGGATACCCAGCAACTCCGCGCCCGCGCATCAAATTAATCACCTTGTCGTTCCATGTCGACTAGTTCGTCGTTCCGAGACGGTCCTCAACAGCGAGCAACGGGATACCCGAGCCAGTCAAAGACATAGGGGAATAATAGGGGTTTCGGATGTGAGTCTTGCGCAGCTGATTATTGGACAATGACAGCATATGCAATTTCTGACTGCGAATCTGTAGAAGATGCAGTAGGTCAGTGATAGTCCTCAGCCACACCAGCGTGTGGTAATAGACTCAATATATTAATGTACCTGTAGAAGATGCAGTAGGTCAGCGATGGTCTACAGGTATGGAAATAAGTATAAGTATAACATGAAATATAGAGTGGAACATACCCTCAGTCGCACCAGCGTGTGGTAATAGACTGAGGGGCGTTGGTGGGGATCCGCACCATTTATATGGAGCGGATACGATTGGTGTCTAAAGCTAAATAAATAAGTAATGATACCAGTGTCCCAAAGAGGGAGCGATACGCCAACATCCTAAAAGGGAAGCTCACACTTCAAAAACGGAAATGGACTGGAATAAAGAACAAAACGAAACTGAAGCAGAGCAATGATGAGGCGGACTGGGATGGGAGCGTGGACTGCAAGAAAAGCAAGGAAGAGATCAGTGATGTGCAAAGGCGGCAAATGGGAAAGGGGGAAGCGATAGTGTAGGTGCCCCAATTCACCATACGTTGAACCTTGTTCTCCATGAGCCGCAGAGGCAGACTTTCATGAGCCGCATGTGTTCATGAACATAGGTAGATACAGACGGGGATTGAAGGCGGTGGTGAAGACCAAGTAGAAGAGGTATCATTAGCATCAAGATCTATGGTGCGCAGAGACAAGGTACAACGGCAATACCAGCGAAGGAGACAGCAGTGATGAGGGTATAAACAGAGAATAATAATAAGTGTAGCGAGGGCCAGGATACAAGAAGGGACGTAAGTACCGGATTTATAGAAGAGAAGGAGGGCGGACTTCATAGGGAGGACAGGAAGGGAAGGGGATATGGTAAATAGATGGGGTGGAGGGAAGGGAAGGGGAAGTGGGGAGTAGGGAAAGCAGAGTGAATAGGGAGGGAAGAAAGGGAAGGCAGCCCAAGGCGCATGCCAGGCGCCAAGCACACCATCAACCACGCCGTGGAACGCGGATGCTCCACACGAAGACACGCGTGCCGTCCAGAAAAATCCACTCCACCGCCCCGAAAAATCCGCGTATGCGCCAACCTGCACTGGGCAAGGAAACACCCAAAAAAAGGCTTGCCGAGCGCAGACACACCGGCGAAGCGAGCTGAGTAACGGCAGCACCCGCCGATGCGGACGATGTTTAGATTGGACAAGATCGGCCTCGGCCTCGTCGTTGAGAAGTAACTGTTGAGAAGTAACTGCTGTGGCGCTGGCGCTCCAGGCCACGAAGCAAGTTGCTGTCAAGAGCAACGAGTAAATAATGGGTGCGGACGCACCTTCCTCTGCCGCCTTTATCTCCCACCCCAGCACCTCCTCCCCCTCGTCGGCGTCCAAGGGGAAATCAGGATTCGAAATTCGGATATAGGGTCACAAAGTTTTTTTCAACCCCGAGCTGACCCCCCTTCCCCCCCCCCTTCTGCCTTATAGGGAAGGAGTTTCCCACCCCTAGGCCCGGGCCGCTCTCTCCGCGTCCAGCTGCTACCCTTCAACTTACTTCCCATCAACTCTTGTACTTAATCATGCTTGTTGACACCATCTAACGAGTGTTTGTGATGAATTGAACACTCTGTGCTCCACCAGCTCAACAATTTCTGATCCAAGCACTGACTACAGCGAAGCCAACTTGACTTAACTCACAGAAGGTGTGGGTTCAGATTGATATATTTTATTCCATACACTCCCTGGGCATTCATTTGTGTTTATTACAACCAACTAACACCTCCCTAATGGTCTATTAGCCATTTTGAACCTCTAAACTTTATGTACTAAAAAGTTTTTTTCGGCCCAACCTGGACCCCCCCCTCCCTCCCTATATCCGATTTTTTAATCCCGATTTCCCCTTGTCGGCGTCGCCTACTCCGGGCGCGATTCTGAAACTTCCTGTACTCTAGAATTCAAGCGCGGTGTTTGCCTCCTCCTTGGCTGTCTTGAGGGATTGGAAGAGTTCGCGCACCCCAGCGAGCTTCTTGGCGCAGCCGAAGTTGTTTGCTGCGACTCGTGTCATGGAGTTAAAAATTATGACAACATGGACTGGACAGCTTGGGTTTGATGCCCGGGCGGGTCGCGGACCCTGTTAGACCGCTGATAGGCGATACTGCCGATACATTTTGGATATTGAGGACCCCAGGAACCTGTCTCCCGCATCATGCCCGCTGCATGGCTGTCTCTTGTTGTGAGCCACTCGCATCAAGCTCTTTGCCTTGCCTATCCTCGATATGATACGGTGAGCGGGCCCTGCTGAATTCTCTCAATGGTGCGCAAGATACTGTGATCCACATGCACATTGCCAGGCACCCTGTCTCTAGCGACCGTCTTCATAAAAATGGTAGAAAGTTGTTTACAAGACTATCCCATCTCTCGCAAGAGAGAATGAACAGCTTGAGAGTATCCGCATCCACACAAAGCACCAGGAAACAAACCTGAAATTCCCCGAGGACCTCCATTCATTATTATTAAAGGTGCGTGTAGTCCGTTCGGTTACCACACTGGATAGATTGTAGCTAACAATCCTGGACCGTAAGCTGCCTGAGTGTCACACACTTCCTCCGACTTGGTGGGAAATTCGAGGCCATAGTTTGCCTTGAAGGGGTCTTCACACTTCCGGTGTAAGGGCAATCGGCTGCACTTTGTTCGCGGCGCTAGGCGCGGGTGGATGCCAGCTGGATACCCTCTGAGCCTTTCATTTCTCTCCTTCCTGCGTCCCTTCTGACGAGCACCACGGAAATACAAGGTCGTCGTCATCTCGATAGATATTGCGGCACTCTCCATGGTGGTACGACTCTTCACCTCACCTTCCTTCACCATCGCCATCGCCGTCTCGCTGCAGCTGCAACACGAGCACAAGTGCCCATTCCCCAGTCGAACATACACAGCGCTTGCGGTGCTCTCGTCGCGACGTCACACGCACATCCTTCAGTGAGCGAGCTCCAGACGCTCGACTCCCAATGTGCCCCTCTTTGTCGTACCTCACACGCATCATCTCTCCTTCCCTCTGGCATCTCTTCCTTTCCCTCGGGAGATAGTGACCGTACTTTCCGATGTCCGCTCGACTCTTCCTAATCCTCGTGTCTTGAGTTCCAGGACGAACACGGGCAATACTGGATTCGCCGAGGATCATACTGCCGACAACTCGTTTGCTTTCGAGGGCCATCCAGTGGATCACTATCGTCAATTCCTTAGTGTACTTAGTGTATGCATTGAATGATAGAATTGTTTTACCTTCGTCTCTCAAGTGCGCGAATAATCTGCGTTGAAACCCGACCCCGTCAAGGTGTACTGGGATGGTTCTATCATCTTGATTGCGCATTCCTGTCGTCAATGTTGCCAAAGAATTTTTCTATGTGCGACTGGATCTCAACCATCGGAAGTTTCTTTTCTCCTGATTCCCGGTTGTCATTTTTTTCTTAGTGTAAGCATTGAATGACAGGGCTTCCTTCTTTGGTCTCAAGTGGTGTGAATGGGCTAACAATATGGTCTTGACCCGATCTACAATTCAAGGCCATATATAAGCCTACCAAGATGTCTTAATGTGATTTATTGTGAAAAACATTGGCATGGTCGTAAAAGCGTGCAAGTCGGTGAAGAGATGACCCGGGAGTCTTACTCCTACACTTTTTTCCCATAGAGTAGCTACTAGTGTGGCAGACGAGATTGAAAGAGGCTTGTTTAATTTTGTTGTAGAATTGTTCTACTTCAAACTCGTTCAACTCTGTTGGCGCCATAGCCTTCGGGCATATCGGGCAATCCGCCAGAATCAATATATGCATCGTAGAATATTGTGGAAGACTATGGCACATTGTAGAATAGTGTAGAATATTATTATGACTCCTTATGACTTATGAAGGCTGTACAATACGAGTATTTAGACCCTCGTATTCAGTATTATGTCAATATGCAATTTATCTTGAACCACTACAATCTCTGTGTGATTAGTGAGACGTTCACCCCGTCTCGAACCCATCCTAAGTAAACTGCGCTAAGAAACTCGCCGACAACTGGTGCGCAATATGGTTCTCGCAAGCATTATACCTGCAACATCTTCAACCTAGGCCTCTCCGATGCGATAATTTCCACAGGAATTAATCAACAAAGCGATTGATCAGCTGGCGGAGATCGGCCGCGATGACGATTTGTGGACATGTTCATTGGGTGTGCAACACAGGACATTGCGGGCCCCGAAGAAATACTTTTAATCTGTTCATTCACCGACTCTGAGAACTTCCAAAAGACTTCTCACTTCAATTTCCGCTAGTCCACACATTGGAGATTACATCAAATTCCTGCAATTGCAAGTCGATTCCTTGGATGTTGGTAGTGAGTCTCCAGAACTCGCGAATTGCCGGCTATTATACAGTGTGACCGGATTTCCCTGTGATTACGCACCGTGGACTGCTAGGCCAGAATTCTGGCGCGGTACAACTGGCCCAGCCACAATTGTATTCGTATTTGTTCCTGCCAGCATCAATTTTATGCATACGGATGGGATTTGTAAGCGGAAATAGGTTTTCACTTCATTGATGATTCACTTTCAGCAGGTCTAAATGAAATCACGAACCTGGTCTTCATAAATTGCCAATTTACGAATATTAGCCACCTGATAAGCGTCATTGCGAGGACGACGAACCTGGGCGGTTTAACCTTGGTCTCCTGCTATCTGGTGTCGTCCCAATCGACGAGTCTCACACAGGCGTAGCCAAGCCTCAAGTCAATTGAGGTTCTAGAGCTTCATCATTGTCGACTGCTGCTAGGGCTCTTTCAATGGGTTGATCACAATCACCACACTGAAAATTGAGACTGACGGTCAGGAATACCTCACATACATCCTCGACAACAGGTTGGGTCTGTCAGTAGAGAATACTTGCCTTGCCATTGAATCATGTGAGTTGCCACAATTCTTCTTGAAATTTGATCTCTTGAAATGTGTTGCTTATAGTCAACGATGGGAGTTCGTTTCCGCGACTGCAGGGACTCTTAGTTTTTCCATCGGTTTGCCTCAAATTGGGGGTGTAGCTAAATACCGAGGACGAACTCGAAGCGATGACGCACTGTGACCTCGGTGTTTCTTTGTCGTCTGTTTTTCAGCCTTTGGCATCTACATCCCGGCTGCTTTTGGATGTTCGTTCAGATAGCCATGAATACAATGAAAACAATTAGAGAGGTAGTCGAAGCAGGACGCACTGCCGGCTCCATGGAAATTCAAAGCCGTCGCATCGTACCGTAGGAGGGTTCCGGTTTAAACCGTGTCATGTCCTATGAGACCCCTGGGTTTAAACCGGTGTGAACCATCATGGTTCAAACCGTGCCTAGTTCTCCTATAAAAGTTGGCTCTAAACCATCATGGTTCCAACCGGTTAAACTATCACAGTTCCAACCAGTTTAAACCACTAATGGTTCTAGCCGGTTTAAACCGTGGTTGGAACCGGTTTAAACCACTGATGGTTGGAACCAGTTTAAACCACTGATGGCTCTAACCAGTTTAAACTGTGGTTCTAACCGGTTGAAACCACTGATGGTTGGAACCGGTTTAAACCACTGATGGCTCTAACCGGTTTAAACCGTGGTTCGAACCGGTTTAAACCGCGGTTTGAACCAGTTTAAACCATCATTCTTTGAACTCAAGATGTTCAAAATGTAGGGTTTTTTTTTGTTGACACATGAAAAAAGTTTGAACTGGTTTAAACCATGGTTCAAACCAGTTAGATCTGTGCATATGGTTGAGATTGGGTTCATCATGCTTGAACAGCAGGGTTTAAGACATATCTCAAGAAATGGCATCAGCAACAGCAGCAGATACTTGGCCGCCAATCACGTCAACCTCTCTTGATTCTATCTGTTGCTTGCTCATCCTCCTCTATGGTGCGATGTCCATCTTGATTTTGACCACAACAGATGTCTACCAATCGCGTTCGCCGCCTGCTCAAAAGACCTTTGTACCCGAGAACTGGACACTCCGCTACAGTATCTCAATGCCCACCCCGAATCAGAGACTTGTTCAAATGTCTCTACCCACTGTCCAATGCAGCGAGCCAACAGAAACGCTATGCGATGTTCACGGTGGGATTGATGCTATGATTTTTCTTACCTGTTTTCAAACCCTTTCAGGACCTCCTTGACCAGCTCGCAAAGAAGCATCTCGACCAAACGCGCTCTTTGGAGCTGCAGCACAGCCCCTCGGTGCGGAAGCTTTGTAACGCCGTGCATCCACACAAGTTATTTCTTAGAGGCCAAATTGATAGCGAGACATTTAGAGATGATGAAGGAATATAGTTGGCTGGAGGACTTCGGGTCGACCTGGCCGGTAGCAGTTTGCCTCAGAGCGAAGCTCCCCAACCGTCTCGGATAGCCTACTGTGTATTCCTCGTCAATCTCATTGTGTACCTTGAAATTATGAACAGCGATTATGATCCAAGAAATGGTTTATATATTGAAACCCAGTACCACAGAGCAGACGATGCATATGGGCGGTACACGTACAGAAGAGAATGGGGACTATACTCTGCAGCGTCGGTGGCCAGATTCATCGACATGACCAGACGGATGATCATCTGCACGGAATCGAGGATGAGATCACATGGCTTGGAGCTCAATCCAATGATAACATTGCAACCAGCAACGACATGAGTTGGGCGACGAGATCCAAATATTAATGTCTGTCATCGCCATCCACAGCAGGCCTGGCATTGGGGTGGGGCGTCCCGTGCCCTGGATTCGTTTTTGCCCTGACATTGTTGAGGATAGGAGCAGTTTGAAGGCAGAGTGTGTGCACAGGTTAGACACTGAGGAGCTCAGGTTGTGCCGGTAACTCTAGCCTCCACGGGCATTTTTCAAAGAATCAAACGCGACAACAAGATAAACATTGCGGGCAGCTTAGATAATAACTTAAAAGAGTGTTATCCAGCTGAACTAACCAAGCTACATGAACTGTAGGTAGCGGGTATATCAGACCCCTGCAAAAAAGAACCCTGACCTCTGTATACCTTTGACCCTTCAGAGGTTGGGAAAGGTTTCCTCAAAGGTACAAATCTGGCAACCCTTACCTCTACCTCTCCCATACCCCTCACTGTACCTCCGGAGGTATACCCTTACCCCTGGTAAACCTTAACCCCGATGAACGCCAGCTGTTCAATCGACGGTTTGGGACTGCCTGATATTTCCGTGCCTTCCCTTCCCTCCTGCGTGTCGTCACATCACCCACCACAAGACCACAAGCACCCACATCAAGATTGGGGACTGAGGCCTACACAAGATTCATGGCGCACCCTCTGCTCTGAAATTTTCAGCCTTCCTTTGGGGGCTATGCAGATTCGAATACCGTCTTATCTTTCACCTGGCCAGCATTCGAGTTCAAGTCTTTCAACGCACCCCTGCAGCTCTATGGTAAATTATGCTAGGCAAACTCGACTTGATGGTACCCATTGATGGTGTTTATAAAGACTGCCCAACACTAACTGTTGCTTTATGGTTGGCTCCAAGTGAGTTGTATTCAAGTTGGCCTATTTCCAGCGGTGCTCACCCAATTCTCAGTCTTCCCTACATGTCTGCGCTGTGTGGCGGCTCAAGAAAGTGTTTCTGGTAGAACCTCTCAATCAACTTCTTACGAGTTCAATACTGTCCAGATGTCCTCTCATCACTTGCTGGTTACTGTACCATTCAATTACTTCCGCCTGTGATTCCAGTCCTGCGCAATATACGCTTATTGAACATTAGGAACAGGTACGAAGGTTGCTCATGATCCTGCTCTGCTCAATATTAACACAATTATCAGCCTCGTTCACGCATTTACTTGCTGTTTTACATTCTGGGATTTGTGGTGATGTTTAGTAGAAGCCACATTTTTGGAATCTGAAAGGACCTATGTAGGTAACACCCGCCGATAGATTTGACCAATATGAGTCTGTGCCCTTCGTTGCATATGTCATGTTTGATTGAATCATACCGCGAGATTATTTTGAATTGAAATGAGATGATTTTTTTGCACTTTGGAAGGCTGGCGCTGGAGCGTAGCAAAGGCACATCTTGTTGCAAGGATTGCATTAGGCTATAACCCAGAAGACCCTTGGTTTGAGTATCCAGAGTTGAAAGATGAAGATCTATGTACTAAAAATGTTGATCAACCCCATAATCTGGGTGATGGAGGGAAGGTTAAGGGTTGGATTTAGTGGAAAGGCAAGCATGGAAACTTGTCTGAACCAGAGGATGCTGAATACACATTGGGTTGTAAGTTCGATTGTGTTTTGAATGTCTGATAACTAAATATTGTACAGCAGTGGCACCACACTCAGGCAGATATGGAGCGCTGGCAGGAGAAGGTTGAAAATCTTGCACAAGAGTTCCAACGAGCAACTCAAGGTTTCACCAAAATGGAGACCTTTTGGATCACCCTTGCTGAAGATCACAGCAATGATCCAGGCAAGCAGGCTTATGCATTGAAGACTGCAAATATGTAAGGGCAAATGCGTGAGGATGTGGAGAAGAAGTTTGCAGATGTTGGAGGTACTTGGTCCAGTGCGGGGGTTAGTCTTGCCCAGCACATCAGAACTTAACAACCAGATGTGAGGATTCACTGGGAGGCTGGAGTAGCAAAAAATAATTGAGTATAACTGTGTTTGTTTTCATTTGTCAACCAAAAAAAATATAGATTTTGAACATGTTGAGTTCAAATATGATAATTTGAACCAGTTTGCACTATGTGTTTTCATGTGCCAAAAGCTACACTTTGAACATCTTGAGTTCAAAGAATGGTGGTTTAAACCGGTTGGAACCACAGTTTAAACCGGTTAGAACCATCAGTGGTTTAAACCGGTTGGAACCACAGTTTAAACCAGTTATAACCATCAGTGGTTTAAACCGGTTCCAACCACGGTTTAAACCCGCTAGAACCATCAGTGGTTTAAACTGGTTTGAACTGAGTTGGAACTGGGATGGTTTAAACCTGTTGGAACCATGATGGTTTAGAGCCAAATTTTATATGAGAACCAGTCATGGTTTGAACCAGTTTAAACCATTATGGTTCGAACCAGTATAAACCCAGCGGTCTCATAGGACATGGGGCGGTTTAAACTGAAACCCTGCTGTTGCTGTCGCATCGGTGCCGAGCAGAACCTCCCATACGTCTTGTCCAGTAATGCTGTGCGTCTTATCTCGTGGCTGTCGACCCAATGACTAACTGGCTGGGAAGGTAGACCAAGGAGCACAGATTTGTGAAGGCCACAATGCGGATGAGTGGACAGTGGAAAGATGTACCCAAGAGCAACCGGCGGCCAAGGCCGCAGCTCCCGCGGCGAACCGAGCGACACATATTTAGCTTGGTAACTCACTTCCTCGCATCTTCCTCCTCGTGCGATCACTGCCGACGTCGAACTCCATGTCTACAACCTCTCACTCACATTAATACTTCAATATTCAAATGACATGTTCAGCCCTCTTGCTAACAATATCTACTTATGGGCCATTTCTGGGGTCCCCTCTCGTACTTGACATCCGGGCATCAAAGCCTGGCTGATAGCGCCGCGAAATGTAAGCTGTCCAGTCCATGTGGCCATAAAAAGAGTAACAACGATTTTAGTGGGAGTGGGACTCGTCCAGTCCCACTCCCGCACTTGGAAAGTGCAACTCACTCCCATTAATGGGACTCAATCCCGCTACAGAGTGCGACTGATGGCGAATGCATCAGAAGTGCGACTGATGCACTGATGCGCAATCAATCCCCGCCCTTCGCCGATGATCTTTATAGTGATCCGTATGTTGGCCCCAATTCGGCATCAGCGACACTGCTCAGCACACCATCTTGACAAATTTCATTAATAGCTGAACATGTTGGATGAATATCAATTGCAATACGCCATGCCGGGGTCTTTCTGAGTCTAATTATGGTCAAGATTAATACCAAGATGCCATAAATCATCTCCAAGGCCTGTTTGCTATCAGACACTCTGGGGCAATTTTCACATTGGAGTTTCCTTTTACAACTAATTGCCTCAAGGACAAAGTGCGGAGCTGCAACACCATACATTTTGGGCTAATCTCTGTCGGAGTGCGGCTCGAGCATTTAGTATAAAGTCACGGCAGGTCTGCACTCAAACAACACAAATATTTCGTCTGCTTTCATTCCACTTCGCTCAAATCTCGAAACTCCCTCTGCTCTACCTCCCACCCCTCAACCAAAATTTGATATCTGTTGTACCTTCAACGAGACATTTGTTCGATATATTGCCGGTATGCTTTCCGTTATTGGCAATGTCACCTTCATTGACAAGTCTTTTATAGTGTATTGCTAGGTCCACTCTGAGTACAGATTCCCTTGTGATTGGTCTTTTTGACTTGCTGAGTGAGCTACATACAGTTTGACCATGTTCGATGCCGCCGAGATTTCGCAGGGAGAAATAAAGTCCTATGGGTCTTTGTACCTGGTGGTTGGCAGATTTTATCCCCCAATTGACCGCTGCTCAGGCATTTCTACCTGCGCTTGGGGATCGCGGTCATGATCCATTTTTCTCTGTTGAAAATGCAACTACTTGGATCACTTCTCACGGTTATCAGCTCTATCTTGAACACGATGATGCTCAGATGTCTCTCTCACTCTGGAATTCCAACCAAGCCACCCCTAGTCAAGTCCGAGCATACTGTTCTTTTGTGTGTCGGATTCATGCTTTATTTTGATCACAATCTCGAACAATATCACAGATGATTGGTGATGCCTACATCGACCACTCCTTCTTCGGCCTGGACAACACGGATTCCTGGATCAGCCTTGTTGCTTTCCACACCTATATGAATATTTTCCATGGTTCCTTTGATGAGTACTGCACACGCAACTCCACTCCCTTCAGTTCCTGCGCTTCTTCTCGAGCCGGATCTTCCGTGGGATTTCGCGCACTTTCCAGGGCCGACTCCTCGTGTTCGCGAGGTGAATCTCGTCCCAGCAGTTGCGCCTTCTTTCTGCCGGCATTATGTGCCCCGTCGTCTCGCTCTTCTAGTCCATTCGGCAATGATGGAATTGAGATTTCTTCGGATTCGGACGATGACTTGTCTGCAGCCCTCCCCGCGCTGCCTCTCACAGTCTCTTAGTACTCACAATGGTTTTGACTGTGCTGTCTTCTGGGAGGCCTGCGTAAAGTATATGAATTAGGCACATCAATTCTGAAGTGCGTGAAAATGCTTTCACACGGATTGTTCAAGAATTTTCAAATTCATGCGCCTGCGCTATGAAACTCATCTAGTTTGACGATCCCAGTGGTGTCAATGGACCCGAATCTCACTTGCCATGGCCAGTCCCACTTTGTCAATAGGTAGGAGTGGGACTCGCGCATCACAAGTGGGACTTGACGAGTCCCACTCCCACTAAGATTGTATATACTCGAATCGGCTCCTCGTTGCCGAGAAATGATTGTTTGATGCGCATTGATGCGAAGACCATCGAAAATGGGACTTGCGTAAATAGGCGAGTCCCACTCCCATTCTTCTCGTAATACTCACCATCAAAAGTGGGACTCACGTAAATAGGCGAGTCCCACTCCCACTCTTCTCGTATAT
Organism: Mycena galopus ATCC 62051; assembly: GCA_014925785.1. NCBI lineage: Eukaryota > Fungi > Basidiomycota > Agaricomycetes > Agaricales > Mycenaceae > Mycena > Mycena galopus. The sequence continues at coordinate 111,799 of WIQG01000274.1, forward strand.
ACTCCCATAAAAAATAGAGGGAAGGGGCGTGCAGCGGCTTAGTATAGCGAGAAGGATACACGTTCACGCTGAGCTGGCGCGTACAAGGGGGTGCCGGGCCGTGAATACCGGACCGGACCCTGGGTGGTTGGTTGGGTGGGCAGGTCGGTTTTTTTTTTCTTTGGAGGGAAAAATTTTCAGGCCAGAAACACGTTATAGATCATTTTGAAGTCAATTACACTGACCCATATTCTATCTACGCTGTTTCTAGACGTCCTCAAGTGCAATTTGAGGCGGATCTGTCCGTGTTTTCCGCATTTGGACCAAGCCCCGGCATACCACGTGCCAAAAATTAGAAAATCATGAGCAAATCAAGCCAAATTTTACTACGACGACCGTATTCCCAATGAATGGACCAGCGGGTCCGGTATGTGCAAGATCACCCACCGCGAGGCGATCCCTGATGAATTACAGCCTTTTGCGGAACTTAGGGTGCAGCTCGTTTTTTTTTTTCTTCAATGCATTTTGCGTCGGATAGCTCTCCTGAGCTCAATTCTGAACCGTTTTCCTTTAGAATATGCTCATTATGTTTCTATTGAAGGGCCGGAGGGCGTGGTATTCTCGGATTTTTTGATGGCCAATCAAATTGCTTGATTGGGAAAATATCCTGTGTTTTGAGTAGGACAGCTGTAGCATTAGCTACCATTGTTCAATTGGTCTGATTTTTTGATACAATGGGCTCCCAGGTGTACCAGAGGGCACCACATGCCGGTATTTTGAATGTGACCTATAGATTAGATGCAATCTATATCACGACAACACCCAATTCTCCTTTCGATGTTTTGAGCCAAATATAAGTCATAGAAAAAATACCGGCATATGGCGCCCTCTGGTATACCTATGAGCCCATTGTATCAAAAAATCAGATCAATTGAACAATGGTAGCTAATGCTACAGCTGTCCTACTCAAAACACGGGATATTTTCCCAATCAAGCAATTTGATTGGCCATCAAATAATCCGAGAATACCACGCCCTCCGGCCTTTCAATAGAAACATAATGAGCATATTCTAAAGGAAAACGGTTCAGAATTGAGCTCAGGAGAGCTATCCGACGCAAAATGCATTGAAAAAAAAAAAAACGAGCTGCACCCTAAGTTCCGCAAAAGGCTGTAATAGGAATTGGATAAAATCTGGCAAAAGGACGCACATAAATTGGGGAAAGCGACGTGCCCCAAGTGCGGCGCACTGCGCGGATATGGCCCATCGGGTGTGATGAATCTTGTGGCCACACACTTGGACAAAGATGGATGTAGGACAGAGGCAGCCAAGAAGGACAAGAAGGGCAGAAACAGTCTGCTCACCTCATTCTTCAAGGACAAGGCTCCGATAAAAACATTCTTGAAGCCTACTGTAAGAGTGCCATCACCCATACAAGGAAGTGGGTCTTCGCCCAATCACCAGGCCACCCCGACCGCCCTCGCAAGCGCACAATCCTCAATCCGTGGGACATTACGTCCCCGCATTCCGTCCTTGCGTGCGGTACAGCTCCTCGAGCAGTTGCGTGTCAACGCCGAACTCTTACCATCGACGGTTCCCATCGCGAATGCGGATAACCCACTTTCGGAATTTGCGGGGCAGCCAACAGAATATGTCTCCCAAAGCACTCCGCCGGCCGAGCTTTGGGAGGAATTGGCCCCGCATTTTCACCGCGCCTTTGGATACGGCATGGGCCTGGAGGACCGAAGACGCATGGTGCAGCGTGGCCCTTCTGGGCTGGATGCTGTACTTCGATTCCTGGATTATTTCATTTCCGAGCGTGGGTTAGAAGGTGGAATGCTTGAACTGAAAATGGAACAACTCATTGAGGCCGTCAAGTCAGTGTACGTCGTTGCATGTTCTGCATTCATTCCGGTACTCAACATCACGTAGTCTTGAAGAACATGGGATCCCGACAGTAGGTGCAGCCGACCCGACAATGCCCGTGCAGTCCATGTATGGTGTTTCGCGACCTGGTTTATTTCAGTACTAAATCTTGCGTAGTCTTCAAGAAAACAGCACACTGGAACCAGATGTAGGCATCGCGGCGATGAGCTCGAATCCTACTCCACACACCATCATTGATCTCGACGTGATGGATGTCGAGAAAATACCTTCCGAGACTCCCGTCCCAGTAGCTTCCCATCATTCCAAAAAATCCCCGCCATGTGCCGGATACATCTTCCCATTCAAAGCCAACCAGACTGCAAGCTCTGATTATCCCTTCAGACTCCACGACACATCGAGCCCACCCTGGGAATACAGCGGAAACAACAACGGCGTCCTCACCTTGCGGTCAATCAAGTGCGCAAAAGCATGCAAGGAGGGTCGTTCCAACTGCCAAGCCTGCGCAGATATCCCAACGCACTCGATTCTACAGGGTATTTTGGAGCGCGCACAGGACGGCATTCCTGAGAGGGCAAGCTATGCGTTCAATCCTATTTCGGGGTTGATAGAGCACCTGCATCGCAAAAATGGGCAGATTAAGCAGCTTCGTTTGCGCGGTTTCAACGCCGTGAAGCGTATCACAGCGCAGGCACGTTCACTCACCGACCACAAACACTTTGTCCGGGCAATTGGCAGCGGGAAAGTGGAGAACGTCAATCGCCTTGTGCACGTGCAATTGGGCCGGAAACAGGGCATCCGCGGAGTCTTGACGACATACAACGAGGCCGCCAAAGGAGTTTATGGGTCCACGAGCTATACCGAGCAGGACCACCTTCGCGGTGTCCTTATTTGGAAGATGGCCGGGAACAGGGTCGCCGATTTTGCTCACCGCGTGCTCGGGTAGGGCTTAAACCCGTCACCGTCGTCGACGGGAAAACAGACGGGATGGACGGGTTTTTACCCGTCCGTTTTGAGCTCAGCGACCATGAGTGAATGGGACGGGTACGGACAGGTCGACCCGTTAACGGGGCACCTGTATCCGTCCGTTCGACGGGTTCGACGGGTTGTAGCCGAGGGGTGATTTCCTTACAATTATGAGCCCAAAATTTGACTTCTTTTGGTCCGAATGTGTTTGAATTTCAGTAAAGTTGCGGCGCAACTCGCCTATTGGAGCAAGAATATGTTCAACAATCAAAATTTCCTTGACTGCATGTGATTGCTCGTACATGGCGGCAAGTTCCGAGTTGCATTCGAGGCAAATTCGGTCTGACATGAAGTATCTGTGTCCTGGAAGGCAAGATACAGATTGAAAATATCATTGTGGATATGCTATGACTAGTTGGAAAGGTTTATGTAACCTACATTGTTCTTTTGACAAGGACCTCTCAACACCCGTCGAAAACGGCCCTAACGGACGGGACGGACGGGACCCGTCCGTTTTGGCGACTTGCTCCACCTCCGAACGGACGGGTTAACCCGTCCCGTCGTACTTGACGGCCGTCCCGTTTAACGGACGGGTTGAAGCCCTACGCTCGGGCTTCCGAGGAGAACCACGTTGCGGAAGCGAACAACGGTGCCGCCGATTGTGCCCTCAGCTGGTCGGCCGCAGGCTTCCGAGGTTGCAGAGAACATCGGAGCATGTTTCGAAGGCATTACAGATGTCCTTGCGGCCAAGAAACCCAAGCACGCCGTGCTGATGTTTGACGAAATTGCGACGGAGAGGCGCATCCGATGGGACCCGCGAACCAACAACTTTCTTGGTGTTTGTCGCCAGCATGCCAAGTCGTGCAAGTGCAGCCTCCAGTTCAACACCGAGAAGGATCTTGAAGAGTTGTTCCGTGCGAAGGAGAGAGGCGACGTCCACTTCGCGGGTGAGGTAAGTGATCCTGACATTTTTCACACGTCTTTCGGTGTTAAGATTTTTGTCAGGCCACTGTTGGCGCCATCGGCATGCTCAGCGACGAGACACGTCTCTATGCTGCTCGTCCAGTTCTGAATTCGGGAGATTGTAAGAAGGAAACTGGACGAGAGCACCTCCACAACGTTTGAAATCCAACGCTCGACGGCGTAAACAGCAAAAAGGACCTCACCGGATTACGCATCGTCAGCGTGGCGTCGGACGGTGAAAGCAGGCGCGGGAAGGTGTTCATCGACTTGACTTTCCAGCATGAATTATCCGACGACTCCAACATATCTGGTCTGCTCAAAGATTTGGAGTTCATGGACTTTTGGGTCGGCGAAGATGATCTAACCCCCGACAAAGATCCCAAGCATTTATTCAAGCAGGGGCGCAATCGTCTAGTGCGACCGTTGGGAATGAAGGTCTTTGGAGTTCAAATCACTCCTACCATAATCCGTGTCCATCTTCAATCTGCCGGTTTATCAGCCCAACACATTCACGCGGTTCTGAATCCAGATGATAAACAGGACGTCAAACTCGCGTTTGACTTGTTGAAAGATCTCTGGTCCCTCCCACCTGCGCCTGCCGATGCACGCCCGGGTTTCGCATCTGTGCGGGAGGCTGTGCGCACCATTGGAGGGCTCTTCTACCACCTGCTTTTCCCATATGTCTGCGTCGACCTCACCCTTTCCGAGCAGTTGGAGCATCTGAGCGCGGCCGCACATTTACTGTTGATCCTCTACCATGACGGCCAGAAGGACGCGATCCCCACGCTCTTGTACACGGACATCATGATCATGATCAAGAATGCGTACTTCTGCGTCGCGAAGGCCAAGGCCGATGACCCTACCGGTAATTTTTGGCTCATGCTCCTTGGGACTGGCCGACTGGATGAGTTATTCGGTATTCTTCGCACCATGATAGGAAACAACCGGATCTTGGATGTTCTCCAGCTGGGGAAGAGGATTACGGGAAGCACCAAAGTTGCCAATATTCTCGCGATGTACCCCCAATGGGACCGTCCACCGAGACGCCTCCAGCTCCTGACTCTGTCCCACGACTCGAGTGCGCTACCGGACCGTGTTGACCATATTAAACCACCATCATGGCACGGCGACACCACCGTGGCGAATGTTACACCACTTACGTGCTGGAATCGCGGTCGTCGTATGATCCAACAGGAATTTCCGCACCTTTCCAAGCACTTCCGTGCCCTGGATAACTCTTATAACGTCACTATACTGTCGCCTCTCGGAGAACTCATCGTCCATAAGGAGCTGGATCCGGACGACAACGAGGACGACAAGGAAGAGGCCCCGGTTCCCACGTCCTCAGTTTCCACAGACCTCGAAGATGCGGCGATCGACGAGGAAGTTCTGCTTGACACTGTTCCAGCCTTCACCAAATTCATCACTGTTGACAATAAAGCCCTCCGGAAGACGCACGCCCTTTCTCTCATGCAAAAATTCGGCTACAGTGCGGCGTCAACGGATCGATTGAAGCATGTTGCCGATGTTCAACGATATTCGGCAAAACCGGATGAACGTGCAGGGACAATCATTGAATCCGACGCGGCATACATCCTCGTGTCCGAACCCATTGCCACGCTCGTACGCTCCGAAAAAACGCTCTTTCTGTGCATTGGCGAAGTCACTGATATCTGGCTCGATGGAAAATCGCTCGAGCAACTGAGTGTCGACTCCCTACGGGAGCGCAAGGTAACGGTTCATTTTCAGATACTTTGCCTCGTTTCTGCCACCCACGAGGATGCTCCCGAGGGCAAAAACGACTGGCGCTCGAGTGGTGTAGTTCGTCAGGTGCTCAGTACACCTGGACGTCTCGTCCTACCCGTCGATCCCGCACTATCCACCCGGATCCCAGGAAAACCATACTGGCTGTTTGAAAGCAGTGTGCTTCGTGCGCTAGGTGCTCAACTACACGATGAAGTCACAGTAGGACTCAATTCCCATATTCCCAAATGTGCGCCTACGCCGAGCTTTCCTTACCGCGAACCTTCTGGTATGTCCCCACAAGTTCCTTGAGTTTTGAATCGTCTTGAAATAAATTCCAGGTCTTGCCTGCTTCATTTGCGAGGGGGAGAACAACTTCGACGGGATCGAAGACTGGGACTCCCATATGTGTTTAAAATGCACGCCATCGGTTGCGCTCGATGTTACGCGGCCACAGACGGTGCTGACTCACATAGGTGCCCATATTCTCCATGATTCTACTGTCGATCGGTCTACCTAGCCCTGTGGGTTTTGTTGCCGGCCATTCGCCATCTGCCATTTTGCGCTCAAGAAGACTGCCGATGGAATGACCGTCAAGATAGATGCATCGAAGGGCTGCACAAATTTTGTCAAGAAATTCAACTACGGCGTTGCAGCAAAGTCGACGAAGAACTCACCTTGCTCCAATGTACCCCTTCGATGCCCAGAATGCGACACGACGGATCCCAGTATATGGCGTTACAATTTGAAGGAGCATCTCCTTCGCGACCATCCTCATACCGCCGTCTCAAAACACAAACATCTGTGGGAGCTCACCGAGTCCGATTTGACGGCGATGCGTGCCGTCTGGGAAAAGCTTCAAGTTCCCCGAAAGAAGAAAAATACGAAAAAGTCCAAAGCAACATTGAAGATCTCTGCGGCGCACAGCTCTCGGCTTGCACTCATGTAAGTTATTGCATTATACTTTCTTCCCCGTATGTATTCTTTTAAAGTGATGAGCAGGACGAGCTTGATTCTGAAGATGAATCATTTATAAATGACTCGCCGATTCAAACACCAGACCAATCGGACGAGGACGAGGCATTGGAGCAGCTCTCTGATGCCGAGGATCTTGGCCACGCACACACGACACCCTTCGCCGAACTCCGACCTCCATCTCCGCTGGAATACATACCGGGATCCGATCTTCCCCATCATCCAGTCGTTGAACGGGAGGAGCCAGCGAATTCCCAACTTGACCTAGGAGACTCAAACGTACCGACTGATACTGCCACTGGAATTACTGCAGGGCAGGTGAGTGGTGTTGGTGTCACATTTAAATGATCTTCTTATGTCCACCAGACCGCTGACACGCGACAACCCCGTACCGCGCACAATATTCGCTCCCTGTCCCAGACTCCTCTCGCTTCACCGTCTGCAAATCCTGCTCGCCCTCCTTCACCTGATTGAGGCACCAGGCGCTCCGTCCGCAAACGTAAAGAGCCGGAGGGCTTGAAAGATTTGGCAGCGGCGCTTGAGGCTTGCATTTGTGGAATCTCCGCAGCTCCTGAAGATCAGTCTGACCATCCAAACCTTGCTCGGTGCAAAAACAAAGGCTGCGAAACAAAATGGGTAAGTTCGCGCTCGCACTGCATTTACATTGTGTACTAACAGTGCATAGTATCACCTTAGGTGTCTTGAGTGGGGAGGCGTCCCGGATGCCTGGGTATGCGGTGCATGCCTGTCCGCAGGGGCTGGTCGCCCCAAGCGTCGTCGCGTTTTCAAGTAGTACTTGTGGTGAATAACGCGGTGTCCCGACCAATGAACATGAGGACTGTAAATTTCTATATGCAGATTATTATTATTTTACAGCTAATTGCAGTACCTAAGGCGCAGATCAGTTTTGCGCAGTTTTTGGTCCCCACGATCAATTCACCTGTATCTCGCTGAGTTTTGCACGGATTGAGATGAGACATAGCTGGATAATTCGGGGTAATTCATGCACAATTAGTGATAGAACAAAAGTTGCAAAAATATTTTCTAGTTGGTGAGCTAGGTTTGGAGGGCCTTTTTGGAGGTCAATTCAATCTACCGGCATCTAGGAATGTTCAAAGGACCTAGATTTTTGTGAGGGAAGACTTCAATAGATTCTTAAAGTCGTCATAGAGTCAGATTTACTGAGAGTTTAAGGATGGATTCAAATACCACAATATATCCTTATTGGAGTGGATTGCCATTGTCCTAATTTCATTACAAGCACGATATTGAAGATTCAGACTGTATGACGGCTTTAAGAATCTACAGAACTCTTCCCTCACAAAAATCTAGGTCATTTGAACATTCCCAGATGCTGATAGATTGAATTGACCTCCAAAATGACCCCCCAAACCCAGCTTACCAACTAGAAAGTATTTTTGCAACTTTTTTTCAATCACTAATTGCGCATGAATTACCCTGAATTATCTAGCTATGTCTCATCTCAATCCGTGCAAAACTCAGCGAGATACAGGTGAATTGGTCGTGGGGACCAAAAACTGCGCAAAACTGATCCGCGCCTTAGGTACTGCAATTAGCTGTAATGGCTAATACCACAATTTAACCCATTCAAGATGACTTGGAATCCACCTCAGGTCTCAGACAGCACATGGTCATTACCTGGGGTGCGGGAAATGACTGCATGTGCCATCATTTCCCTATTTGGACGTCACGTGGTATGACGTAGTTGGTTGGTTCCCTGAAACTTTGAAAAAAAACAAAAACCGGCATATGTTCCATAATTCACAGAAAAGTACCCCCTTGGGCGCGTACTGGTCGCTAGAGCGCACAACGATCAAAGGGGCTAGCTGAGCGCGCTTTATTCAGAAAGCCGACGCCACACTAGCAAGCGGCCGCCCTCTTCTCTCAAGGGCTACCCATAGGGAGCAAAAGGAGAAACGGGAGGCGAAGAATAGTATACGCACCTACACCCCTTCGTCCCCTGCAGCTCCTTCCCATAGTCATCCAGCATCGCGACGTTCCGGCCCGGGCAGTAATCCCCCCAAGCGTGATGATCTGGTTCTCCCAGTGCCTCTTCTAGCGCATCTGCTTGTTGATCTCGTCGTTGAGGTCGCGCAGCTCTTAGTCACTCAGGCCCGCTGCGTCAGATAATCAATGAGGTTCTCTTAAATTCTGGCCGCTCTTTATCGACAATAGAACTAAAGTTCCTGAGAACTTCAGTTCAGGGACTGGCACCCAGAGCCCATCGCGAGCCACATACCCCAGGATATAGACAACTTCAGTGCAGTAAAAACTCAAGTTACCAGCTGTGTTTCAAGTTCGCAGAAACTTAAGTTCCCGATAAAACTTGCAAGCATGTTAAATCAAATTAATGCAATCAAAACTTCAGTTGTCGTAAATATCTCATGTCGCGCCCTATCTCAAGTCCCACCCCATGCTCCAGTTCCACGCTCCTAAAACTTGAGAGCACGGAACTCAAGAGACCCACTTACGAGTTTGAAAGTGTTGCGCTTCTTAGAACTTGAGGCACTAGCTTCGATCGTGAAACTTAAGACCCCCTTACGACTTGAATTCTTGCGCTTCTCGGAACTTAACAGCGCAACTTGAGTTTCAAATAGCAAATTTCAGAGACTTACTCATGGCTTTAACTTCTTGGACAACAGTGAGCTTCAGACCTGGAACTTGAGTGACCTACTCACAACTTTAATTCTTGTGCTTAGGTTTCCTGGGTGCTTTCTTAGCAGCTGCTGCCTCATCCTGTAAAATATCAGCGACTTGTGGAAATTTGAATCAGCAGCGCGCTTTCTTCGCACGCTCTGCTGTCGCCTCCTGCACAAGGTGAGCCATCCATTTTGTCCGCGTCGTACATGTCCTTGTCGCCGGCTGGAGGCAAAAGTGGCGAGGGTATTGTTCCTGGACTTCTTCGTGGCAGTGGATGTAGCGCACAGCGGAGAAGTTGCGGGGTGGTGTGGTGAGAGTTGAGAGCAAGTGGTGATTGCCACTTCTGAGGCCAAAGCGAATGGACCTACTGCCGTTATTGTTCCAAAGCGCTCGTGATCAGTTGCGTGGGGGGCCAAGGCCAAATCTGATTGTTGCAAAAAGGACAAAAGCACCGGTTCGGCGATGCGAAAGGTCCAATTTTTAGCGGATCAATCGTTGCCATTACATACCAAGGTAATCAGTGTGCGTACCGGATTGCCTGTGCCAAGCCTGTGCTGTAGCTCATCCATGCTCCACAATTCATGTTGATTGATATCCATTTGGGCGGTATCGGTTTGTATTGACCGTGTCTGGAGAAGACAAGCAGAAAGCGCGATCCACAACTCGATCACGTCTGAGAACGTGTCGCGGGGTCTCACTCCAACACAACTTAAATTTGCGTCGCATAAATTTTGAACTACAGAGATAAACTAGCCGCGTTTCTTTCAGAATATGAGCCAGTAATGCTGAAAACCTGGTGATTATTGATTCACTTGACAATTTTCGCAGATCTACGTATAATTATTGATCTCTAATCTTGAAACGCACGAAACTTTCCGAACTCACCGACAGTCACAAGGGGGCTTACTCGATCCCCTCGAAGCCGTGGGGCATAAAAGCCTAAATAGCTACAAGACGCGCCTCCGCTCCGCTCCGGCATTCAGAAGTACACGCCAAATTGGCTGCAAATTGTGCTGCAGGCATACGCGAGACTTGAAAAAAAAAACCCCAGATCAAGAAAGAATCCATGCTATCGTTATACTATCACGAGATTCACGCTAGGAAAGGACAGCCTCCTGAATGGAACTCAAAGAGCTATTGTTTCGAAATTTAATATCAGGAATGAAAGTTCACGTTGCCCCCAACCATGCATATCAAAAGATCCCGAGGGGCATAGTTGGGCTAAGAAACATAACAAGGGCGAGAACTCGAATCCAGAATTTCGAGAACCAAAACTATGGAATGTGCAATTAGGGGTGCTGAATAATTAGTTCGACCCAGGTCAGTTGAACTCAGTTCAAGTTTTTATTAAATATTACAAATGATCTGATCTCGGCTAATACTTCCTGGCAACGGTTGCCTGGCGGACGTCACCTAACTGCCGCCGCCGAGGCTGATACTGACTCCCGCCAGCGTTAAACGGCGGGGAGGCGCCAATGGCTGCAGTTGGAAAGGGCAAGGAGGCACTAATCACAGTTGAGGATCATGATGGGCAGCAGAAAATATCTGAACTTGCATGTACTGTACAAAATACCTGAGACATTACATTGTGGAGTGTTTCTGCTGTGGGTCTTCGGGAACAGGCACAAGGGCAGCTCATAGCCCACAACATTTATCTGGGGGCGGGGCCGGAGATGTGACCAAGACCTGGGTTGGGTGATGATCGGAGTTTCGGCTAATGTCGGAGATCATCGGATCTCAATTATTTTTTAATAAAAACTTGAACTGACCTGGGTCGAACTAATTATTGAGCACCCCTATTACCAGAAGCTCGAGGAACAGTAACGGTGAATTTCTTGGTAATCCCGTCAGAAATCTCGCAAGGAGCAGTAGCCATAGGTAGGAAAGCATTGGATGGTTTGATTTGACCTGCACCAGAACAGAACGCGGGGCGTAGCCAAAGACGTAGCGCAGCAGATTTGATTCCACTCGCAATACCACCAGCGGACACCGTGACAATGCTTGGGATACAGAATACGAGCAAGTGGGTTAAGGAATGGTGATTCAAACGATGGCAGCCCCACTCTTATATACCAGGAATGTTGCCGGGAGGACGACGTAGCCTCATTGTCAACTGAATGAACTTACTGTGCCGTAGGCTGCAGCAACTGCGATCTACTGCGTCCCCTCGAGAATGAACTGCGTAGATCAGCTGTTCCGTTACAAATGAAAAGGCTGTGTTGAAAAACCAGGAAAGTCGAGGACAGAAGGAGTTAAACCCAGAGGAAGAGCAGAGAGAAAGCGAAAGGAGGATAGACATATGGAGACTTTGCGCCGCCGAACGAGCATTTTGTTAAAGAACGGCTAATAATAATAGAGAGCAATTCCCAGCATTTGGAGACAAAAGGATTGAGCGCTCGCCGTGATGGCAATGGTTGAATTTCGGTCCTCATTTGCGGGAGGTGGGAGATTGAGCACGAGAGAAATGAGCGAAAGGTTCCTCGTCCGAAGGATCGGAAATTCTGTGTCCTGATATCTCGCGGGAAGACTACGTGGTCTGCCGGCTTGATTGCAATCTTTGGGCCGCGCCGTAGTCCACAGCTGCTGCGATGAACAGCATTGTGTCAAGAAAGGCTGCGTATCAGTCAGCTGTTGAGCCACATGGGGCTTTCAAATGTGAAATTCAACTGCGCAGAGTGGATTTAATGCCGGAAAGCGAGGACGAGGAGAGAGCTGGAAAGAAAGAGTCAGCTAGAAGGGGATGAGTGCGAAGAGATACAAAGAATCGCCCAGATTAACCGTTCTTTAGCGAAATGGCCTCTCGGCGGTGCAATTACCCCATGTGTCTGTATCTCCTTTGTCTTTTCCTCTCCTCTCGTCATTTAAGCTGTGCCCTCCTGCCCCATTTGCGACCCTGTTTTTCTCCATATCAAACACTCAATTGGCAGCGCAACGTTGATAACAATCATGGCAGAGGCCCGCACTCAACCACTTTCAGCTGACCATGCCTGGGGCTGTACCCAGATTTTCATTTAAAACCCACTACAAGGCTCAACAGCTGACCCACGCGCAGTGCCTTCTGGACAGGACGCAGTTGCTGCGCCTACGGCACAGCCAGATTTCAATCATAATCACGCCGAAGGGGCCACGTTGCCTTGCCGAAGATCCTCGATATAAGGACAGGGACAAATTTCTCCTCTGGCAAATCTCTCCCTGTTCTCCGCGTCCTCGGATTTCTTGGAATTGTAATGTTCTCTTCTGAGATCAATACTGGGGATTATTGACCCTTGAAACTTCTGCTGGGGACGTTCCGCTTCGCTGTTTTTCAAAACTGCTCTGGGAATTCAGCGTCAATATGGGCCGCGGTAATTACCCCAACCTCTCCTCCCTCCTTCAATGCATCAGGTTCGCCAAACAGTTTGGTCAAACTGTCTTTTTTGGCTCATGGACTGGGAACCTTGCCTGTCACAAGAAATTATGACTGTTCTCCGCCCACAATCCATCGCGCTCCTGTGTCGTCCGTCAATTCTTGGTGCCGGGCTTATTCTACCTTTCTCCGGTGTCTAGCAGTCGATATCAATTCCATCCGCTGCGCCGCATGATTCATACGATGCAGTACAAGAGTCTTGCAGATGGCTCACCTCATCTGTGGCCCTAGACTGCAATTATTCCTTTTCTGTGAAATTCTTGACCGTGCGGCAGAACATGTCATTTTCTGTTGTTTGGTTTTTTGCGCAATATAGTTGCAGATGATTGTTTGAGGGATAAAAGCATAGATTCTCCGTCGTTCCAAGGGCCTGCTCACCTTTCATTTCCAGTTTCACCCTTGCTCTGCGTCGTTCGAGAACTCTGCTCTCCCTCGATTTAAGTTTCCCAACAAATCTTGAAAGCTTTCTATTTGCTGATTTTCGATTTGTTTGGTGTGCTGATGGGCCGCCGTCTCTCTTTGTCTGGTCAGTGCTGTGATCCATCCCATTTCTCACGAGCTTCGTCCCTGGAGAATGAACTCCGTCCCAGGGATCACCCTGTTTCTAATTCGACCACTTTCTTTGTCGTTTGTTACGCTAAAACAGTTCATTTCCCTTATCCTGTTTTTATTTCATTTTTTCACTGCGCCTGTTGGTAATCATAGCGTCAAACAAAATTCTCCAGGCCAACCTTCGTCTGGGTAATGCCGGGGTTTATTTCGTGCCAGTAGTATTCCTTATTGCACAACACGTCTCTCTCATCACCTGCGATACCGGAGCGAAGCGGAGGCCCGTCTTGTAATCGTTAAAGAATGGTTAATTTGAGGCATTTTGATATGTTGAGGCATGTGAAAGTCGAAGTCGCGCACAAGGGTGAGTCGCAAGGGAAGTGTATTTGGGCGCGGGGACACGAGTGCGAGGAATACAAGAGACTACAGGAATAGAGGAATACAAGCCGAATATAAGGGAAATGCTGTGCAACGGATTGGGGGGTAGGTAAGGTAACCGGGCGACGTCGCGCGCGACGATCCCATTTCCAACAAGGCAGACTTAAGGACGGAAAGGTGCGCGGAAGAGCCAAGCTGGCGATGAACGGAATCGGGCTGCACCGTAGGCAGCAGCAACTGCGCGGACCTGCGACAGTGTCAAGAAAGGACCGAGTGTGGGTCAGCTGGCAGCTGAAATGAAGAGGCAGTGTCTGCAAAGCCCGGAAAATCAAAGATGGAAGGGGTTAAACAGAAACGAAGAGCAAAGGAAGAACAAAAGGAGCATGGATATACGGGGAAATTCCTGGAACCTTTAGGTTTCAGGTCTCCGACGAGTCTTTTGAAAATCCTTGTCCCAATCCGGTAACGCGAACATTTCCTTATTGGGCTCTAAACCCCATCCGGTCGAGCACGTGCTTACACCCTCGTCATCAGTGAAACTCTCTCGAAATTGCTGTCCAAAAAAGGCAACGCGAACATTTCCTTATGAGGCTTGACAACCGACGACACATTCGCTTTCCTAATCAAGAAGCCCGCGCTGCCCGACTCGATCGAGTACCACGCGGTCGAGCACGTGCTTACACCCTCGTCATCAAAACTTTTAAACTCTCTCTCCTCGAAAATGCCGTCCCAAAAAGGTAACGCGAACATTTCCTTACGAGGCTTGACGCCTACAATACCCAGGTAACCAGGCTAAATAGCCGGGGAGATGTATATGGTCTCTCCGGCTAATTAGCGCTGGTTTTAGCTGATCTCGTACGGCGCAATAATTGTGCTCTAATTATGATCTTTATCTACTGCAATAGATATAATTAATGCGCTGAAGGGCGGGAGGCCCGCCGTCCCATCAATCCCGTGGTCCCTGCCATCAAGGATTGGCGGCGACGTCACGGTAGTAGCGCCAACATGCGCCATCAATCGCATCAATTCGCCCACCGCCCACGCGCAACTCGGCCTCAAAAATAGCAGTAAAATCACGGGGAAATTGGGGGATACTTCCCTTGATATTCATGCAAGAAATGGGGAATACAGCAAGCATTGCCACCACCAACCATCAGATCTCCCACCCCTCGCGCACATTTTGGCCCTAAAATACTGACGGACTCGGGAAAAAAGGGAAAGGAGTGAATCTAAGAAGTATATTTCCAAAGCAGCTGAAAAACATAGGGGTTTAAAAGATGAAATGCAATCAAATACTTGAATGGATAAAGGCACGTAGGAGGTAAGAGGCAAACACTTGGCGCGCCGCGCGCGCAGCCGGCCAGCGTCACTGCGTTTCTTGCGCGGCCTATTGGGTGCATCAACGTCACCGTTTCCCGCGCCATCGCTGCGGGTCTTGAGCGCTTTCTTTGGCTGAGGAACAGGGCTGTCACCCTTCCCGTGGTCTCTCTTTCAGGCATTGCTGCCATTCGTGTTCTCGTTTGCAGAGAACATGGGTCGTGGCGGGAACCGACAGATAACTCGGGAAGGCTAGCTCAATGCTTTGTGCCGGGAGACGTACTTCAAAATTTGTTGCAACATCATGAGATGGCCCTGAGTCTGGAGCAGCATGGTTCAAATAAGACAAGTAGGGTTCCCCAGGGGTAAAGGTAGAGGTACGGAGGGGGCGACCTCTACCTCTACCTCCAAAACCTCCGACCTCTCGGAGGTATACCCCTACTTACCTCCCGTACCTCGGAGGTATACCTCTGCTACCTCTTTTTGGACCTCCAAAGGTTTGACCCGGAGGTTTGTACCACTTGGCTGAGAGAGACGGCTGGGAAGAACATGTACAATGTCTACTGTATATAATCAACAAATAGAACTATGTATTTCCACCTTGCTTTCCCTGTCCCTTCCCTTTTCCCATGTTCTCATGAACCAACACTTGGAATTCCTTGTCCCCCACCAAATATAATTCATTGTAGCAGCAGCTGAAGGCTATAAGGCAAATCAAGAATTCCATCAACAATCTCATGAAATTGGTGATTGTATTATGGACTGAAGAATCTGCGTAGAAGTTATATAAATAGCCGAAGTATCGATGACGTGCTGCATGGTAAAGTAGGACACTTTCTCCGGGAATTTTTTGATGGAGTGCGTCATGGATCTATCAAAAGGAGTCCAACAAAATATTGTCTGCGGCAATAATAGAACTGGTGGCCTCACGAAGAACCCTGTTCGGTTGGAACAGGACCAACTGCACCACTGCAGAATTGAAAACAATTAAATTTGAAGAATTGCATCCCAGACCTCCCTGTACCTCTGTACCTCCCAGGTAAGGTCAAAGGTTTTGGAGGTTTCACAATGGCCCGACCTCTACCCCTACCTCCATGTACCTTTCCTTGTACCTCCGGAGGTTTACCTCTACCCCTGGGGATCCTTAAAGACAAGCACTCGCCGCTGTATGTGGAGACGTGCAGCTTCGCGGCATTTCCCCAGATTTCTAACTGTGAACACGGCACGCCGTTGCTACTACGCTGAGGAAGATAATTTAGGGCTTACCTTTCCTTGTGTTTTTCCAAGTGCGTAAAAGATGTTCCTGCTCGATTTCAGAAGGCAGCCTAGCTTGCCCGCATGGCATGAGGCAAGAGAGCCTGAGAGAGAACAACAAGTACACCTATCAAGTATCAGTTCACGATGTAAAATAATACTAATTTCATGCCTCTTGCTTTACGAGTCTACGGCCACCGATGTACTTGAAAGTGGGGGGCAGGTGAGCTCATGTATTGCGGAACAACAATTGAGGATTGAACCGAACTTGAAGGAGATGAGAAATGTCGCAGCAGGTGGGTGGTCAGAAGAGAAATAATATGATGTACAGTCTCAAGTCACAAATACTTGTCCTTTGTATTATGAGTTCACGATTTAAATAGTTTTCCTTATTTCAATGCCTGAATTCCTGAAAAAAATGAGCTTGTGTAGTGTACATGTGGCGTATCTGAGGGTGCCAAAATCTAAGGCATACCGGTGTGGCAGTGGGCTCCGCCCCCTCCACGCTCGTTGGCCGTGTTTGGTAGTGCCTTCCCTAGCTTAGATCATCATCTTGTGCTTAGCCAGAGCCATATCGAGTGCTTTGCACGCGCCCTAGCGATTCGGAGCGCTCCCGGCTAGTCCATTGTGGTGATCAGAGCGCGATTCTCACCCACGCCTCCGTCAGCCCAGATCGGCTTCGATCTCCTTCGCGAGCTTTTTTCCTCATCGCACTCCCCGACACTCTTCCTCAGCGATAAACCTAGAGACACAAAGTCACCCAGACATTCAGATCGAGACTGACAGAGAGACCGACCGAACGAACGATCGAACGAGAAACTGACTCTCGGGGGACACCGGCATTTGTGTGCTGCAGTCATCGGCCAGTTTCTAGACTGCCGTCTTGGCTGGCACCTTTGCCACACGTTCTCCGGGGTCCACTGCAATAATACGAGCCCTATCGACCCTCTGCGCCGCGCCGATTTAGGGTGATCTGTTTGGTTTCATCATTTCCTTATCCGATCATCTTTCCCATCTGACGCGTCTTTCCCACTTGTCGCGTCTTTCACTACAAAACCAAACTTCCCACAGACCACGAGATAGCTCCGAACGTTCCTTTCCTGTGCGACGAAGATCGGGCCACAATCACACGCCTCCACGAGGAAGCACTGTGGTTCGCATTCCAAGAAGACACTCAGGATCTCATCGAGGAGTCTCTCCGCAAGCTGTGGCAGACCGCCCTTCGTATCAGCTTTGATGGAGGGCTGGAGGTGGGGAAAGCGGGGGAGATTGTGAGAGCCCAGCGGGTTAAAGAGAGAGAGCTGGAGGAGGAGCGGATCTGGGGATTCAATATCGGGTGGAAACTTGCTGCTGAGAAATCAGCACCGAAGGCGAGTAAAGAATCCGTTCCCGGCCCGTCCCTCCCATGTCTTGCCGTTTTCTCGACAATTGCGACGCAGACCGACGCGTCCCTCTCTCCTCCATTTCCTGACATCCTTCATGATGAATCGCATGCACCCCGCACTCTCCCGATCCCAACCGTCTCGACACAGACCAAACCGCTTATCCCTTCGCCCTCCATTCAGCCAATTCCAAATTCCCCCGCGCCTTCTTCACCACCTTCCGGACCCATGGACGACAAGGATTTTGATATCGGCGCCGATGATTGGCACGACACGCTTGAACTTCCACTGGATCCTCCCCCATCCTCCTTCGTCCGCGACTTTTCCGGGTTGCGCTCGGGAACGTCACGCCCATTCGCCAGCTTACAGCGGCAACACAAGCGTGGGCCCCGTGTATCCCTTCCACATTCGTTGTTTCCGCGTAGCGCGCACACCCAAAACAATTGTCTTGAATATTTATGAATCAAAAACCAAAACATCGCGTGTACGATATCCCGAACCTCGAGCCTTCATTCCCACACCCAGTTCCCGTTCATCGACCACCTTCGACGGAAATCCGCATCTGGACTGGGGACGCGATCCACGACTTCGCGATCTTGGCTATGCGCTCACCGCATTGGGATGGGTTCGGCCGGGGTGAGCTGGAGTGTTTCTTGGTGCGGTTGGATTTTTCTTGGACATTGTTGTATTTTGGGTTTCAGGCAGCGAGGAGGCTGCCTTGTTTGTTGTGGGCACATGTGGCAGTGGGCTCCGCCCCCTCCACGCTCGTCCCCTCCACGCTCGTTGGCCGTGTTTGGTAGTGCCTTCCCTAGCTTAGATCATCATCTTGTGCTTAGCCAGAGCCATATTGAGTGCTTTGCACGTGCCCTAGCTGACAATGGACTAGGCGGGAACGCTCCGAATCGCTAGGGGCGCGTGCAAAGCACTCGATAAAGCTCTGGCTAAGCACAAGTGATGATCTAAGCTACGGACGGCGCTACCAAACACAGCCAACGAGCGAGGCAGGGGCGGAGCCCACTGCCACACCGGTGGCGGAATTTAAGTTATAAAATAAACTTAATCCATGTTCCAAATCAGTTCACGACCAAAATCTCAGTTCACGACAGAATCTTTCACACAGAGACAGTCTTGCGCTGTTGGGTGCCGGGCGAATAATTTCGTATATCCTTGTGCTCAGGCCACTATGTTCAATATGACACAAGTTTATTTCACAACAGAGGTACGGGTATTCAATCAAAATGAGCTCGTCAACTGTGCTACAGAGTTTTAGTTCGTGTTCCCAATGCGCCCCCTTGGCAAGATATCCACCAGGAACCTCGGGCTCTACCCGCGGGCCGAGCTGCGATGGAGCACCACTTCAAAATCCTGCGTGGGAAGGAGAAACTCGAAATTAAGCATCTGATTGTTGAGATCTGCCGTTTCGTCACCTACATGGTTGACGAAGCAGCCTTTCTCGAGCGAGAGGAGAGCACCTTGCGAGAGGAGGGGGAGACGGGGCTAGCGCACCAAGTGCGTGTTTTCCTGACGGAGCGCGCAACTTCACTGCCATCCACATAGCGCGCCTCACGAAGCTGAGGCGGGTGGGAGGGTTTACTGGCAGTCTCTCGCATGGGAGAAGCGTGCCAAAGTAATGGCACATTCCTGCTGTCTGAACGAGCGACATGGCCACACGTGCACCATCGCCGTCGTCTGCAGACGAAGGATGGGCCCGCCAGAGACCGCTGGCGACGACGAGGGGGACATAGAGGACGATTAAGGCAGCATAAAGGACACTCTCTTGAATATTCTGTCCATTACACAAGACAAGGGTGGGGCGCAGGAGAATAGTGTCATGTTTTGTTGGAGGTTTCATGGACCTATGGTTGAGATGTAGCTCGAAATTGCTTTTCATTGGGTCATATAATATACTGCGATTTTCTTGCTGATTCTACTGCTATTTTTCCCAGAACGGCCCACTTACGCTGGGGCAGCGGGCACTTTGATGCGAGTGATGGCGCTTGTCGGCAAGCGCGCGACGCGCCCTTTGAAGACGGCAGCACGGGATTGATGGAGGGGCAAGTCGAAGTCTGCGCCGTCGAAGGAGGGGAAGGGGAAGGGGAAGGGGAAGAGCAAAGCCCAAGAATTGGAGGCCGAGTCGGGAAGTGAGGGCGATGACGAGGAGGACGAGGAGGAGGACGAGGAGGACGAGGGAAATGACGTCCCCCCTGACGGTGGATACAAGAAGGGCCCCATCCCAGAAAAAATCAAGAAGAAGGTCCACGGCTTGTACGCCCAGTTGATCGACGACGTCAAGGCCCTCACTGCCGAGTGCGGGAAGCCCACCACCTCGTACTTCGCGTTCGGCGTGGGCGACGCGTACAAGGAAATGCGCAAGATATTTCACCACCAACTCGCCATGCAGGTCAAAGATCAAGAACACACGTTTTAGTACATTTGCTACATTCTAGATGGCTGAGAATTGACCTGACAAACTATATTCACAGCGGGATCGAACTAAGAAAACGGGGGGAGGAGGCTCGCGCCTTACCCTTGAAGAGGCTCAACGCCGGGGACCAGGAGCCAGGACGAGACGCCTCCCGAAAAATCGGGTCCTGATCATTGGTGGACAGCTGTGTAAGTCCATTCATGAGTCGTATTTTCAAGAGGACGCTAACAAAACGGCAGATCGGTTCTGTCGCGCGGCGGGGACCCTTTCTGGCCAGAACATCGACCCAACGAAATGGAAGATGACGTGGAACAACAAATTCATCGACGTCGCGCGAGTAAATCAGTGCCGCATTGTCAACTACCCCGCCGCCCACCGAGATGCAGGCCAGATTATGGGGACGGCGGGCTTTTCCTTAAAATCCATCAAGGCCGCCACATTCGCAGAATTCATGCCCGCGCTGGAGGCATCGGTGCAGACTGAGGACGAAGAGGTGATGCATATCGTGCCCTGGGATGAAGGTACGTTGGTGGTCGCGGATCGCATTTGTGTCCTGTCGAAACTAATTGCTTCTCAGACGAAAAAAACTTGCCCCTGGCCGAACAGGGTGACGTCGCAGTCGTGGTGGACGTAGACGGCATGCCATTGGTGAAGGTCAATAACAGCGACGCGTATCACAAGGCGGTCACTGACGAGGCGGCGAAGGAAAAGAAGGAGAGGGAGAGGAAGGAGAAGCGGGAGAGGAAGGAGAAGGGGAAGACGAAGAAGCAGCGGGGCCGCCCCTCGCCTTCGCCACAGCGCGGATCACCTTCGCCTCAGCGCCGGTCGCCTTCACCGCGCCGCCACTACGATCACCGTGACGTCCCGCAGTACTCGGGCAGCAGCTACGACCTGCCGCGTGTTGATGCCCCCCCCACTACCCGTACCTCCCCACCCGCCCTGACTCACGGTTCCCTCAAGAGTACGCCCAACCGCTGGACTACGCTTATCACGCCTACATCCCCCTGCATGGCTACCTCCCGGATGTGTCACGTTACGAGTATGAGTACCCTCCACCGAGTGGGGGCTACCCGTATCGTGGCCGTTCTCCTCAGCGGGCGGGCCCATCGCACGCCAGCCACCCACGCTCCCGATCGCCTCGTGGATGCCGCCTGAGCCCTCGTCCGCCTTCTCGAGCACGCGCCCGTGCTGAATCTTCCAAGGCGGCGGCGCCTGGGCCACAGCGCGGCCCGTGCATCCCAGCAATCCCATGCCCGCCACAGTCGAAGGGGGCGGCGCCTGAATCACAGCGCGACGCTTCCAGACACGAAAGCCGACGGCCTCACGCGCCGGAGACCGTCCGCATCAACTTTGAGAACTTGGGCGCGGGCGCTGGGCGTGAGTCAGCTGGCCGGCGTGTCGATGTCAACGAGGCTAAGCGGAGGAAGGCGCTGGATAGTCGTGTGGGGGCGGCTCCTGGTGGTCACGAGCGGGAGAACAACAAACGGAAGGCCCATGACGCCGTTGGAGAGCCATCAGACGGGGACGCGAAACGCAGGCGCAAGACAAGCGAAGAGGCGACGCGTCTACGGTTGAGGATGAAGGTTGGGGACAACTGGGGGACGCATATCTTCTACGCGACCCATTTGGAGACGACGGACGCCCAACTGTATCCCCACCACTTCATTTGCGTTGAAGACGCAATGTCGAAGAAATGGAGCAGATTGCCGTCGAATAAGAGCCCTGTGCTGGTGTCGGAGCAGGACGTCCAGCGCTACAACAAGGAACTGGAGGAGTTTGGGTTCAATAATCTGCCTCAGGATTGGCCTTCGAAGCCTTGAACTCACTCGTGTTGTATCACTTCTACTAGACTTTGAACGGCCTTGAAAATTATGTAGACTTGATGTTTTATGCTAGCTACCACATGATTATGAATATGAATATGCACTTGACAAACTAGCAACTGTGCGAGTGGAAAGAGTCAATGTCCGATTAAAGCCGAAAAAGCCAACGTGGACTTGGCCAAAAATTTTGCCAAGTCCAAGAATTCCCATTTTGGGATGAGAGCGGTTGTTTGTTTGGTCTCGAATCACATTAAGCATGTGACCCGGTGCCGCGATACGACAATAGTTCAAGTAGATTTAAATATACAATGAAGATCGGTCATAAAATGTAAATAAAATTCATGGGACGTCCCATGGCCATTGTTAAAAAAAGGATGGGACGTCCCATGGAATTGATGGGAACTCCGTGGGACGTCCCATGGCTTTGAGTAAAAATGAATGGGACATCCCATAGAATTAATTAAAATCCATGGGACGTCCCATAGTCTTCATCAAAAGGGATGGGACGTCCCATAACTGTTAGGAAATATTGTGGGACGTCCCATCACAATATTAAAAACAAGATGTGCCGTCGCTTCGCTCCGGCGTAAGCGTCAATGTGAAAAACTTGGTTGACCTCGTTTGTCATTCTACCAACAACATTCATAGTAATTATTGGCGTACGGAGCCCACCTTGTGCAGCGGTTGTGACGTAGGGAGACGATTTATCGGCCAGCTTTGCTAATGGCTCAATGTTTAAGCAGCATGTACGTGGGGCGACAATGTACCTGCCTGTTGCAAGACCGGAGGCGGAAATGTGGAATTCGGAACCCCAGGATGCCGGCTGGGCGATGCGTGAGTATTGGGATACAGGGTGCGGCCAGGACACGGACTATGGTACGAATTGTTCAACACAAAATTTGAGGTGGGTCGCGAATGCGAGTCGTCTTGCAACGCACCAGAGTACAATGAGTGAATGTAAACAAAGGGAAAAAGTGACCGTATCACCTCGCACTCATGCAAAGTGCGGTGAAATCAAACGTTGGAGGAAGGATGGGCTTGCGAGTAAACCCGGGTTAGCAACGCTCCGCATATAATATCTAGACGAAGCGCACCTTAATAGCGTCGCTCCCTGCACTAGCGACGTTAAAGGCTGACAGAATGCGACCTCCGTGGAGTTTGTACACCGAGATATTTCCTATGGCGTTCATGAGTTGAACCGTGCCGTTTAACGCTACCTGCCTACCTTAATGAATAGCGATGGCTTAATGCATGCTTCTGGAGGTGTAGGAATGAGTTGGTCGTCATTGCGGAGGTAAAAAGCAAACGTGGTGAGGGAAGGCTTGAATAGCGCACGGAAGAGGAAAGCAGAAAGCAAATCTCGTCGCCACCTGAGGCCTCCTTCGAATTATGCTCAACGGCGCTGCAGAAAGGTTCGTGAACTAATTCTACCATCCAAGAACAAACTCACGGACGTACAAACCAATGCTATCGGCCTTGAAACCTGCGTGGAAAAGGGAGAATCATCAGCAACATTTCAGTAGACTGACCACCGATGAAGTAAAGAGGGAAGACTATGCGATACGCGGAACGGCTCGGAGGATTTAAGATGCGGGAGATTTGTTCCCGAGGTTAGCATGCAAGTGTGGGCAATTGAAGGTAGTGAATTGTTTGCGTTGTCTCAATCCAGCTCGAAGTCTTGTAGCGTTGAAATCAGGGAAACTGCCGGAGTCTTGCCTGTCGACTCTGGTTTTGCGAGACCTTTGATCTTGTCAGAAGCGAGCGAACCGACCGCCAAGCCAGCCATGCAATGAGTTTGAATCTTGAAGCACAGCTGCTTTTTGAACATTGTTGCAGCGTTGATCTTTCTTGATGTACATTGAACCTGACGAGGCTTGATGGGGAAAATATGCTCGTATTGAAAGGGTAGGACTGCTGAAGCCTTGATCCAGGTGGCGACCGGTCATATATCGCAGGATCGAAGGCCGAGAGATGTGGGGGGAAATGAGATGATAATGGAGGAAAGAACGAAGGAAGGTCAGATGGCGACCTGCTTTTGAGTGGGCTTTGAGCGCGCAATAGCTGACCGGGTAAGTGGAGCGGCACGGAAGAAGCAGACCTGAGCTAAATCATGACGGGGTTGTCTAGAAATAAGCATGGGAGAAAAACCGACCGAATTGGGTCGATTCAGGGTCCGCACCGAAGCAAGGAGGGCGGCTGATGGGGAAAAGCATGTGCACACTGATTCGAGGCACCTGCTTCATATACGAGGTACAGAGAGGAGCGAGTGGTAGAATGGATGATGGGGAGGAAGAGTAAGGATGTCGGGCAGGTTGGACGGCTCTTGCCGTTTGACCGGACGTTGAGCGCTGCTTCGCGGGCATGTGGTCGACTAAATATGGGTACTATGTCATCGCGAAGGAACCCCAAAAGCTAAAATGTGATAAATTTGAGTGCCAAGCAAGCACTAGGTGAGCGCTCCGTCGAAAACAAACACTTGTCGCTCGGGAATTGGCGGTGGTGTGGGAGAAAAAGAAGAATGTAAATATGCGCACATAAAATCAGTTCATCTGCTTAAGATATGAGTAATGAGTGGGACGTCCCATGTGAATATGGGACGTCCCATGTAGAGAATAAAAATTGATGGGACGTCCCACCCTGTGAACAAAAGTCGATGGGACGTCCCATCTTCTGCATATCAAATTGTGGGACGTCCCATGTTGGATATATAAACATGTGGGACGTCCCACATTCAATGGGACATCCGATCTTAAAATAATAAGTGGCTGTTATTTGAACCCAACTAAATGCAGTGTGAACTCAAGCGTGGCCGAACCCGACCGAATGCGGTGCGTATTCAAGCACGGCTGAACCCAACTGAATGTGGTGCATATTCAAGTGCGGCCAAACCCAACTGAATGCAGTACACATTCGAGCACAGCCAAACCCAACTGAATGCAGTGTGAACTCAACCAAATGCAGTGCACATTCAAGTGTGGCCAAACCCAAACCCAACCGAATGCGGTGCGCATTCGAGCACGGCCAAACCCAACGAATGCAGTGCGCATTAGAGCGCAGCTGAACCCAACCAGTGTGCATTTGAACACGGCCGAACCCAACCAAATGCGGTGTGCATTCAAGCGCGGCCGAACTCAACCAAATGTGGTGCGCATTCGAGCGCGGCCGAACCCAACCAAATGCGGTGCGCATTCGAGTGCGGCTGAACCCAACCAAATGCGGTGCGCATTCGAGTGCAGCTGAACCCAACCAAATGCGGTGTGCATTCAAGCGCGGCCAAACCCAACCAAATGTGGTGCGCATTCGAGTGCGGCCAAACCCAACCAGTGTGCATTCAAACACGGCCAAACCCAACCGAATGCGGTGGACATTCAAGCGCGGCCAAACCCAACCAAATGCGGTGCACATTCGAGCGCGGCCAAACCAACCCAGGGCACCGCGCAGCAAGCGCTAGCTGGGGCAGCCATTTCTGCCCACTCAAAACAAAAGTGCTTCTAAATGGATGCCCCATGCATGCAATGAAAGCCATGAACAAGGGCTACACGAATCACCATGGACAGCACAAATCGGTGCAGAAATGGGCGTGCAAGCCAGCTTTTATGATTTGGCTGGTGCCAGGGGTCCTGCCTTCAAAATGGGACAATGGGACGTCCCATGCAATTTTTCGGTTCCGCCTTCGGCAGATGGGATGTCCCATATCAGAAAATGCATGGGACGTCCCACGCCAAAAATCACAACTCATGGGACGTCCCATCCTAGATGGGCCATCCACCTAAAAAACACCCCCCTTAGGCCAATTAAGTCACCACAAATAATAGGCCTAAGGGGGGTCAGGGGGGGGTAACCTGAGGTGATATGACATGGTCAATAATTTCCAGTGGATTTCTTTGCCATTCATTCCCTGAAGGACCCTGGGAGGTCCAATACGGCTGGTTCTGTGCCAAATTGAATTCATATGTGGTAGGAAGGTTTAAGTTCCGTTCGGAGATCGGTCCGAACCTGAACCGGACGCGCGCGTTCGGCGTTCAGGTAACTTTCGGAAGCTGTCGAGAACGTGATGATACCCCGACCTCACTTTATAATAAAGAGCACGGATTCTAAGGATTCATGGTCATTAGATGGTTGCCGTCATACCCGTTACGGCCGTCTGACGGGTAAATTTGGAGCTCACATATTGTGGTACACTTGGAAATGGAAAAGAGCAGTAATTCTTCACAAAAAGCGAAGGATATCGAAACGGCATATTATAGCTACATTTCAGTCGTGTTCAATCCGCTGCAGAGCTCTTCAAGAGATGTTCAAATGCGAAATTTAGGGGCCGCGGGTCGGCGGCCCGAGATCACCGCAGTTCAAACTCCGCTAGTATCCAATTCTGGTAAGTACAAGATATGCCTTCGCTTCGCTCCGGCAGCTTGTGGCTTGCCCGTTTAGGGAGCATTTGAGCAACTTCACTTGTGTTGTAACTGAACTTGTCAATACAAAGTCATGCATTATTCAACGTTGACAGGAAGGTTTGTTATTCGTAAAACTGAGTCGAATTATCGTAAAGAGTGCTAATGGGCCAGGTCCGACTGGGGAAATTACGATAGCATTCCTCCTCCGCCACTCAGCCTGGCCGTGAACTTCCGACCTGTGGGCGATGAAACAGCACGATCTAAAATTGATGGATACCCACGCGCTGTTTATACCAGTCATAATGGCGTCTCGTTCGATCAATTGGCTACGTGAGGGCGATGGGATTTGCTTGCTGTAGAAGTGAATCTGCAGTGAAAGAGTGGAACAGAAACATTGTGAAAGGGGGTGAAAGGGAGACCTATCGAGCCTCACATCAATAATCAAAGGCGGTAAACTATCGGACACCGTCTTTTGAGCCTGCAATACCACGTCAAAATGGTTCTTTTAGCTATCAAATAAAATGGGCGCCACGTACAACCAAGCGTACCTTGAGGATTTGTGTTAGGTCAAAACGCTGTCCGTGAAACCGGCGAACAGCCGTGGAGAATCTGGTCACAGCTCTGATCAGTGCTGCATTTCTGAGCGAATCAATTCATACACCATGCCCAAAAGCTACGCAATAGCGCGAATACAGTGGGCGTTGATTCTGAAAAAAATAAATGAGTCTCGACAATCTCGCATGGTAGAAAACTGTACCATATGGGAAGATCAGATCTCGGGATGGCGGCGTTACTTTACGCATACGTCCTGGCAAGACCTAGACGTATTGGAGCTCAGCTTGATGGCGGGGATATGGGCAAAAGGAAGACATGAAAAATATTTTTGAAGTTGAATGGCTAAGCCGACATTGAGCTCGAGATTGGAATGCCGGGCAGTCCGTTATCTGAAGTAGAACTTGGAGGTGGGTTTGACAGGGCATGGTTGAAGTTTCGAGGATGTGAACAGCCATCGGTTCGAAGGAGAGATCAGACCCTTGAAGGAAGGTCGGAAATGCGAGCAAGGGTGGCTGAATGCGAAGTGAACTCTTCAAGGGAAAGATGCGTGAGGAGGCGGGCTTGAGGTGATGCACGAAGCCTTTTGCCTGGCAGCGAGATGTATTTTGACGGCCTGTGAACGGGGCGCGACGTGATGGGCAAGTTTAGCCTGGAACTCATTGACGGACAGTGCAAAGGAGGAACTCTTGAGTAATGTTGAAACTTTCCGGCAGACTGGGTTGACTATGGACGATGCTACTGTATGAGAGAGGACTTGATGAGACGGCGAACACGATGCATTGATGCTTTCAGTATAGCGAGCTTGAGGCATGGATTGCTCTCCTGATAGAGTGTTCGCAGAGTGTATCAACGGTGAAGCCTCGAGGTGTTGATTGCTGAAGACCGCACGCAAAAACACGAAAATTGAGGGCGCCATGGATGATAAGGGTGGAGAAAGGGAGGACGTGCGAACAACCCACCGTATGCTACCTTTTGAACGGGCCTTGAGTGGCTGATCGGGATTCTATATTTCCCCAGGCGCCCGGGCGCGTAACTTAATTCTTGATGAAGAGGGTCAGCTGCCAGCAGAAGACGTCGAAATGGGGGAATTTCGGGAGTACAAACATGTACACTCGGATTCGAGGGATCTCGAGAGTGTGTTGCCTGAGTGTTGCATTTGATCATAGAGAGAGGTCAACTTATTGATAACGCAGAGAGTAGCAAGCACAGAAGGGATGATGAGGGAGGAAGAGCAAAGAGGTCGGACAGGTTGAACAGCTTTAGGCTTTTGACCGAGCGTTGAGCGCTGCTTCCCGGGCATGTGGTCGGCTCAAAATGGGCATCAGGTCATCGCGAAGAGGCCCCCAAAGTCAAAATGTGATAAATTTGAGCGCCAAGCAAGCACTAGGTGAGCGCTCCGTCGAAAACAAACACTTGTCGCTCGGGAATTGGCGGTGGTGTGGGAGAAAAAGAAGAAGGTAAATATGCGCACATAAAATCAGTTCATCTGCTTAAGATATGAGTAATTAAGATATGAGTAATAATATGAGTAATAAGGGACTGCCATCAGTATTGAACCCGTACTGTGCCTTGCACTATCCCCTTCCTTTCCCTCGTTCGGCACCACTTTATCTTCTTTCGGTAAAATACTCTCCATTTGGTTTAATTTGGTTGGGACCCGTCAACCCGGCGTTGACGGCCGGGGACGGGTGGCCTGTTGACGTGTCAACCCGTCCCGTACCCGTCCGTCAAGAAACAATATTTCATTGCTTGGCGCAAGGGGAAATCGGGATTAAAAAATCGGATATAGGGAGGGAGGGGGGGGGGGTCCAAGTTGGGCTGAAAAAAACTTTTTTCCTATATAAAGTTTAGAGCTTCCAAATGGCTAATAGGCCATGAGGGAGGTGGTTTTTGGTTGTAAGAAACACATATAACTACCCAGGGAGTGTATAGAATAAGTTGGATCAGTCTGAACCCATGTTTTCCGTGATTGAAATCAAGTTGAAGCCAACTGTAGTCAGTTCTTGGGTCAGAAATTATCAAGCTGTTGGAATGCAGAGCGTTCAGTTCATCACTGACACTCATTAGATGGTACAAACAGCAGGAATCAGTTCAAGGAGGTGGTGGAAAGTAAGTTGAAGAGCAGCGGCTGGACGCGGAGAGACCGGCCCGGTCCTAGGGGTGGGAAACTCCTTCCCGATAAGGCAGGAGGGGGGGGAGGGGGGGTCAGCTTGGGGTTGAAAAAAACTTTTCGACCCTATATCCGAAATTCGAATCCCGATTTCCCCTTGGCTTGACGGACGGGTGCCCTCCCCGTCAGGCGGGACCCGTTCCCGTCAGTGACGGGGACGGGTCGAAGCCCTATCCTCTCGGTGCATCCGGATGGTAATGTCTCGATTATCCCGGGTGATACCGAAGCGTCGGGGATCGCGAAGGGGATAATTGTGGTGGAAAACTCTAAGATAACAGGAAGTCTACACACGAGGACGTAAAGCACGATGCTTCCAGCCATTCTTAGGGCCAAAATTCCGTTATGAAGCCGCCATACTCAGGTACGACGTCGACCGATGACAAAGCTGCCCCGCAATCACGTCACTCTGTCCGCCTGGTTCTTCGGCTTAGCAGAGTTATAATAATAGACTACAGCCTCCTTTACGGCTTGACTACCCAATCCGGACCAAGAGCGAAAGCACCGCAGTGCCAGCTCTCGCACAGCGTTTACTCGGGGTTGCGTTTTCCGAGCACGTAAAATCGACGTGAAGCTGTTTTTCTTTCCTCGCACAAGGTCCAGGATATTGCTGTCGACCTGGAGCCATGGATCCCTGTATTCGGTGAACGGCAGCGCAAAATTAATTTCTGGCCCGTGCAACAATCAAGCGACGTTTGAGCGGGCATTTCGATCGGAAACGGATTCAAAAACTGATTCTTGGCTGTGTCTTCTCTGGGGGAGACACTATTGGCTCAGACCGATTCCGATTCCGATGTCAATGCTGGGTCCCTGAATCAAAACCAAAAACGGCTCCGCTTAAGGCTCCCCCTTTATTAGACCAAATCAGGTACCGGGTCAACGTTCAAATGTCGAGTGCTTGAAAGAAACCTTCAAGTCGGTCATTGGCGGAATACTTTCCTATGACTTTTTAGACGATGCATCTAGCTATACTCATCGAAATTCAGTAATTTTTTTAAATTTACAGCCGCCTTTGGGCCTGACTCCTCAAACATGGAAAAATTGCAGGAACCAACCAAGCATCTGGCTCGAGCATCTTTGAGTGGAGACCAGCATACTAGTGTCTAATGCGGTTAGGTGACTCTGCTAGTCTCATTGCCCCCTATCCGATCGAGGGAAACATCAGAGAGGAAGAGTATAAGAAGAGTGTCACTTTGCTGCGGACCTTCTAGTCAGAGTCGAAACCACTCTTGCACGTTAAAGCACCATGAAACTCTCCTCTGCCCTTTTGCTCTTGGCCGCTGTGCGTTTGCACCAGATACCTTCTCGTTATACTCCGGATCACTTACCGTGAACTATAGGTCACTTCTGCCGTAGCGCGTACTGAAGTATGCTGCACCTTTGAGTTTGACGGTTCCGATGAAGAATACGAGGCCCTCTTTGGGGAGGCTGTGGCCCTTAACCTGATCACTCCGGACGAGGCCCCTTATAACTTCGTCACTGGTTGTTTCGCGAAGCAGCAAGTTTGGTACGCATCCTCACTGTTGTTCCATTGTTTACAACATCCTAATGAGACACTGGATATTCTAGCTCCGCACCTACGCATGACTATATCTGCGACGTCGT
Source organism: Mycena galopus ATCC 62051 (assembly GCA_014925785.1). Lineage (NCBI taxonomy): Eukaryota > Fungi > Basidiomycota > Agaricomycetes > Agaricales > Mycenaceae > Mycena > Mycena galopus. The sequence goes on from WIQG01000274.1 coordinate 142,221, forward strand.
GGTACTGGTCGATCAATTTGCCTTCAACTGCAACCCCAATTAGTCTCTTGTAGACAGACACTTCAACAATTGATGCTCGTACCTCACACGTTGACTCCCAATCCATCGACTTTGAAGGGAAAAGTATGAGAAAGGATTTAAAGGAACCCACGATGGATACTGTTATGCGTAAGGCTCCAACTATTTTCGTTTGCAAACGTTTACAAACGGTTAATACCGTTTTCGTTTCCATTTCGTTTGTGGATTCATGATAATCGTTTATAAACTGTTTTCAAACGGAAAAACGGTTATTTTTAATGGCACAATAGTTTTGCATCCATCCCTGGGTCTCCTGGTTCAGAAAGCTGGACCAGGGTGAGGAGCGGTAGGAGTATGCTTGAATTCTCTTCACACATTCCAGGCATACAAGGAGACCTACGATGACGAAAAAGCCGGAGCCGTGCTCAAAAAGGCAATTCCGATGCCCAAGCTCATCTCGCGGCCTCCGCCTCATTTCTGGATGACATTTGCATGTTCGACGCAGATGACAAAACCCCACCTACTGGTGCAATCAGTGAGCTTGATTATTTCTTTGCCGCCTACCAAACCTATGGCCGGGGGACTCATGACGGACCTTTGTTATGGTGGAAGGTGAGCGCCTTGAATTCCAGCCAATATTTTCTCGCTTGACCGTTTATTGCAATCCAGGAATTTGCACATTATTTTCCAGTTGTTGCGAGAATGGCTAGGGACTTCTTGGCCAGCCTGGTGTTTCCGTCGAGCGCCTGTTCTCGAGGTCACGTCACTTATGCCATGAGGTGCGGGGATCAATGAAGGCGGAAACCATAGTGAAGGCGATGTCGATGAAGATGTGGATAAAGGCCGGGTATCTCGAGTATTAGACATTTCCTTGCTGCTATGGAATCGAAACTTTGTTGCCCTGAAAAAATACCATTTATAAACGTTTTCTTTCCGTTTCCGTTTAATTTGCGCTCGGCCACAAACGAAAACGAAACGGTTGGAGCCTTAGACTTATGCGCCTCCAATGCGCCTCCTGAAATATATGCATTCTCAAGGGGGGTTGAACTTTAAAATTTTGGACACAGGGTGGCAATGGGCTAAAATGAGGGCTGGCAATCGATTTCTGATTTTTTTAGAATTTTTCCGATTTTTTGTTGAAACTTTCCCATGGGGGGGGGGGGGGGTCCAACCTATTTTTTTCAGAGAAACGTTCTAATGAGTTTGTTTCAGGAAAAATGTCAAAAAATTCCGAGAAAATATCCGACTTTGCCATCAAAATTGCTATATCTCCTCAACCTGAACTCTTCGAATATCGATTTCCTACCCATATTTACCCCTGAATTCGACCTGATTCCAAAATTTCAAAGTTCAACCCCCCTTGTGCATTCTTGTATTTAAAAACGAAAATGGTTTCACAGTGTCGGGCATGTATTATAATCCAGTCAGACCCTGACTACACGTATGAAGCTTAGTCTACGTCTGAATACATCCGTAGTCAGACCCAAAGGGAAATCGGGATTAAAATCCCGTACATAGGGAGGGGGGGGGGGGGGTCCAGGGTGGGCTGAAAAAAACTTTTCAGTATATAAAGTTTGGAGCTTGAAAATGGCTCATAGGCCATGAGAGGGGTGTCAGGTGGTTGTAATAAACGCATATAAGTGCCCAGGGACTTCGCAGAATAAGGTTTATCAGTTAGACCTCGTACCTTCTGTGATTGACGCCAACTTAGCCCAGTTGAAGTCAACTGTAATCAGTTCTCAGGTCAGAAATTATTGAGCTATTGGAGTGCCGAATATTAAATTTATCACCTGCACTTGTTAGATGGCATAGATAAGCATGATCAAGCTCACGGAAATGGTAGGAAGTAAGCTTGAAGTAAGCCGGAGATCGGCGGCTGGGCGCGGAGAAACCGGCCCGTCCCTAGGGTGGGAAACTCCTTCCCTATAAGGAAGGAGGGGGAGGGGGGGGGGGGGTCAGCTTGGGGCCGAAAAAAACTTTTCGACCCTATATCCAATTTTCGAATCCCGAGTTCCCCTTGGTCAGACCTCGTAGTCACAGATGTGACTACGCATACGGAGCTTGGCTTATGTCATGTAGTCAGACTGTGACTACATCTGACTACACCAGCCAACCTCGTGTAGTCGCAGCTCGTACATCATAGCCTTCCACCTTTTCGCTTAATTTTTTGAGCCTTCTAAAACTCGGACCTGCCACTACGGACGTAGTCACAGGTAGTCAGTGTGACTTGGTCACCTGGTGCGGTAGTGCGCACGGACGAGATCACGGGAGTTCAGACCGATTAGCCAGCTGTTTGTGCATGTTGTAGTCAGATCTTCTTCTGCTTTCTGCCTGCATCGCGACATTGCGGGTTTCCTCTCGCGACCACCGAGAGAGGATCTGGAGCGACTACCCCACTGGTGTGACTACGTCCGTAGCCAGGCGTTGTTAGAGGTACGCCAAGGGAGGGCCCACTGTGTAGTCCGACCATGTAGTGATATGACAATGAGACTACGCCATGTGGTCACACCCCTGACTACGGCGGGCCTCAACGCAGTGAATATACGTGCATCACTTGTCACACGAACGCGAATATGCATTGTATGTCGCCCCGGGTAGCCACGTCTCGACTAGGGTTCCTTTCACACAACGCCGCCCTGTCGCCCCACCAACCTGTACTCTCTGTGTATTCATCTGTCATCACTGTTCTGCAATGTCACTTGATGATACCTGTTGTGCTTTATCACCCTTGTATCTGCTCTTTTCGTCTTCGTCGTCGTCACTACTTCCAATGGGCCTGCCTCTATGTCTGGCTAAAGTCTGCTGCTGGTCAAAGAAAGTCTGCGGGTCGCTGGGAAGGGGATGCAAAGCAGGTACGCCATCCTTGCTTCCCTCAGCTGCTTTGCGCGGTTGCCGATCGCTGGTTTCCAGTTCTCCGGGCACGCTCTCCGCTTCACGGCGCACCTCACTGTTTTTTCTTCGTTTGGTTCTTTCTCTTCATTCCACTCTCTTTCATTACATTCCCTCTTGCACACTGCCACTTGCCTCTGTCTTTCTTTCGCGCTCCGTCTCATCCGAAGCTCGGCTTGCGGTATTGTGTACGCGCGCCAACGTCGACTTACGTGCATGCGCAAGTGTGCCGCCCTCTTTCTGTTTTTTTCTTCTTCTCTTGCTTTCGCCTACCCCGGGCACTCGGCGCCTGACCACAACCGACACAAGATTCTCACAGACCTGGCGCTTTCCCATCTCCACGGACCCTGTTATTTCCTCTTGGTTCGTTTCATTTTTCCTTGGTTTCTTTCTCGATTTGGGCTCCTCTCTCTTTTTCTCGACCGCGCACTCCTCGCTTTTCTTTCTTCCCTTTTTATATTCGTATACTGCGCGCGCACATCGCTTTCAACCACGCATGCGGACCCGCATACATCCCCAGGTGCAGTGTTGGCTGTCTCTTCGCGGGTAGTGCGCTTTTCTGCGTCCTTTGCTGTCCATCCTTTTCTTTCTCTGCCCAATGCTACATACTTGCTCTGTTCTCGCCGCTCCTTTTTTCCTCTTCTTCCTCCCCTTGTTGCGACCTCATGAACGCAATCCTTAGTTCTTCTGTTCGACAAATGTCACGTGGTTTGCAGCGATGTCTAGGCAGTGTTCACGGTTGATTTCTTCAGAGAATATGCTGCAAATTGATCTAGGTGCTGTGACGCACCGCCCTCTTTGCTGCCATTCGTTGTCTCTATAGTTCCGTCTTTGACTTCGGCGCCTAGTGGCCTATTTATGGGTGCTGTGTAGACAACACAGCCCAGCACTGCAATCACACATATCACGTCCCTCTTGCCACCACGCAGGTGAAGTCGCGATGTCGTTCTTTGCACACAATCATGGCTTCCAGATTCACGGCGGAAACTTCTACAATGTTGCTGGTGGCGTGAATATCGAGTACCCACCGCCCCTGGCCATCGCAGGCAATCCGGCGCATTCAGCAGGTGTGCGGGAGGATCGGGATCTTGACGGGATGACTGCACCCAATATCATTGGTCTCCCGCACCTACCAACGTATGGAGTGCAAAGGAGTGCCCAGATAGAAGCAGTGCCCGACACCATCCTTACAGTGGGTTGTTAGTTTGCTGATTTTTCGTCGAGACCCATCAGACAATCAGGTCCCGGGCCTTCTGGTCGGCAGCAGATTGCTTGGAATCCTCCCGAACCTGCAGGGCTTCCCGAGGAGTGGACTTCTCAGCCAATAAACGATATTGGATCACTGGAGAACGGTACGCTGCGTGGAATTTCGTCACATTATCTACATAGTCATGACGTCCTCGCAGACAACTTTACGAGCCATCATCGTGAAGCCTACGAATCGGCCGCTTCATCCTCAGGCACCCGGGTCTCAGCCGCCAATCCCAGGGGCAGTTCAAATTCTTCCCTGCTGCACCTACCCTACTCTTCGCGAAACACCTATCGCGAGGGAATCCCTCGTCATCCTACTGGCATCGACTATTTTTTGGACTCGGTAGCGGATCCACGTTTCGTTTCTGCCTCTTTACTCGGAGTGGAATGGAATTTGACCGAACCTCAAGGCGTTCATGGGGCCAACGCTTTCACCGCCATTCGAGGCCCAGAAAATCAGGTCTTTGAATGTCTACCATCCAGATGCGATTTTGCTCCTCCAGCAGAGCCGGGCCCATACCCAACCATCACCGGTGGAACATTTGTGAGTAATAATATTCACCGGGGTGAACGCGGTATGTTGCTCACTTAAAGGGAACGTCGCGTGATACTAAATGCGAACCACAGGGATCGACTTGTTGCACAGTGCCGTTGCATTAGCGGCCATTTACGACTCGGTGGAAAGCATTCCGCAACCGAAATGCCATCCAGAAACCCGCACGAAAATGCTCGAAAATTTGCGCCAGTGGTCGCTGGAGACAGATCCAGAAAGCACCATCCTTTGGCTGCATGGTCCTGCGGGCGCTGGAAAATCTGCCATCATGCAAACTCCGGCTCGCGAACTCCAGAATGTGGGGAGACTCGGCAGCTCCTTCTTTTTCAAAAGGGGGCATGCCACGCGTGGCAACGGGAAGACTCTATTTGCGACGATTGCCTACCGGCTTGCACTCGGTGTTTCGTGGCTAAAGGCTCCAATTTCAAACACCGTGGAAAATGATCCATCTATCATTGCACGATCCATCGAAATCCAACTGCAGAAATTGATTTCTGAACCTTGCCATCTCCATAATGTTGGAGGAACTTGGGACCCAATAACAGTTGTGATTGATGGGCTTGACGAGTGTGAGGGGCAAGACGTTCAGGAGGAGATACTGCGTGCAGTAAGAAATTGCACTGCCAAATACAACCTTCCCCTCCGCTTCATTATCGCTAGCCGCCTGGAACCCCATATTTGCGACATCTTCCAATCCCCGTTCTACGAAGGATGTTACATGTCATTCAATGTGGTGAAATCGTTTGATGACGTTCGAAAATATCTTCGCGATGAATTTGAACGGATTCATCGTGAACACCGTCATACTATGGCAAATATTCCATTGCCGTGGCCCTCGCCCAACATTCTCGAGCAGCTGGTGGGGGAGTCATCCGGCCATTTCATCTACGCATCCACAATCATAAAATTTGTCAACGATAAAAATTATCGGCCCACAGAGTGCCTGGCAATTGTTCAACAACAAGACATTGTACAATCCTGCTCCGCATTCGATCCAATCGACCAGCTTTACATGACTATTCTCTGTTCTGCCCCACGACAGGCACAGCTCATTCCGATCCTGTGTGTCATCACCAACTTCTCCCTCGCCCCTGACATCATTGATGAGCTTTGTGGGCTTGCACCTGGTGATACACGGTTATTGCTCCGTGGTCTTCACTCTGTGCTTGAAGTACCAGAGGATGAAGGCCGCGTGCGAAGAATCACAACACACCATGCCTCATTTCTGGACTTTCTCAAGAATGAAAGGCGCTCCCAACAATTCTAAGTCGGCAAACTGCACCACCGAATGGACCTTGCTCGGGCTATCCTCAAATTGTGTGCAGGCCGGTATCAACACCTCAAGTGTGTTCAGATTTGCCCTTCTCATCATGCCATCTTACTTTCCCTGCAGTGATGCTGAAGAAGACTTGATACCCTTCTCATTTCGTTGCCTTCCTCCACGGAACTGCTCGCTCTCATTCAAGTCATGAATCCGGATTACATTTTCAGGTGGCCCCCCCTCCTTGTGAATTCTCTTCTGCCTTGGCTCGAAGTGAGTTTCGGTACTTTGCCAGGCATACCTCTGACACACATCCAGGTAATACCCTCTGTGCCCCCAGAATTTATCAACCTTTGGGAAGATTATGCATATATACAGGAAGTTGTCGAAGCAGCACGGGAGGGTTGGGAGGAGCCAGATATGACCCTTTTCTCTGGTCAGCACATTGTCTCAAAGGTTCCTGAACTTCTTCCTACTCTTGTGGCAATATTTATGGTCCATGTGGTGAATGAGCCCCTCCGCCACCTTCGTGAAGTGCTGGGAATCACCTGGCAAAAGCTCAGAGAAATCATTTGTAGCTTTCGCTCAAATGTGGCCGGAGATGAAGCGATTTCAAGGGCTTGCGTCGTAGATGTGTCATTCCCCGAAACTCGCCCCTGGTCAACTGTGGCTTGGGATCTAGCGCGGCGACATATCCAGCTGATCAAGAGTAAGGAGGCTGGCATCCTCCCCGAGGAAATAGGCATGTCAGTGACAAAGAAATCAATGGTGGATTCTTATCACGATTCTTTGCAGATATAGTTTGGGTTGGGACTTGTCGTTTCTGGTCAGAGCATCCCCTCCTTGCCCTGAACTTTATCGCGATCTTTGGTCCATCGGGGCCATTCTACCTCGACCAGGGATCATTAAGCAACCGATCATCTACCACGTTTCCAAATGGGTTGAAGTGAGAAACACCATGATCCCTACATCGTATTTATTGCTGATGCCTTCGTTGCCCAGTCTTTCTCTGACCCGACTCTGGAGCTGATCACACTCTGGAGGCAATGCAGTTCATCGGATGAAAAGGCCTACAATATTACTGAATATTCCCTCAAAGATCCTCAGCGGTGGGAGGATGATTGGAAGGGACAAATCCAAAGGTTGGACGATACCCTCGCTGGCCGGCGTTTTCCCTTTCCCTGAACCTTCTTCATAGCCTGTTCCTATTTGACTATTTCGAAAGTTGTGCGGGACGGCTTGTCTGCTTTCTCCCCTGTTCTGTCAAAGTGAATGTGGGTGGCACATTGAAAGAACGACGAGGTACTATAGGCACATCACGAAAGTCGGGGCAATTTCATTAGGCTAATGCAAGTGCCGACATATTCCTAGCTGAAAAATAGTACAGAGAACAAGACCGTACTCTCTTTCACCCCATACAGAGAGCTGTCGACATCCGTCGATCATCACAGCCTGGAGCCTAGCCCCTTGTTTGTCACCATTTTACCTTGGCCTCGCTCTTTACTTCGAAAACCGCGAGATACTACGACAGAACCTGACAAATGAACTTGCTTGTAGATAGTTGTACTTGACGCAGAATGAGAACTAGAACAGCGCGGTCCGCAGGTGCCTTGAGTGAATTATGTGGAATAGATGGCTTGAGAGCTCATTCGATTCGGGCCCTGGCCAAAGGGTATATTCTGATCCCACGGCGTAGTTCTTTTACATGACAAGATACGCAGCGCCCCAATGCCATCTTTTGTGCGACTTAGATGCAACCTATTTGTTTACATATTTTGTAACAGAGTCGATGGCATCGAATTCTATGCATACCACTGCCATTAATGCCTCTTTCGGCCTCAAGTAGTTGTCGTCGAACTTGTCTTCGATAAGACCAGTTTGATTTACACAACTTCCAATTAAAAACTGAAATTTTCGCATTTGAATTGCAGTCTTCTGTGGTCTGTGTTTGCATCCACCTTCCGTTTTCGGTCTGGGGCGGTTGTTTGATTGGGCGTTGTTTCCCATCACCGCCGCAACCCCACACATCAGTCACCCGTGACTCTTGCTCCATCTCGCTCACCTCGTTCACCTCGTCAACATGGCGCGCAACCAGGGAAAAGCGCATTCGATGTTTTACCGCTTCCGCGAGGCGCAGGCGGTGGAGCTGGGGCTGGGCGCGCGGGGCGACAGGCGGCCGCGCATCGCCAGCGCGTTGGACTAGTCTCTCTGGATGAGCTCTCAGGTGCCACCAGGGAATCCCGCAGTGTCGCTGTGCGTGGATCAAAGCAAGGAGGAATCGTCTACAACATGCGCAAACACCTGACTAATCCGTACCGATCCGCCGAATATCGCCCGCACGCACTACCGCATCTGCCCCCCTCCTCTAGGCAACGTTCTCGTTGCCTGCGGCTCTCGACTCGACCCACACAGGTGTGCACGAAACATCATGCAAACCCAAGCAAGAATCCCCAAGACTGAGAGATGTCCCTCGCCGACATCCCCCGAGCGTGTAGGAACGAGGCTGCGGCGTTGAGTGCTCGTTGATCCAGAATAATACCGCAGTGGTTGGCTTCGTCTCAATCTCGTCCGCGGCCCGTGAGACCTCACATGCCGGCGCTGTAACGTGTCGAACGGGTTTGTCGAGCCCGAGCGCAAGCCCGAAAGATCGCGCGGCTCTGGTACGGTCGAGAGAACGGTGTGGATGGGGAGGGATTCGGCATCGTCAGCCCAATTGAAGGTCCCCGGAATATCCATTTTCGTCTCGAATGGTGCGGATGGAATGGGGGAAGGGATTTGAGTGTCGAATGTGCGACACGTACCATTGGCGAAATGCCCAGCGTCCGTCCATCGCTTCTCCTCGGCCTCTCGTCCTATCTCCATCCCGCTTGTGTGCCCCGCTATCTTCCCCGATTGGAACGACACCTCGAACGCGTCCATGCTCAGCGCGTCCTTCTCGCCAGCCTGCCTTCCCTCTTCAAATCCACTTTGTTGTCCTTCCTCGAACCCCATCCGCCTCGCACGCTCGATCGTCGCTGCCATCGAGGCCACAGCTCGTTCTTCTCATCAGTAAAATTACACGTTTCTCTTTGAGGTCTTTTAGGTCTTTGGAGAGTTCTCAAAGACCTCAAAGATCTCGCAAAGCCCAGAGATGTCAGATCTCTGGAAAGAAGGTTCAACTAACTCTACAGAGACCTTGCATCTCTGCAGAGTTCTGAATGACCTCGGGGTTTCACCAGAGTTCTCAGTGAACTTTGTAAAGTTCCTATACAAAGACCTTACACACGCTTCAGAGAGCACAACAAATACGCGAATGCATTCTTAAAATGGTAATCCGATTTCTATATATGGACATCTGTATATACGGCCTAGCTGAATTCAATGATTACCTCGGGCTCCTGCTCGACGACGCTCTCGACGTCAGACGAGGCGACCGACACTGAGCGCGACTTGCGCTTCTTATCGAGGTACTTGGCTGCGGCGGTGTTCACCTGCTCCCATTGGTCGTTCGTCCATTTCTTGATCGAGGGAACAAAGCGCGTCGCACGAAGATTACGGCGCTTCGGGGTGGTAGCGGTTGCTTTCTCGTCGCAGTCGCCCCACTGGTCGAAGGAGAACTGCTCGTTCTGCGACTTCCCGGGGGCGACGTACTCACCCGTCTTCCAGAGGCCAAGCTTGCGCTCCATCTGCATTATATCAGGAAGTGAGTAGTGGAAAAAGTCGTATGACACACCGCTTGCGACGCAAGGATGAGAGCCCCAAGTGCAGCCTCCTCGGGCTCATGTCTCCCTTCAAGAAGAGTGATGTGGTATGAGTAGGTGAAGAGGACGAGTGAGGACTGAAAAAGGCCCTGGAAAGCGGTCAGTAGCGTTCTGAGTGCTTAAATGAGCATACCGCATGTTTCCCCTTGTCATCATCCCACTCCCTCCATTGAAATGCCTTGGTGCGCGTCTTGTTATCCACCTCGAGCATCGACTCTATATAGGCCTGCATGCCCTCCGGGGTATGGAGCTTGTAGTCGTCTTCGGTAGCAGTTCCGGCTAAGGTGTGACGCAAATGGTCAGTCAGAAGTGAAATGAGGCTAGAACTGAAGACGCACCAGTTTCTCGCTCCTTCGAATTCGCTACCATTCCGAGGATGCACTTATGCGCTTGGGTAGGGAACCCGCCGCGCCAAGATTGCGTGCGGTATGAGATCTGGCGCCGGACGGGGGACGCTAAGCGGCAGCGGCTGCAGTAAAGCGAAGAACGTACCAGAGCCTGGAATACATTAGCCTCGGCATCCATCTCATCCTTGCCATAAGAACGGTCGAGTTGGTCTTGAACCTGCTTGTTGGTAGCGGTGTCCCATGGGTTCGCTCTGCCAAGAAGCTGGCGGATATTGGGCCAGACATTATTTGTAAAAATGCCGCCATTGTTCGCGGGGCCGGGGATGTGTGAAAGTTTCCAGCGTTTAGAACCGTCGCCGCACTGCTCTTTCTGGGTGATTCGCTTGGCTGAAGCTTCGATCCGAACGACAGACTGGAGCGGAAAGATTCGGAAAATGAGCGTGGAAGTAACGAAGAAGAGAGGTGGGACCACGTGGGACTTGCCTGTTTTGGCTTGCCCTTCCCAGTGCCTTTCTCGCGTTCCACAATCTCACCAGCGTCGTCGTCAAGCGCGGGGCCACCATACTGCACAATACCATCGACGTCGTCGCCGTCCTTTGGCCTTTTGTTCTTGAGTGTGCTCTTGACACCAGCAGTCAATCCGCCCTTCTTCGCGGTCTTGAGCTTCTTTGCAGGCGCCTTTCCTTTCCTGCAGAGTGTGTGTGTGAGAAGTTGTTCTGGATCAAAGAGAGACATACCCATGATCCTTCGCTTTGCGCTTTTGGCCGCTGCCCTCAATTTCTGGGGTACCTGTGCTATCTTGCGTCTGACGTGCAGCTTGAATGTCTACACGGCCTTTTTTGAGCTTTTTCTTGGGCTTCTGCGCGGCGCTATCGCTGTCGTCGTCATCTTCGATATCTTCAGTGTCGTTCTCACTATCGCTCGGCTCAAATTCGTTCTTGTCGGCGTCAGGATCTGAAAACAGGGGGTGAGAACAGTACTGGCACTGAGGTAAAGAACAAGGAAGACTCGTGCCTTGATTCATCTCCTCGAACTCTTCGCCGCCGAGTTCCTCTTGCTCATCACCTGCAAGAGCTTCGCGTGCTGGCGTGGTCGACAGGGAACCCCGGGCAGGCCCGGGAGATGCGTTCTTGGGGGTTTTACGACGCGGAGGATCAACCGGATGATGAGGATTCTGCCCATACTGGAGATCGTCTTCGCGCTGCTTATCTTCGATGGCAGCGACGCGCGCGAGCTTCTCGCTCTCCTCCTCGTCAACCTGCGCTTTCTCCTGCGCTTCCTTCGCGTCATCTGCCGCTTTTTGCTCTGAAGAGCGGCGGGTATTGGTAAGTCCAGCGGCTTCAGCCGGCCGCACGTACTTGTTTGCGCTTCGAGTGGAGAGTCCTGGAGCGTCGGGCTCATTTCTGCGCCTCTTGGGGACGGGCGGGAGAGCCGACATGGTGGTAAAAGTTAAAAAAAAAAGGATGTGGTGATGGCGTGACTTGACTTTTGAAATTTAGGGTCGGTTACTGACATGACTTCGACTGCTGCCCGATTTCCTGTCGCCTGATTCTCCCCCACCCTCCATGCCACGCACCAAGGTCTTTAAGCCCAAGAATATTCCGTGCCCCCACCCGGGCTGCACCAAATTTGTTTCGAATTCTTCGGGACTCACACAACACATGCAGATTCATCAGACGCTTCCGCGCCGCACTCAGCCTTTTCTGGCTGATCCTCCACCTGTCCGAGGTCGACGCTCCCCATCCGTTGCGGGTGGAGGCGACGCAGGGCTCGAAGACGTTCATTGGGATCCCCCCGTCCTGCCGGGGCGCATCAAGCGCCATCCGGACTTGAATGGTGTGTCGTAGTCCCCAAATCGGCACTGTGCTGGCCACTGACCTTTCCCAGGACGGATTTGCGATCGCGATGGTAATTTCCTCGCCAACGGTAGCCAGCCACGTCCCCGGACACCACGCGCGCCGGATGATTATACACCATACGGCGATGACCTCGACTTCCACCTCGCCGATCTTCTCTATCGCAAAATACAGATGTCGGCCGGTGATATCGATGCACTCATGCAGATCTGGGCCGCCAAGCACCCCGAAACCGAGCCTCCCTTCTCCGACCATGTTGACCTCTACAACACCATTGACGCCACAGATCTGGACCACGTCCCTTGGCAATCTTTCGAAGTCAGCTACAACCTCCCCATCCCGCCTGGCGACACGATGCCCTGGAAGACGCAGAAATATACAGTCTACTTCCGCGATCCCCGTTTGATTTTGCACAGCCAGCTCGCCAATCCCGACTTCAAGGACGAGATGGACTACGCACCAAAGCAGGTATTCGCAGCGGACGGGACTCGTGAATACGAAGATTTCATGTCCGGGAATTGGGCTTGGAAGCAGGCGGTACAATCTTATTCTCCTCCGACTGCCTTGAGCTGATGTGCACATCACAGACCGAGATTGCGCGCGATCCGAAGACGCATGGTGCCGTTTACGTTCCCGCAATCTTCGGGAGTGACAAGACCACTGTCTCTGTCGCGACTGGGCAGAACGATTACTACCCATTGTATATGTCAAATGGGCTAGTACATAACAATCTTCGACGCGCACATCGTAACGCTGTCACCTTGATTGGCTTCCTCGCCATTCCGAAAAGTACGTCCCCAGCTTCCTTTTACCTCATAAATCTCATACTTCTCAGCTGATCGTGAATACGAGGGGACGACTGAGTTTCGTACCTTCCGTCGGAACCTCTTCCACGGGTCTCTGGCCCACATTATGGAGTCGCTTCGCAATGGAATGACCACCCCGGAGGTTGTGCTCTTCGGAGACGGCCATTATCGACGCGTTATTTATGGGCTGGGTCCGTACATTGCGGATTACCCCGAGCAAGTTCTCCTTACCTGCGTTGTGCAGGGCTGGTGCCCCCGGTACATATTCCATTCAGTGTATGATATCCCTCTCATCTTCACTTCAGGTGCACTGCGTCAAACAAGAACCTTGACGGTGAAGGCGGACGGCGCACCCAGAAGCACACAGAGGCTCTATTCGACCTTTTCGACCACAAGCGGCTCTGGGATGACTACGGCATCATTAGCGATGTCTTGGTACGTTGCGTCATTCCTCTATTCCGCATGCTCACAAAGTTCAAACTGCCAGCCCTTCACCTGGACCTTTCCGCGGGCGGATATTTACGAGTTGATCTCGCCAGACCTTCTACACCAAGTTATCAAAGGCACCTTCAAAGACCACCTCGTTACCTGGGTCGGCCAGTATCTGGAAGCGATCCACACTAAGAAGAAAGCGGCGCAGATTATGGCCGACATTGACAGGCGGTATGTAATCGCTTTCCTCACTTCCTTCTGATCGTCCACCCTGATTTTCTCGCCAGAATTGCGGCGGTCCCTGCCTTCCCTGGACTTCGCCGCTTCCCTGAAGGCCGAAACTTCAAGCAGTGGACGGGCGATGATTCCAAGGCCCTGATGAAGGTGTGTCCATTGTCCTATAGCCTCTCCCGTTCTGAGCACTATGATAGGTGTACTTGCCGGCAATAGAGGGCCATGTCCCACCGCAAATGCTTCGCGCCTTCAGCAGCTTCCTCGACTTCTGCTATCTTGTCCGCCGTAACGTCATTGGCGAAGCCACACTCACGGGGATCAATGAAGCTCTTGCGCGGTATCATCGCGAGCGACTCATCTTTGAAGAGAGCGGTGTGTGTCCCAATGGCTTCTGCCTCCCCAGGCAGCATTCCCTCACTCATTACCACCACCTTATCACCCAATTCGGAGCTCCGAATGGGCTCTGCTCGTCGATCACAGAGTCGAAGCATATCAAGGCAGTGAAGGAGCCATGGCGACGCTCAAGCAGGCACAACGCATTGGACCAGATGCTTACGATCAACGATCGGCTCGATAAGCTTGCTGCAGCCCGCGTCGACTTCACCGAGCGAGGAATGCTCTCTGCTCCGGCTGCACGCCGCTTACCTCCCGGCTCTGCTTCTGCCCAAGCGCCAGAACCCGCAGCCTGCGAGGAGGACGACGACGAGGAGCTTGCTGCAACGGACGATCTGGATTTCCTAGGAGAAGTAAAGCTCGCGAAGATGTCCAGTACGTGCACAAACTCTGTTAATTGCTGTAGCGCTGACGTTATTCAGTCCGCAAATATCCTAGGAGTCCTCAGGCGCTTGGTGATCACGTCAAGATCCCCACACTCCCCGCCCTCATACGCCGCTATCTGTATGGACGAGAGCATGCTGATGAGCTGGACCTCGATACATCCACTGTTCCTCTCGACGAATGCCCCGATTCCCCACGCAAGGTCCAGTGCTTCCCCTCTGCCATTGCCACCTTCTATGCACCCAGCGACCAGTCTGGTCTCCGCGGTGCCATCCGCGAGCGTATCAGGGCTGTGCGCTCTTGGCGCGGGAAAGCACCACGCTATGATTGCGTGTACGTTGAGGCAGATGCAAAGCAGCTGGGCTTCCGTGGGCTGCTCGCCGCCCGCGTGCTGCTCTTCCTTTCCTTCAAACACCGCGGCATCACCCACGAATGTGCGGCGGTCACTTGGTTCTCAGCCATCGGAGATGAGCCCTGTTCCGACACGGGTATGTGGATGGTGGAGCCCGACCTCGACGCACGCAGGAGGCACGTCGTGGACTTGATTTGCATAGACTCGATTTTACGCAGTGCGCACTTAATACCCGTATTCGGCGAGGATTACCTCCCTCGCCGATTTAAATATTCAGATTCCTTAGATAGCTTCAAAGCCTATTACATTAATAAGTACGCCGACCATCATTCTCACGAAATAGCATTTTGATTTTTATTCCCCAAACTTTGTCTTCTGTGAAGTCTTTCGAAGCGAAGAGGTCTTTGAGGACTTTGATATTTCCATATATAGTAATCAATCTGACAGAGTTCTTGATGTATCAAAGTTCACGAAAGACCTTCTCCAAAGACCAAAGACCTTTGCTCAGAGTGCAAAGACCTTCTCCTAGAGTGCAAAGACCTCAAAGAGAAACATGTAGTTTTACTGATGCTCCCATCCCGTATGCCGCATTCCATAGTCGCCGCATCGCGGCCGTCTTGTTTCCCGCTTTAGCATAGGTGGCCAGCGCAGCCTGAAACTCGTCTTCTGTATCGCCTATAGCTCGATTCTTTGTAGACATCTTTTTCGCGTTTTTCGTCGGGCCAAATCGGGCCAAAAGAGCGCGCGCAGCAGTCAAGATAAGCTAAGTCCTCAGGGCGTATTGTCGAAGCACACTCTGATCACCAGATGGGCTAGTCTCTCTGGATGAGCTCTCAGGTGCCACCAGGGAATCCCGCAGTGTCGCTGTGCGTGGATCAAAGCAAGGAGGAATCGTCTACAACATGCGCAAACACCTGACTAATCCGTACCGATCCGCCGAATATCGCCCGCACGCACTACCGCAAAAGGTGGAGGAGCTATTGAGGACATTTCGAGGAAGGTCGCGAAGATTCAGGATGGCGTGCGCCTTTATCATGTGTCTTCTAACTGCATCTCCCTTGCAAGAAGGAGGCTATGGCCCAGGTGCGTTACATCGCCTCTCCCCTTTCTCTTTGTTTCTCTTACTCTCTCCCCCTCTCTTCCCAGTCTCTCTTTCATCCAATTCATTTCCCCCCATTTCATTTGTGCGACCATCACCGCAGATCGCGAAACTCTGGGCCGACATCAAAGCGCGGCAACCCGTCCAGTCATACACAACGAAGGCGAAGGAGGCGACAGACGCATCCAGTTCCAGGCCAACAGCAAAACCGAAGTCCGAGCAGAACGCCGACGCGGAGAAGGGAGACGCGGTTGGGAGCAGCGACGATTGACGTGCAGTGCCCCTCGTTCAGTCTTGCTTGTTTGATGATCCTCCCCAGCTGACGTCCTTGTCCAGTCCGCGATGCTGGACGCCTGCTGCTACAATTTCATTATGGTCTGCTTACATCCCTTTTTGTGCTCATTCTTTGTCGCTGCCTACCATAAAATCCGACACCCTGTACTCACTCTCCCTCCATCCCCGTCTTCTCCCCTTCCAATCCCTTGATAAAAGTCGCTCCAGCGCAAGCTCAATTCGGGTACGTACGTTCATATTCCATCGCACTACGGCGTAGGTCGCGAAACTCTGGTCCGGCCGTGAGCACCCGAACCACGGCAAGCTCGTGAAGTCCAACACAACAAATGCGAATGATGTGAAGTACGGATCCACTTTCAAGTCGAGGTTAAGGAAGAACGCCGACGTGGAGAAGGATGAAGGAGAGGAAGAGGAGAGGACGAGAAAGGTGGGAGCAACGATGATTGATTTAAGGTGCGCCAGCGACGTCCTTGATTCTGTCGTGTTGCCCGTCATAGCTGACCTCTCATCCAGCTCCATTTTGCGGTCGACGCCTTGCTGTATCTCTACCGCCAGCTCTGCCCTCCGCTGCGCTGATCATGTTCACTAGACTCATGTGAGTCATTTCTCGCTGCTGTTGTTCGTCGTCTCTGCTCACTATACATGCAAATGCAAATGATGCCTATTGTATCTGCTCCGATCTACGTCTGCTCTTTCTCTGTGTCAATTTCTTCGGGTTGCGTCATGAACATCTGTGGCCTACAGAGAACTCCCTTGATTAATCCTCGCCGCTTCCCGCTCTCATCCATCCTGGTTGATCTATCTTCCACTTTCCAGTCCACTTCGCTCGCTCCCCTTCTACCTCCTCCCCCTTCCACGCCGCACCCTTTCTCTGGTTTCTTTTTCGGTCTGTTGAGCTTCCTTGTTTGTTTGTTTTCGTTACGGTGTCCGTCAGGACACTGTTCCCCATCGCGACGGTACCCCTTCCGGCGCACGTCAACGTTGAATGTGCGCGCTTATGTCTTCATGTCTTCGTGCTCGTTGGCCTGCTGCCCTCGTCTATTTTCCCGGGTCTCATCCAATGTGCCAAGGACTTTCCCATCGCCACGGCCCCCCTTTAAGTGATCCACATCCTCCCTCGCTAGATACACGCATGCAATTACTCGTATATTATCGAGGTCCCTCGAATCAGAATGTACATGTTTGCCACGATCCGAAGATACCCCTTTGGTTCCCTGCTCCCGTCTTCGCTCCGAATCCCACCCAATTCGGTCTGTTTATTTCCCATGCCTCGAGAACCCATGATTCGGTGCGTTGCAATCAACTACATTTAGATTTTCTTTCCCAACCATGCTCCCGACCTTGGCTCCGGGCTCCATGCCGGCAATGCCGCGGCCCACTTTCGTGCGCTCAAGGCCCACTCAAAATACAGGTGTCCGTCTAATCACCTTTCGCTCCTTCCCCCATCATCATCACACTATCCTTCGCATTTTTCCTCCGCTCAAAATTACTCATATCTTTTCTCCCACTCCGCCCGGCAGCTGCTGTCCATTCTATTTCCGATTTACCATTGTCTCGGTTGCCTCAAGGCTTTACTTCTCACATTTAATTTTGAACACCACAAATTAACTTCAACCTTCCCTTTTCGTGCTTTTCTGCGGCTCCATCGGCGCGCTCAAGCCTCACAATCTCTGTTCCTCATTCTCACGTCCGACGAACTGGAAAATGCAACCACCCTTTCCGCCTGATAGAAATCTGCTCTCTTTCACGCGCACAGCCCACACGGACGCACCCGCGCCGCTTCAGCCCCGCTCAAAAGGAAGAACGCCACGTCAACGGCACGTTCCTCTCTTCCCATCCCCCTCATTCATCGTCTCTCTTGCAAAATGTTCCTCGGTACTAGCTGATGTGGCTCCCAGATCTGCAGAATCTCCCAATCTATATCTCCGCCCTCAAGTCTCACACAAGCGTCCAGACCCTGCGAGTCCGTTTTAATCAAGAATCAAGAATCATGGAATCGCAAGTTTACGCAAGTTGCCCGCAAGCTCAGCTCAATGATCAAACATAATCCTTTGTTGTTTTCCAGTCTGTCAGCTTACGCGAATGGGCAAGATTTGCCAGCTTCGTCAACGTCAAGCCATTGTTAAATATGCTTCGGTACCTCTGCTGCCTCGGGCTCTGCGCGCTTGACTCCAGGGTGCTTTTGGCTATTTTATCTGTGCGGCCCTACATTCACTTCGGACTGTGGGCGACCGGAGGCCTTGGAGCCCATCAATGCGACGGCAAGATCTGATATTTGATGCACTCACACTAACGCTTCTCGCAGATATTGGTGTCGCCCTGAGGTGCGTGTTAGACACAAACACGTCTCCAATGGTCCCAGTGAGTGCCCGCCCGCGCTGGATGCCCCCCAGCTCATCGCGACAGATGCACGCAGATCACCAGTCCATCAACGCGAAGTTCTTCGAGGCAAGGCAATGAAGAGTGCGCTATCTGAAAGACTATGTTGTATTAACCACTGACACCGTCTTCTAAGGCCTCACCTTTGACGAGATGCCAAAGCGCTGGGGATGGACGAGGTCTGCGTCGCCGCGGCATTCTGCGGCCTGGTGCGTCGACCCTCCTCTCGCCTCATTCCGTCTTCCAACCCCGCTCTTCCAGGCGAAATTCATCCCCGAAGAATTGAATTTCGTGGGGATCCTCGACGATGGAGCAGACTCTCTGTTCGTTTTAAGTCTTCAGAGACCGCTCGGCGAGCACTGACGGGTTGATGCGCACACAGAACTGGCCCCGCTCATTTCTGCACTCCGTCCGGTCGATGGAATCTTCACGGATATTTGAGGTGCATTTCCGCTCCCCTGCTCCATCCCCCTGCCGCTCATGTACTTCCCATCATCCCGCACCAGTAGCACGGCTCCGGCTCTCATCGCGGAAGGAGTCTCGACTCCCCGTGCACACGACACACTCAGCATCGCTCCAGTATGGCCACTCACGGCGGGCATTACTCGCTGTACACATTAGATGGAGGTAGTATCGATGGCCGCTTCGCGCCAGCGACGCCCCGCCGCTCCTCCAGGGCTCGAGGTACGCTGGGCAACACACTACAATGCTTTTTCCCAGCTTATCTCCTTCGCACGGCGCAGCGTCCTGAGTCGAAGCGAGTCCCTTCCTGGGGCCCATTCTATCCTGCTATAATTCCTGTGTCTCGAGTCTAATCCCATAGCCGCTGCGACTTTGTGGGTGTCTTATAATCTACTGTGAGTCTAACTATCTTTTTTTTTGTCTAATCTCCCTCCACTGACTATGTGCCCCACAGGACGAAGTTATTTCCAGGCGGCTTGCACGCTGCAGTTAGTTCTAATATCTCATCCACCGCCGCTCGTTTCCAGGGTGGTGGCTGTACGTGCAAAGTGTTAGAAATAGACTTCACTTGGCCTACTAAGTGCGCTGAACAATGTTAAGTCGGTCTGAGTGGGTCTGGACATCGGTCCAATCCACCGAGTAAGTTGAGGCCTCTCAAGATATAATATGCGGTACTCTGGTACATACGAAACCAGCGATAAGATGCTCATCAGCCGGAGCGAAGCGACGGCATGTCTTGTATCCATATATGCTTCCCCCTTCGTTCTATCTACACCGCGCGCCGGCTATCTGTGTTGCTATTGTTCCTCTCTTCCAACTGCACTCTGGGTTTCTCTGTTCCTTCCGCGTCTGTTTCTTTTCCGATCCGGAGGAACGATCTTTTCCATGATCTGTGTTTTTATCTTTCTTTCTGAGGATTTCATTGCTTGCGTGGATTCGCAGTGGGAGCGGAAGCGCCATGGCTGGCCATTGGTTTTTCTTTTCTTTTCCTTGCGTTAATCTTTCAATGACCTGGTGGATCTCTGGCCTTGTGTAAAATTGTTCCTCGCCCCACCATTTCGAGCTGTTCGCTCAGCGGCATATTTCCGGGACGGTAGCCTCGGATTCGACTGCTTTCCCGGTCTGGCTTCCGCTCATCATGGGCATACGAGAATCCCAAATCCTTGGGCAAATATTTCCTCGTTTGAATTCTTATCGCGTACTCGCAACTTCTTCTCGCTTTTTTGGCTACTTCACACATTTCGTCGCCTCTAGTACGTGGTACGCTGTTTTCCGGGGTCTACGACGTCGCGATATCTGATGGGCTCCTCGCTCCACCCCGCGTCGTCTCGAGTAGGTCCCTTTAGCCTGATCCTGTTTCCTCTTAACTCGTCGTCAGCCACTCAAACCGTCACCTAATTTCACCGCATGTGATTATTGTGCCTACAATATGTAGACCTCTAGTTGTGTCGAATTCTCATTGTGTTGACCATTCTCCAGACCACGAGGGGACAGTCTTTCCGATACATAGAAGGCGGGTTTCATTCGCATCAAGCGTCTGCGGCCAACTTGTGCTCGGCCGTTGATTCCAGCCCCCCTCGCTAGTAAGTGTTGACAATTGTTCGGATCCTTTTGGCGCTCATAATCCGAAGCTTGGCTCAGGTAGGCCTGACGAAAACCTGAGGATGCCGGGCCTGGGTTCCACCGATCGTGGAGAACAATCTCACGCGCAAGCGTAACGGATCTCATGGCCGCTTGTGCACCATGTTGGGAGTGCTTAAAATCGCGAAGCAAGTAGTAGATATTGCTGCAGCCAGCCCGAGAGGGTCGCAGTCCGGGAAAGATGGTACAGAGCATACCTTGGACGTCGGATCCGGAATCAAGAAAGAATATCTTCAGAAATTCGAGGTTCTATCTCAAGAAGTCTCTCACATTAAGGATGGGTTTGAAATTCATAAGAAGGAGATTGGGAAGACGGTATCAGATACCATCCAACAGTCCTTTGCACAAATTATGAGGCAAAATCCTCCCCACATGTCAGGGAATAGTTCCGGTTATTCAAATAATCGAACACTTGGGAACAATAATGAGCAATCCGGAAGGGCACTGGACAGGCCTCCCATGGATTGTTTTTATTGTAAAGAGGATCACCCTATAGCCTCTTGTCCTCACAAGGAAGAACATATCAAGATGGGATATAAAACCTTTGTGGATGGGTCCATGCGCCTAGGCAACGGCTCGTTTCTCCCTAAGTTCCCGGAACATAAAACCAAGAAAGAAAAGGTGGATGACTACTATGCCGGACAAGGCAAACCACGAGGTGCGCCCCTAGGTAGAAAAGTCAACCAGCAATTCTCTCAGGGATATATCCAGAACGGAGACGAGGACCAAGTCAACCAAATATATGATTCTAGAGATGATGAATTACTGGCCCTACGGGTACAATTAATGAACCAGAAAAAGTGATTTATGAATCCTAGACAAGAGCACACTTTCCTATTGCATTCAGCCCGCTGGATTTGCATATACAGTGACAAACTGCAAAGCAAAACGGTCGGCTTTGGCGCGTGATTCCAAATGCAATACTGCCCCAAATGATCAATGGTCTGTGCTGTGTGGGTGCAAGGGTATCCTAGCTTCCTACTGAGACAAAACTTTGGGTAGTTTGGTGCCATTGTTGTAGAGAATGATGTTGATATTTTTTGGTGACCAAATGTGAGTAAATAACAAGGAAGCCAAACAGTTGCAAACAGGCTTGTACATGGTAGCCACAGAACTTGACAATCCGGGATATGTATATTTTGCATCTACGATGTGAAAAACACTGTCTTGGAGTCTGGGTTTGCCTCATACCTCTCGTGGGCGAATGAAATATCTGACCACCACCTAACAGTGATAAATGCATGACCTCAAAAGACTTGGATGGCACGGGCTCTACAGGAGGTTCTGCGCCAAGACCTTTTGCGCAATTTGACTTCATATAGCGTAGATTCCTCTACTAAAATTCGGGATTCTCAACATGGCCTGAAGTGGTGGAAAAATGCAGTGTTTCGCTTCTTGGTTACGTTTCGCTTCCTGGTTTGTCACTGTAGTTGTATTTCACCCATAGACCGCCGGCACACATTTCAGCGACTCAAAGTCTAAGTCACGGCAACACTAGCTGCAACGTACCAAATTGAATGTGCATCAAAATTCCTCTTGACGACTCACATCTTTCGGCTATCAGAAGTCCGAAATGTCGAGAACAGCAATGGGCGCAAAGACGCGAGCGTGGGGAAACTCAACTGATCAGACGGATACTGTTGGAGAAGCTGCATCATGACACACAGATCGCGCGCCAGAACTGGCAGACCGTGTGGCATTGGCCTGGGAGAGAGAGGCGGAAAGTGAGTTGAAAAGTCGACGGGTATCCCAGGTGCATGGACGGAGTATCCATATCGGGTTATCCCGCATATTCCGCGGCGAGTCCGGCCACAGTATACAGCGAACAGTCGGGGAATAGAAGTAAGGGGCATGTTGGCCCTATAAGCACTCATTACCACATTTGCGTAGGGTACGCATCCGGCGATGGTTGCAAAGAATCCGATAGCCATGTGAAATGGAAGTAATGTTGCCGCGACAAAGTTGAGTTGCCTAGGAGTTGAGTCAATAAAAGGCGCTCGACTCAACTCAGTTTGCCGAGTCGAGTTGAACTGGATCAACTCAAGTCGACTTCAGGTTGACTTAGTCGGTGAAGTCGAAGGGGCTTTCTTCCTGACTGCCACGGTTGACCGTAGGATGATGTAGAGCTTCCAGGGAGGGTGAGGTAGCTGGAATTGAAGTTTTCTGTCCTCGCATCGCTGGATCATTATATTGAGCACCCCAAGGTACTAAAACCACTCAGGTGTGACTATTTGGACCCAAAGTGGTGTTTATCAGTAAGAAAGTACTTTCCTGCAACTCTCCGGTGGTTATAACAGTGGACCAGCATTTTTGCTACCTCTTTGGTGTCAAGTTTCTTGATATAGTTCGCCCTGAAATTCCTTGAGGATGTTAAATGAACAAAACCCGAAGAGTGGGATTTGTTCTATAGCTCAAAACAATGCTTTTGGCCTCCTAACATTTTGTGCCATGATCGGAATTCTCCTCATCTACAACGACTTTTGTTGACTTTTGTGTGGCTACAGGCTAAATCTGGTTCAGCTCAAAATTCTTTTAACATGCTAAATGAACAAAATCTAAATAGATGTAGAAAGTTGTACTATTTTTTATCATGAAGCTGGCCACATAAGCATTTAGGCGTAGTCCTTCCCCGCTTTAAGGCACCATTCTAATCCAAACTATGTCAGATTGAAGGCGTGCATCCTACGAACAATTTGAGCCCACTCCCACCAAAATATCTCGTGGTTTGATGTTGCAGTGAATTTATTTCAGACATCAGTCCAACATGACCAAATAACAGCCTAGCTGGCCACCCGGCCAAATAATCCACTGAATCTCTGGAAGGTATCACATATCGTAAATAAGAGCCATATCAACCCTTCTACATGGTTGAATAGCAAATATGTGCCATATTGGACCCTGAAATATATGCCTCCGCCCGCAAGGTAAAACTTAAAATAGTGGTTTTCACCCGACCGAGGGTAATATGCCCGAACTGCTACATATAAGCCCAAAGGAAGCCTTGCATGACTTAATGGGAAGTATTGGGACACACATAAACACTAAACTCCATCCTGAGGTGCCGAAGGCTCTCCCAAAAAATCCGGCTTTCAGACAATGAGAATTTCGGTGGTTTGGTGTAAAGGGCATCTGCTGAAAGAAGGTTGACCAGGGAAAAAAAGCGGAATTCACCTCAGAGGAAGGAATTCATTACCAGGAGGCTGTATGACAAGTTCCAGAGTGGTGTCGCCCAGCATAGGGTTAGCCCGGTTGAGGGAGCCAAAAAGGCAGTTGTTCCTGTCTTGCGTGCAGGGTGAGGAGAAACTCCGCTAATAAGGGTAGAGGCCCATGTCAGATTAATCCCTGTCCTATTGAGATCATAACGAGCCCAAAAAGTTGCGGAATGACCAAGTATTGGTCGGGAACGGCGAGAGACAAAGTTGGAAGGCGGTGCAAACGTAAGAAATTGATGTTCTCACCTTTCGGATCGAGGTCCGACATGCCACAACTGTCAATCAATCCATCACCCCAGGTGCCAAATTTGGTCCAGACCTTCGTCATGGCCTGTACTTCGATGCCCCATTCACGGCCGGCTGCATGTACGAAGCCTGGGTGGTGTAGGAGTCAAGTGGCCATGTAGCCTGAGTGGCCAGCTAGGCGATAAAAAAGATTAGTTGGGTTCAAACCAGGGATTCAATAAATAGATAATTTATTCAAAAAATATCGAGGGCTTTTATACCTCAAGAACAATGGTACAAAGCTACTATAAACAAAGTGGGTAGAATAATGAACATCAGGAATTAAATAATTTCAGACCAGCTGAAACTACTCAACACGATGGTATGCGTTTCATCCTGCTGTGCGTCTCCATGCACAACGTGGCGGTGTACGTGTCTGCGTACGTGTCAGCTTGCTGAACATTCCAACACTCCCCCTCAAGTTGAGATTAATCTCAGCGCTTGAACAAGGGGCTTGAATTTGAAGGCGGCGGGAGCCTTGGTGAGTATGTCCACAGTCATCTCAGCCGTTGGAAAATACACATCTCCAGAGTCCCGTTTTCGATCTTCTTGCGAATGAAATGAAAGCGGATATCGATGTGTTTGGTGCAGGCATGGAATTGACCGAGTTCTGCGTGCGCTAACGCGATGGAAGACTGGTTATGATGGCAAATGATGAAGGGAAAATCGAATGGTATGAAGAGTTCGACCATGAAATGGCGAAACCAAATTACCTCCTTCGCGGTATATGTGATGGCAATGTATTCGCCTTCCGTCGTGGATAGAGAGATGATCTCCTGCTTGAACGACCAAGAAACCGCGGCGCCATTCAAGATGAATGCGTAACCGGAAACCACCTTCCGATTCTCCAATGACATTCTATCAGCATCGGCAAATATGTCGAGGCCGAGTGTGGAGTCCGATGAGTTGTATGTGAGTGCATGGGTTTGTGTGCTCTTCAAGTACTGAAGCACACGTTTTGCAGCGTTCCAATGCGGGAGTCCGGGGTTATCAAAAAAGCGAGATAGAACACAGACTGTAAAAGCCAAGTCTGGTCGAGTCACTGTCGCAAGCCACACAACTTGTGACACAAGTCCGCCAATCAATTCTCAGTACGGGATGGTCTTCATCTCCGCAATGGCTGTGGGAGATTTTATTTGTGATTGACAGTGGGCTGATGGCCCCACTGGCACTGATTGCAGTCCAGTTGCGATCAAAATGCCATAGCTCATGAACAGTTTGGAGCACACCCAAAGTTTATAGACGGAATAAGGTGGAAAAAGGATTGGAATACAGATCCACAACTCAAGATTACTGGAACTTTCTTTTTTGAAAGCAGAAAAGCCAAATGTTATAAAAGTGCTACGAAATTCTCATGAGACATTAGAGAGTTTGCGCAGAAGCCATATGAGCGACGTCATGGCTTTTGGGCCGTGCGCGTCATATGGCTCCGCACGCTAAAATATGACGCAAATGCAGTGCAAATGGCGTTTGGAGCCATTTGCCTGCCAAATTTGCGCACGGTCCGAAAGCCATGACGTGGGTCATATGGCTAGTGCGCAAACAGGTTATTATAGGAGTCTCATCAGCGTCTTACAAGGCCTTGTAAGAGTTGGCTTCTTTGATAAGGCTTTGTATGACAGAAGAAAAAAAAACGATGACTCAGATTTTTGGATGACCAAGCTTGAAGTGAGAGCTCAGATAACTTTGTTGAAATTCTGTCGTGACAACGAATTCAAGTGCACTTCTTCCTTCAATTGTCGACAAAATTTACTTGGAGATACTCCGAAATTTCTAGCCCATAGGGGCAAAATAGTGGGATGCAAAAGCATGCAAACTCCATAGCAATTCAACATAGTATGGGTGTAAAGTTCAGAAGAAGTGGTCTGCAGGTCCCTTTCTCCTATCTCTTTTCCAAGGAGGGTGGGATAGGCCCACCTACCCTATTATGTTGCCGCTCCGTTCCGACCTCAGCCACCGGTGGCTGTCACTAGCACAGCCACCCGTTCTGAGGGTCAGAACGGAGCAGCAAACTAGCATTCTGCTTTTCAGCCCTTATAGTGCTTTTCGCACCACCAAAACAGATCACGCGTCACGCCCCCGGTTGATTTGATCGAAATAATCCAGTAATAAAGATGATTGGTATTGTGAACGTTTGTGGTGGGTCTTAAATAGATGTATATGTGTTCTATGACTCGTACCACATCTCAAATATTCTATCAGGTGTTATTGAGGCCTAAGAGTGTTGTTCGTTGTGAGCGGAAACCAGTTTCCGCATTTTAGTGCCCGGGTACCTAATCGGGTGCACTGTTTGATCCCTTCAGTTAGCAATTCACTAAGAACGGGAGCTCTATTCCTGAAAGTATGGGATACTAGAGCTTATTTGCAACCAATGTAAAATGAATTTGTGCTGAAAATGTAGCCCCACTTGATGCGAAACGGTGCCCGTAAGAGCGCGAGTTTTTAGCTCCACAATGTAAGTTCATCTAAGGCTTGATATAGAAAGACAAGACTGATACAGGGTACGCTATGAACAGTCAATGTGGAGACCCCCTGCAAATAGCTCAGGGCCTTTGAAATCATCCTCGTTCCTCCTCAGTACTCAGTTCTCCGCCGTATGGTGCATCTGGCTTACTTGTATTCTTTTCATCCAGCCGCCACATCAGGAAAACCATTGAAAACCGTTGCCGAGCCCTAGTTACCCATATTTACCCATGTTTTACATAGCATTGCATAGCATCACCTAGCATGTGTAGCACTCCCTAGTGCTTGGCCAGTGCAGCCTAGTCTTCCCTGTGTGCTAGGGAGTGCTATGGCAGGACTTCCTAGTCTGCCCTGTGTGTTACAGAGCGCTATGGGGCACTGGGCACTTTCGGGTTGTTCGGCATCTTAAACTGCGTAGATGCATATCATAAAGACCATACAACATAGACTACCCTGCTGAGAGGAATAAACTTGAAGGTTGTGGCAGCCATGTTCTGCCATGCTCGCGTGGCCCCGCTACGACCCCTGCCATGGCCTTTATCCCAAGGTACGCCGCCAATTCACCCTGCCACCTTCCACAATACCAATCCTGCCACTGAATCCACCCAGGATAGATTAAAGATTATTTATTAGGCCATACATTAGCCACCATGTTGCAGTATACAAATGCGGGGGCAAAAAAAAAATGGCAGCCACATGATGTCGGAACTGCGGTCCGTATCGAGAATCCATTTAAGGGTGCACAGCCACTTCGGGGTGGGCGAAGGACGCGGAGCTCCCCATCCCAGATACAGCTTGAATACATACGAGTTGCGATTCTGGGTAGTGCTGTTTTGCTGCTGATCCAGATCCCGTCCCATTGACGCCGAGAAGACAGAGGTGTCGGGCTTACTCGGACCATCGGCTTCAAGACTTCAAGTCTGCACACACGTGCTTCACTGCCACAACGGTTGTTCTTTCTTTCTGCCACCATCTTTCACCATTTGGCTGATATTTCTACTCTCAGTCCTCATGCATGGTATATGGGGCTACCCGTTCACAGCTGCTCTCTGACACCCCGTTGGGCTCGCTGAGCTCTGGAATGAATCAGGCACAGTGTCGCGCATGTCTGATGCATGTCTCATGGTTGACGATATTTTGTATGTCCATCCTCTAGCCCATTGCCTAAATCTGAGATATCTTCTTTTTGAGGTGTTCATTGAGTACTACAGTGTTTTTGCGCCTTGTGTTCATTATGTCCCGCCCCTCTCAAACCACGCGCCGATTGCTTCATTGGGATTGTATTGTGTATGGGGTACCATAGTTGCAACGATATGAAGAAGGAAGTTCAGGTTGAGAGTGCGTCTTCTGTTTCTACCCTCGCCCTTTATGCTCACTCCCTAACAGAAACCCATAACTCACCATTCTGAGAGACATGGTCTCTCAAGTATCCTGCTTGGTACGCCCAACGTATTCTGACGCCCACGTGGACATTTGATACAGGGTGAGTACCCTCCCATGTTGTAGTGCTCTCACCAGTGCTGATGATTTACTTTTGGTGTACCAGGTTGCTCTCCCGCTGTGACGTGTCGTTTAGCAGTGTGTTTACCTACGCAAGACATCAACGGCCATCTCTACGAGCATCAACTCAAGGAGCTGGTGGTGGGGAAACCCAGCTACGTCCTTCATGACTTCCATTCAATTATAGTGCATGCTCCTGATTTGGTTCACATTAGAATTTGGCGGCATGGGCACAGGTGTGATTGGGGAAGCCGTGGTGGATGCGGGAGCTATGTGTGGTCACCAGGGTATTGTATTGGTATTTGTTTTGAATGTGAATTGAAATTGTTGTGTCCTATATTTCGTGGACAGGATCAAGGGGAACTCGGGATTGGAAAAATGGATATAGGGTCGAAAAGTTCTTTTCAACCCCAAGCTGACCCCCCTCTCCCCCCCCCCTCCTTTCATATAGGGAAGGAGTTTCCCACCCCTAGCGCGCCGGGCCGGCTGTCCGCCTCGTGCCGCTGCCTTTCAACTTGCTCGCTACCACTTTCCTAAACCTGGAATATACCCAATGATATTTTATTATAGCTTTCAGTAATATTTGAACTCATCTCAACTGTGAGAGTTCCAAAAAATCAGACCTCACCACCCAACTATATTTGGCTGGACCCCACCATGAAGCGCAGGGTACCGAGTTGAGAGCTCACATATCATCCAAGACCCTTTCTAGACATCAGGGTGTGTCTTTGACAATCAAACAACATTCAGGCCACCCTGGACCTCCCCCCCCCCCTCCCCACGTACGGAATTTCAATCCCGAGTTCCCCTTGGACAGAATTAAAACAGTAACAAAAGCAGTAGGTCTGAAATCCGGCACTAGGTGCGCCGGGCAACCCTGACGAGCGTGCCCTAGTGCTCCCTAGTGCTCCATAGTGTTGGCGTGTTGCTAGCCAACCACTCCCTAGCACCACATAGGGGGGGATGTGCCTACAGCTGCTGGGGAGCTATGGAGCGCTTGCCTAGCGCTGTCTAGCGAGGGTCGACTTTCCTGATGCATTATCCGCGTCCGCAGCAAATCCGCTGACAATTCTTCACACGAACTCCCCATTTCTCGAAACTTCTTGCCCTCGTGCCATGTCTGCTAATTGGATTAACAGGGTTAATGCAGTCATTTCCTTCTCTCCGACCTCTCTCCGACCTTCCATCGGGTTTTGATCGGGTTCTCTCGAGGAACAAACCTCCTATGGATCTCACGCTGTCGTACTCAGTATAAATACCTGGGAAATTCTGGGGGAAACCGTTCTGCGTCATCTTCAAGCACGAACAGAAATGAAGGTACTCATACTAGGGTATGAATTCGTTAACTCAACTCCCGCAAATACGATGAAGGCTGTACAGTGCGACAGGCGCGATCGGCTTTCCAGTCGCACAGGCCCTGGTGCGCACAGGATATATAGTATATGGGTTGGCCCGCACACCGGCCAAGGCGAATTTACTAGCGCAGGAAGAAAGTGCGTACGCCGGTTCAAATCTGCAGCGCTCTTTCTGGAACCCTGCCTCTGTTCCCAGTTATTCCCCTCCTCGGCGACGTCGAGTCAGACGTGTGGCTTCCACTTATCGCGACGCTGGATGTTATCATAGAATCCGTCATGGGCGCCGACCTCACCACCGTCAACGCAGTCGGCCACTCCACCTTCCAGCGCGCCTCCAAAGCAGCGCAGGAACTGCGTGCCGAAGGGGCCACCCTGCTCACATACATCTACACCTCGGGCATCTGGGTCCACGGCGATAGCAGAACCGAGATCGTCACGGACACCACCCCGCTCACGCGTCCCGCCAAACTCGTCGCGTGGCGCCCGGCATTCGAGCAGCGTATCGCCCGCAGCACGGATGTGAACGGGATCGTGGTGCGCCCGTCGCTGGTCTACGGCCGTAAGGCTTCGCTGTTCGCGCCGCTCTTCGACACCGCGCGCGAGGGGCGGGTGGTGTGGCCTGGGACGCCTGGCGGGCACTACGCGACCATTCATGCCGACGATTTGGCTGAATTGTATTTGCTTGTTGCGCAGCGTGCGTCCATTCTCGGCGGGAAGATAATTGACGCGACGAATCCCCATACGGAGTCCGTCGACGAGATGCTGCGGAAGCTCGTGGTGGTATCGGGTGCGAAAGGCCTGTACGAGTACAGGAAGCCGACCAGCGGTGCGTCTACAATTAATTTAGTTATGTTCTTCGTTTTCCTGATCACCATCATGTCCAGTGTTTGAGGAAGCCTTCACCACGACCCCCCTGGTTCGCCCATATCTCGCCCATGCGCTGTTGGGCTGGTCCGCAAAGAAGCCAAGCCTGATCGATGGTCTTGAAACCTATTACGCTGCGTGGCTAGCGTCTCGCCCTGTGTGACTATCCTCATAATCTCCACAATCAATCCCTTGTACTGTATTTCTCCCAGTTGTTTATGCTCATGACTTCGAAACATCGATATAGATTGTTCTCTCACGCAAGGGTCAGTAGTATTATCAGCGACTGCCTAGTCGGCCACTTGCATAATATAAGCCATTGCGATGCATGATTTTGAGATTTGGTGCCCGTGGGATGGCATACGAGTTATAAGGACAAGACAGAACCTCCGCTTCGCTCCGGTTTAACGTAAACCGAAGGTGAGTTTCAAACAGCATCAACATCAAGTGCAAGTGGTATCAGGACCTAACCGAAATTTACTCGGGGATCACACGACGAGGTAATTCAGCAATTCAGGTAGGATCTGTTGGCCACAACTCAAGAAACCCTGGAGGAAAGAAACCACCAGAGGACGAACCATGCAAGGAATTGCTGTGATGCGTCAGCAAAAGCGCAAGCCAGCCAAAGGGAAACACATGCAGATATCAGGATGCGTTCTTGGAGGCAGTACATGAAAGCGCGAGGAGAGGAGGAGAAGAACGGAGAGACTGGATTTATTTATTCATGGGAAGGGTAGGAACTCGTGGGGCGAAGTTCGAGCCTGGGTGGGGCCTGGGGCATGTATACTGATTAAACAGTTGCAAAGGGGAGGCAAAAATCACTCACCAGTTCTGACGCTACACCTGTGACATAAAATGCGGCACTTCGCTCGCAGGGATCTTAACCTTCTTTCATTTAATTTTGGCCGGACCCAGGCGAGGACAATTGAGACGGCGCTGCGAGGGTTTGTCAGTATCTCATACAGAGGAAGTAAAACAAACGGGAGAAAAGTACCGGGCAGTTGCGGGGCAGCCACATGCTTCATGCTTATGCGGGACACACCCCCGCGCTTTGCGTCATGCGCGTTCCTGGCACTCAAATTCGGACTCCGGACGCGGACCCCCCATTCTCTTCCGCATCCCTTTGTCCCCCCGCCAACGAAGAAAATAACAGGGCCATCCGACGCCACGGAAATAAAACCACTCACGCAACTGCATACCCTCTCCCCCCAACGGGCTCAAACCCCAGTTCGCCTACACGGTGCTGAGCATGGAGTAGAGCATGTTATTGGTTGTGCTGTGCAGGCTGAGTGGGATGCTACCGCCTGTGAATGTGTCAGTTAATCTTGGTTTCTCCCGATGATGGCACTCGACAGCAAATGTGATCGGAGAGAGGAAGAGTGGCATCACTAAAACGAAGTAGCAAAAGCAAAAGCAAAACTCGAGAATGCGCTTGAGCCGCAAGTGAGATGGCTGGGCGAGGGTTGCTGCGGGGATGGGGGACCGAGGAAAGGAGGGGGAGAATGGCAGTACACCAGACAGCTCTTTTGAGGGGTAAAAGCACAGAAGGGGGCGAGGCTGGAGTCGGCTAGAAAACCGAGGGAGCCAAAATCGGACAGCTCAGGGCAAGGGAAAGAGATTATAAGCACAGTCCGTAGTAGATCATGAGAACACTGCGCAAGAGCGAAAACGGGTGAATTAATCCTTATGGAGCAAAAACGCAACATATGCAACGTGATGGGCACTGCCGAATGAGCATAATCTTAAAGAACGGATAATGTTATACATCAAATTTGAAGGCCAACCGATGCGGCGATCAGAAACTGTGGGAGGTTTTCTGTCAAGATGGCGGCGTGTGAGCATCATTTCTTATCTCCGAACGACCTGTCGGCTCGTCTTTTCCTTATTTCTCCACCAATTCCGCACCGATTGAGGAGTTTCTGGGTTCGTTCTGTTCTCTTGGTTTTTTTGAATGTCCCATTCTCATGTAATATGCCTAAATAAGCCTTCCTCGTATTGTGTGTCCTGCAAGAGATCTGAAGCCTGAGCTTAAGTTCCACACGCCGGCTACCTCTACAGCGAGCGACATAAGGCTACTACGGACATCGAACTGGATGACTGCATTTGGGATAGTCTATTCTGTATTATTGCAGGTTGCTCACCATTTTCAATTCCGGATTTCTTGGTAACGGCAGAGCACTACTGCAAAACCACCGAAATTCAGTTGTGCGGACAAATGAACTTTTTGCGGGTGGTTTTTGGCAAGTGGGTGGCATCCCTGGCGAATAGTTACGTCCCAAATCATTCCATGGAGTCATATATATCTTCATCCGACACCTCGATACCCTCTGTAGTTTGTAATCCATGCCATTCCGCCCGGGTCACATTTTCACCCATCCCGGTGATTTAAAAGCGAAATATTTATTGTCTTCATATACCTCAGATGTACATCTTGGGTGTCTAGAATCATGTAATCATATGTCCTAGATGATATGGGATACACTGAGATGGTCGGTATGAGGCGGAACGGACGGTTTTGCAAAGTGGCCGACTAGGCCGTTTTTTTCCATTTTGGGATACCGCCAGAAAAGAAATTCAGCAGGCCATGAAATCCTCGCGTAAATTCGCGGAAAATATCTCAACTCATTCCCAGGATGCATGCCTTTGTTCGAGAGTCCATAAACATGTATTTAGTCTACTTGACGTGCGTGCACGACGTCAAAAATGCTAAGGTGGCTGAGTAGGCAGTTTCTGATAATAGTATGTGTGCCTGTTATAGCCCCAGCCTCCCGACTGCGAGACAGTTCAGGTGGAAATGCGAAGCTGCACATGGAAGTATGACGATGAGCAGAGAACACAATTAATTTTATTGATAGTGCTGCGAGATTATTCCATCTTCACCGGAAAGCAGGTTAAAGGCGCATCTATCAGGCCACTGCAATTGTTTCTAACCTTCAAGGCATCCACTTAAGATCCGAGTAATCCAGTTTTAGGTGGTTGCAAATAAGGTCTTCTGGGACATGTCCTCTTCATGAAGAAACACATGTGTTTTCGTTCATTACAACCCCCTACGTTTAGTGAACCAGAACAATGTACGCCGATGGAACCCGGTGAAGTCCATTATGATCTGATGGAAACCATTGGCTGAAGACCCGCACCAAAGACCACTATATTCCAATGGGCTCCAATGGAATTCAAGAAAATCCCACTGACTACACTGACGGCCAGTCAGGGCGAAGAGCCACTGGAATGTATTGGATTACAGTGGTGTAAGGCACATTTTGATCGATATACATTATATTGTACGTCCACTAAGCTCCGGTGGACAACGGTGGATATCAGTGGTAGTCCGCAAAGCGACGGGTTGCCAATGGATTCCAATGGAAGTTTGGTTGGAGTAATATACCCTTAGCTCGCAAAGCCACTGGCGGCCACCGCTGGCCACCAGTGGTTGTCGGTGGCCATTGGTGGCCATCGGTTGATGGTGATTGGCGATGTGCTCCAGTATCTCGTACTGATCCGCCAATCACCACGGGAGTCCACTGAACTCCAGTGGATTTAACCGAGAATCATTTTCATAAGGGGGATAGTGATTTTTGAGCCATAAAATATTCAATCGGCCAACTGTTCGACGCCTCCAGTGACCTGTGACCTCTTTCACTAAGTGTTCGGTTCGGCCGCGGCTGTCACCAGTGACTGAACAGTTGGTCGAAACGCTACAGTATCTGCAGCTCCAAAAACATTTTCGAGATCAGCCGTGAAATTTTACCGATGTCGAGTGACTGATGAAGAACTGATGTGACTTGCATGAGCTTACACTCCAGTAAACGTGTCAACAACGTGTTGTGCACACCACCCATCGATGAGCTATGACCATCCCAACTATGATAACTCCAATGTCTACGGCCTCCAGCAACCGGCAGTCTCGCAGTGTACATGACACGTCTAATTGGTGGGAATCGCAAGTTGATCTCAAGAATGATCTTAAATTCCGCTTTGGGTCATCACAAATTTCTGAAATCAGCCATCATATTTTTGACATTTTCGTGATTTTGAGGGCTGCAGATATGCTCTATTTCGCAGAAATGATGCACCTTCCATCAGCCAAGACACCTGGAAATATTTGCATTCATTTCATGTTACCTACAGTATTTTATGTTTCTTTTCTTTTGGCGTTGATTTGGGTCAAGAAAAGGGCTGTTTGGCGAGAAAAGAGCACCAGGGGGCTTAAAGATGAGAGAAATGGGTAGATTCTGGACTTTTGAGGACACTGAAAGACAGGAAATTTCATCTTTTAATTCTATACTATCTCCGACTGCCTAGTGGGCCGAACTAGCTAGTGGGCCACTTGCTCAATACAAGGGCAGGGTGGGTATAACTTATCAATTTTGTGGTTGGGGGATGGAGTACAAGCTATGACGATGTTGCTTGCCACATTTGGAGGCACCCTGACTCGGCGATCAATGGCTGTGGGATGTTCTTGATCGGCATGTCAGGGTGTAGGCATCATTTCTTATCTCCGGCCAGCCCGTGCACGGCTTCTTTGGGCTCTTTCTTCACCAATTCCTCGCCGATTCACAAGGTTGGGGGCTCGTTTTCATCCCCTGGTTCGGGGAGATTGCACGGACACCTCAGATGGTTGGAAAACCTTCTCTTCACTCTCCTGACACGCCGAAAAAGATGTTTGTCTGGTCTCAAATAACTCAATCTGGCCACCTCCACAGCGAACGACCCACATTTCCTGGCGCCCCAAAATTTTGAAATCATATCCAATACAAGTACAGCTACATCCTCCCGGGCCAATGAGCCATCACCTCCCCGCCTTCTTCTTAACGGCCAGTTACTACCTCAACGCACCACATTTGAGTAGCACTAAAGAATGAGTTTTTTTTGAGATGTTAAGGGCATGTGAGGAACATTCTTTGCAATGAGATATGTTCCATCATGACTTATGAACTAAATTGTACCAAAATTCCGAATGTCGACACCCTCTGTGCCGTTCCCAGCGAGCCGTTCAGTTGATACCCCAAATTCACCCTTGTCCCTGGCTGAAAATTGAAATATTTACACCGGGTATATGCATCTGATACACATTTTGAGTGACCATAATAATTCATTTATACCTTCTAGATGATTTGGGATCCACTTGCGTGAAGAGGACGCGCAGGAATCAATAATTTTGCGGGCTGGCCCACTAGGCCGATTATGCCCGATTCGGGGTTACTGCTGAAATTAATTTGCCGAACCATCACAACAACATGTCAATTCCCAGAAACGGTCCAAACTCACTCGCAGGACGCCTGCCTTCGTTTTGGGACCTATAATCTTGCACATATTGGGCAGGTTCTGGGGGCTAAGGGTCCAAAGGCCTTAGGTGGCCCACTTCCCAGTCGGAAATAGTAGAGATTTTGGGGGATTTGTGACTGTCAACCTATTTGACAGTCGCCTGCGTGAAACGTGACCTCGACCAAATTTTGATATCGACATGGGGTTGCGTGACACGTGACTGTCGATTTGATCGAAATAATCAAGTACTATGAATCTTCTCGTCTTCCAGCTCTGTCAAGGATAGATCCCAAGTTTGAAACATATCCGAGTCCTTTTCCTTATCTTGTACCATGAGGACGTCCTTCAGTCTCTATGGACGGAGACCTATGACATTGTCGAGAACAAGCTGCATGAGACATATAAAGATGGGAATGATCTGACTAGAATCTGATCTCAGATGAATTTAAGCTGGGAGGATATGGAACATTGGAAGCGGATTCGGAGGGATGTCAGATCAGCAAAAAAAAAAAGACAATACCAATTTGGTGTATTGTAATTTATGTGCACTATAACACATCTTTTCTTCAGTATTTTGAGGCTGATTTCTAGGTTATCCAAAGCCGCGGAAATGAGAACCGGGCAGCACTGTGAACATGACTGGAAGCTCGTTTTGAACGGAAATATATCATAGCTCATCCTCGAGGTTGACCACGCTACAGTCTCCAGTTTGCTCATTTGTGATCCACGCACTCATGCTGATATTGCGGAAAATAATTGAATAAAGCTGGAATCAAAGTAGCGCAAATCGATTCCCCGGGTTTGACGCAGCAGAGAGTCCAAATGGGGCTCAGTTCACAACAATATTGAATGTATCTGGTGTTCATACTCAAGGACACAGTTTAGCCGGACTAGGTATCAGTAGTCAGGATTACCTAGCGTAAAAGGCCAAAAGAACAGTGAGCCTATCACCAAAGCCGGAAACAGATGTTTGATTTCGCCGCAATCCTGACATCACTAAATCTCGAGATTCGGAAAGTGGTCAGGTAAAAAAGGATAATATTACTCGTAACCTACACGAAGTATTGAAAGCAAGTACATGTCGCTAATTGTGGTTGTTGCCTCGTCAGAGTCAAGAATAATACACAGATGTAAGAGGAGATCGAGTCTGGGACTCAAGCCTGGGAGTACATTAAGTACCGCACAAATGCGGGGCTCACACCTTGTACAAAACGCTCCAGAGCACTTGAAGTGGTTGAACGGTACATTGTGCACACACCTCCACCGAAAAATGGTGATTAAAAAGCTCACAACCAGATGCAGTGGGAAAAAAAGGCTACACCTTGACGGAGGACGCTGAGGCAAGGAGTGGTTAAAGGAGATACCACCAAGCACTTGGACAGAATTTGAGGCCACTTGTGGTACCTCATGAACGAATAAACTTTTGAGGCGGAGGGTCAAGTGCGTCACAGAATTCTTGAGGATATGGCAACAAAGGCCTTTCGCATACACAAAACAGGACTTGCGCAGACTACGGCACTGGACTGCGGGGATGAGTAGACTAGGTTGGTGCGGGGAACTGCGCCCCAGAATGCTGAAGCGTGATCACGGTGACGGAAAGAAAGACGGGGACGTCGCTGAATCGCGGTGGGCGCTGTTTTGCTTATAACATAGCCGCTCGGCAAGGGGGCCGGGCTTGCACGTATTCTCTCTGTAGTCCGCGCCGGTTCCTACAAGCTCAAGCCCATCGGCAGTTCCTCAATGCTTATCAATGTTCCCAGCGCAACAGTCCTCGCAGAACAAACAAGGCACAGAAAGATTTTGTCAACCTCGAGTCACCCGAGCGACGATTGAGAAGCCAAGACTCCAGAGATAGAACCAAGCCAAGAGATAAGGGAAAGACTTCAAATCAGGGATCAATGGAGGAGGAGTATCACAGAAGGTGGTGTGGGCGACATGGGAGTAAGTAAAGAGCAAATGACGTCTTGATGGCTGAGTGATGGTTGGGGTGATTTGATGTGTCCATCCGACATCGGGCGAAAATTTTGGGGATTGCGCTCAGCAAGATTACGAGTTAGCGATCGACAATCATTCGGCTTTTCTGCCGTCCATATATTTTGGCAGAGAAATCAGTGCTTATGCAAAAACAGATGACAAAAATGTGATGCTCTGCAAGTGGCTGAAGTTAGGGCTCCCTAAGACCCGTACCTTACGGTAGCGGGAATTTGATTGATCGTAATTCAGATATAATACTCCCTTGGCTATCAAATCTAAATGGATATGTTCAATGGAAACCAGGAAGAAAGTCCGCAAGAGCGATC
The DNA here is from genome assembly GCA_014925785.1 of Mycena galopus ATCC 62051. NCBI lineage: Eukaryota > Fungi > Basidiomycota > Agaricomycetes > Agaricales > Mycenaceae > Mycena > Mycena galopus. The sequence continues at coordinate 179,856 of WIQG01000274.1, forward strand.
CAACAGGTGAAGAGTCCAGATCTATGGCGGTCATTGTGCACTTTTATTAACGGGTGTAAAAAGGCCCTGTTTTCACAGTATAATTGTGATTTTGAGTGGGTGGTTTACAAGTTTTGCAAAATACAAAAACTTTCTGCCGCGCATGAAAGAAATTTGAGCTGAAACATGTTGAGAAAAAGAAAGTGTTGAAAGAAAACTTAGATTCAAGAGTTCACAAAGTTTTTCTGTAAGTTGGAAACTTTGGTTCATGAGCTGTAAAACTTTTGTTGAACAAAGAGAGAAACTTTTGTCTACTTTTGTGCGCTAGGGTTGCGCTAGGGTTAGCACGGCCACCTGTCAGTGATCGACGCGGCGAACATATGTAAATGATCTCCCAACAGCCATCACCGCAATGGGTTTTGCACGGAGTGAAGGGCCTGTCTGAAGATCATTGTGTTCGCCGCGTCGATCGCTGACAGGCGGCCATGCTAACCCTAGTGTACAAAAGTAGACAAATGTTTCTCTCTTCGTTCAACAAAAGTTTTATCCGACAGTTTTGTTCAACAACGGTTTTACACCAAAGTTTCCAACTTGCAGAAAAACTTTGTGAACTCTTGAACCTAAGTTTTCTTTCTACACTTTCTTTTCTCTCAATATGTTTCAGCTCAAATTTCTTTCATGTGCGACCGAAAGTTTTTGTATTTTCCAAAACTTGTAAACTATTTGCGAAATCCGACACCCTGTACTCGCTCACGCTTCGTCTTCGTCTTCAGCGCTTCTAGTCCCTTCCTCAAAGTCTGCGGATCGCGCAGAACGAGCTCCAGCACACCGTCAATTCGGGCACGTACGCCCATCTCGCTGGTTCCCGCTGTCGGCGACGAAAATTTCTAGACCTGGCTCTACACGTCGCACCCATCCTGTTTCTCCCTCGGTTACTTCCCTCTCTCCTCGTTTTCTCTTGCATATCTTCGTAGCTCTTCCTGGGCTCTGTTTCCATTTTCCCACTGTCTGTCTATTACACTGGGACGTTTACATGTGCATGCGGTCATGCCATAAATCTGTGTGCGCTCTAGCTTCCTATCCTTTTTTTCGCTCCTCCGACCTGGGGCCCTCTTCCGTGCGAGGTACCGCATATATCCCGTCCCGGCTCTGGTTGCTTATTGTTCCTCACCTCGGCTTCCACGCAACTTTCATGTTTGCAGCACACTCCACGGCGCCCCCTTGATATTTTATGCTTTTTCTTCCTCGTTTGCGAGTTTGATTTCCACTTTCTGCTAATCTTTTGTGCATCCGCATTAGCGTCTATGTCTGTTCTGTTGCCCGCCTCTATGGCTTGGCTTCGTGCCTTTCTTCTACTTTGATTCGCAGGTCAACTCATGCGCCCCAAAATATACCCTTTTCTTCTCTGCTCCTCCGAATCTCCACCGCGTAGCCCTCCCTTTTCTTTTCATATTTTTCTGTTTCCTTCGTTTCAATTTCTTATTTATTTCCTTTGCGCCGGAACACTGTCCTTCTTGGCCTGGGCTGGGATACTTTCACGCGCGGGTCGACGGTGGGCTGTGGATGTGCGTGCTTACCCGCTCTTCGTGGTCGTTAGTGGAGGAAGCACTGCCAATTGCATTGCTACTGTGTGTTTCGGGGTTGGGGTACGGAGTCCGCACGTTGAGTTTAACCAAGAATGTGTGCTCGCATACAATCAGAGGTGCTATCACGTACTCTCTTCGCGGCTTGTGTGTATAAATTTCTGGACTTTTTGTAGTCCGCCCGCTTCTTCTCTGTCCAATGCTACATTTTCAGAAATTGGTGCCAAGCAAGCTCAAAATTGTATCGGGCTGGTGTAGGCCATGGAATTCCAGTTTTTCGTGCGCTGAAAATTAGTGATCAGCCAATGAGTTCTTTCTTGTTTTGTGTGACTCAGAGACACGATCAAATGAGTGATGCCGCTGCGTTACCCATATCAATCTTTTCCAATTCACTTGCACACAACCAGCTGTCCTAGGTCCCAAAATAATTAATACATACAGCTGTAACATGGTTGTTGCTCCTTGCCACTGAGTCCTTGGGAGTTCGAACTGAGGCATTTTCCATGTGCAGACTTCGTTAAGAGGGAGCCTCGCGCATGTGATTTGGTGTCTATCCTTTGCTCTCTAACACATTTTTGAATCACCATGTAGTTTTGTTGCAATGCGAAGCGTGCACCGGGTCCGGTCAACACCACGTAATCTCAAGGACGCCAAGAAGGCTTTCGGTTTGCGTACTTGTATCATCTGGCAATGCGTGCATAATCAAGTTTGGATCAAGTGTTCCGAAGTTGTGTTGAAAACAGGGCATCCATATTGATGCATTTATGGAAGTAAATTCCTTGTGAGAACCTTACAGAAAGAGGGCGCCTCCGCAATGTTCAATCTTGTTGCACCTTCCCTTTTCGGCGTCGGGCGGTTGTTTGTTTCCGCGTTATTTCCCATCACCCTCGGTACGCGTACATCAGTCACCCGTGACGTTTCTTCTTTCGACGTCCGCCAACTTTCTCACTTCGCCCACATCACGGTGCGCAACCAAGAAAAACACATTTAATGCTGTACTGCTTCCGCGAGGCGCAGGCGGCGGAGCACTGGGCACGCGAGGCGACAGGCGAGTCGGCGACCGGACATGGAGAGTGCGTGTATGTAAGAGCTTGAGCGAGCGAGTACGAGTGGTGGCGGGTGAGCTGCTGAGGGAGATTTCGAGGAAGGTCGCGAAGACACAGGATAGTGCGTCCTTCTCTCTGTACCGCGCCTGTCCCTTCCTCCGTCTTCTTTTCCGCTTTCTTTTTGGCTTTTTTTCTGACAAAGAGATTAACGCGCGACGCAGCGGGCCTGAGCGACTACGAGCTGCGGGACCTCAACGACGAGATTAACAAGCAGATGCGCGAGATGAGGCACTGGGAGAACCTGATCGTTGCGCTGGGCGGGGCGAATCCGCCGGAACGTCGTGATGCTGGGAAAGAGGTGCCGGGGACTAAGGAGTATAGGTGCGTGTACTATTCTTCGCCTCCCGTTTTTCTTTTTCATCCCTATGCGCAGCCCTTGAGAGGAGAGGGCGGCAGCTTGCTAGTGTGGCGTCGGCTTCCCGAATAAAGAGGCCCTTTGATCGTCGTGCGCTCTAGCGACCAGTACGCTCCAGCTCGGCGTGAACGTATATCCATCTCGCTGTACTACGCCGCTGCACGACCCTTCTCTCTATTTCTAACTCCATGACACCAGTTGCAGCGAACAACCTCGGCTGCGCCAAGCAGCGCTCCGGCGTGCGCGAGCACTTCTAGTCCCGCAAGACAGCCAAGGAGGAGGCCAACGCCACGCTTGATTTCTAGAGCACAAGAAGTTTCAGAATCGCGCCCGGAGTAGGCGACACCGACGAGGGGGAGGAGGTGCTGGGGTGGGAGACAAAGGCGACAGAGGTAGGTGCGTCCGCGTCCATTATTTACTCGTTGCTCTGGACGGCAACTTTCTTCGTGGCCTCGAGCGGCAGCGCCTCAGCTGTTACTTCTCGGCGACGGGGCCGAGGCTGATGTTGTCTAACCTCAACATCGTCCGCATCGGCGGGTGCCGCCGTTACTCTTCTCCCTTCGCCGGTGCGTCTGCGCTCGGCGGCCTTTTTTGGGGCTCTTTCCTTGCCTCGTGCGGGTTGGCGCATACACGGATTTTTCGGGGCGGTGGCATGGAATTTTCTGGACGGCACGTGGGTCTTCGTGTGGGGCACCCTCATTCCACTTGGTAGTTGATTTTCTTCCCTCCCTATTTCCTCCGCTTTCCCTATCGTCTTTCTTTCACTCCACTCCATCTATTTACGCTGTTCCCTTCCCTTCCCGTCCTCCTTATGAAATCCCCCCCTGCTTCCCTTCCACAAATCCGGTACTTACGTCGCTTCTTCCATCCTGCCCCCCGCTACGCTGATCATTATTTGCTGCTTATACCCTCCTGCATCCCTCACTGCTGTTGTTCTCCTTCGCTGCTGTTGACGTTGTACTTTAAATCTTTCTGGTAATGATACCTCTTGCACTTTGTCTTCACCAGCGCCTCCAATCCGCGTCTGTTTCTACGTCTGTTCATGGACGCCCGCGCGTCATGAAAGTCTGCCTCTGCAGTTCACGGAGAACAAGGTCCAACGTATCGTGAATTCGGGCGCTTACCTCTTTCCCGCTTGCCGCTTTCGCACATCGCTGACCTCTTCCTTGCTTTTCTTGTAGTTCACGCTCCCATCCCAGTCCGCCTCGTCGTTTCTCTTCTTTAGTTTTTGCTTTCTCTTCATTCCAGTCACTTATTGTACACACTAGATCTTCCTCTCCCTTGCGCCGGGGTCGGATTGCCTCTTGACTCTCCTCTGCGCTGCGTCTCTTCTGAAGCTCGGCCGACAGTTGCATCCACGCACGTCGACGTCGCCGTTAGCCATGAATGCGCACGCTTCTACCCCGTCTTCCTGCGTTCGCCTTTTTTATCTCTTTCTTTCTCCTACCCGAGACACTCGGTGTCCGCGCCCCACCGCATTGGATTCTCACACGCCCGCAGATATCACATCTCCCGGGCACACCCTTGGCCTTCCTCTTTATTCGTATGTCTCATTCTGTATGATCCGGTGCGAGGAAATTCCTTGTGTGCTGGGATCCATACTGCCTCCTCGTCTTCGTCCAAGAGCTTCGTGTACGTCCTTGCTTTTATACGGGCAGACGTAGGGCTTCACACCTCTGCCTTGCATTCTCACTGTGTTCCTCTGCGTTTTTTCTTGCTCTTGTTCTGTAGGATTGATCTCCGAATCGCTTTTTCTCCACCGCACATTCCTCACTTTTTTGTTTCCCTTTTCTAGTTTGTTCGTTTTCTTATTCGTTTCTTTTAGGGCTTTGCGCGGAGACACTGTCCCTTTTCCGCTGCGCTGACATACTTGGGTCGACGGGCTCTCTTCTTGCGCATCCACTTCGGCAAACCTACTGCGGTCCTTTTTACTACGCCCTTCAGCTGTCCTTTCAGGCTCTCCGTGTGGGGTGCCACATCCGCTGTCCCTGCCAGTGGTGCCCGTACCCACGTAATCTTGCTGCGTGCCTTCTTCCCTCACACCTGTCTCCACGGTCCGCCCCTCTGTGCCTATCTACCCTCTTTTCCGCCTCTTTGTTGCTCTGTCTCTTGCGATGCCGCCGCACCTCCATGCCTTTCTTCCCATTCCTTCTTCATTTCTCCCGCTTCTTGCGCGAGTATATACGGGGAGGGTGCGAGTGCGACTCGTCCAGTCGCACTGTCGGTGCAGGAGTCGCACTGTCGGCGTGGGAGTCGCACTGACGAGGCCGTCAGCAGTGCGACTCGCTTCAAGCCGTTGATGGTGACAGTCACAGACGGAACACATGCCAAAGTGATGCGAACAGCCGTGCCGTCCACTTGCCGTAGCGTATAAACAGTTTATCACACCACTGGCCGGCGCTGTAAAATAACCTGGGGATGTATTAGGTAGAACACTTGGTATTTGAATAAATAAGTATTCTGGGCGAAGTTGAGTTTGCGGGACAGGGACATATAATGTACGGCTATTCTGCAAGGAAGTTGAATACCATGCAAGGCCTCAATCGGAGGACTTGAACTACCGGTTACTCTTATGAGCACTATTCGTATCTTAGCAAGAATTCACATGCTATAAATAAGACTCACCCATGGCGCGACAGTTTTTTGGAGGGCCCCGGCGCAGCTGTACCTTCAATAGCACGGGTGGACTTCGTACGTTTTCGCTTCCCCGCCAAGATGTTCCCTCGTTCAGTGTGAGATCTATATCTTGCGGGGCAACGGGCTGGTAATCATCGGCATCCGCATCTACATCACGACCATTAGGCTCATCGTGAGTAGGGGAAGACGCCGGCAATGGAGGAAGCGGTGGAAGCTCTTGTGACAGCCTATTGAAAGTGGAATGATTGACCTGCTGTAATGATTCAATCGGGGATTTCCTTCCCAGACACAACACCTACCATGTCACTTACATTCACGTAGAGCGGTGCCGGAGGTGCATAAGAAGGCCCGAAATATCCGAGGCCATCGTTGACTTCTCCACCAGCATCGACGTAATCGCCTCCAGGTGTGACAGTGTCGTTTTCGGGTAAAGTACCGTCATATCTAGAGCTCTGGTTCATGAAACCGAAATCGGCCATTGAGGGGTTGACACTGGCGAGAAACGCGTCTGAATCCCAGGAATTGTCGAACAGAGCATTCATATCTGTCCAGTCTATGCCTGCGGTATAGTCCATGTGGGTTGCCAGCTGATCTTCTGAGGCAGACACCAGGAAATTTGAACCACCAGCCAACTCTGAAATATCCGCATCAGTGGTTATTGCGATGAGAGAAGGCTATTGGAACTTGCGTCGAACTCTCGGGGAAAAAACGCACGGCATATCACCTTGAACATGTTCGGATTAATGTCATGGGCAGGGAAAGAGGATGAGTTCTGACCACCATTTCCAGAGCTATCCTGGGGATCGGGCGGTGTAGCTTGTTCTCTGATGATCAATTCGTCCAGTCCCGATGGACCAGCATTGAGGTCGCGGTCCGAATCTGAACGTCATTTCAGCTGGTAGGGTTGAACAGTTTTTTAAACTCACAGTGGAGGTTGGAATCAAGAGTATCATCTGGATTCCAAGTAGCTGCAGAAGGATCGTCGATGGAATGGTCCCCTTCCGGACGCCCACCTGCTCTCCGACCCTTCATACGGACGCCGGCAAGATCGCCCTTCCGTAGGGCATCAAGCTCTTTGTCAATCTCCGCGCGGCGGAGGGTCCAGTCGCGACGCAAGGATTTCTCGTCCTCAATATCTGCGCGCAGATCATTGACTTGTTCTTTGAGGTCAGTACGGTGCTTATCCAGTTTCATGTCCTCCTGCAGGGATTTGATTTGAGCCTCGAGCATCTTCTGTCGCTGAATGGATGCCTTGCTCTCCTCATTCCCTGTGTCGCGCTCACTCTTGAGTGTTTCGTAGCTGGTAAGCTGATCGTTGCGCTTGCTAATCTTGCGCGACTTCCAGATTTGGCGCTGCGCCGCCAGCTTCTCACGGTTGGCCTTACTGCTCCACGCTTTGCGCATCACACCAGAGCGCTGGATCAAGACCAACTCTTGGGCCTTAATGTTATCACGATCCCGAGATCTACGAACCGGTGAGTGCTGTAGACCAGATTGAAAGCTGGGTTCATACGCAAGGACAGCCTCAAGAAGTTGCATTTGGATTCCGGTCTCCGCGTTACGACCTGCGTGTGCCGTTTCCACGTAGTTGGAGTGATTCGGTGTGAGATTCCAATCGTCGGATGAAATACCGGACAGGTATTTGTTTACACATGGTAATATCCATGGATGTGCGAGTTTCTGAGCGTACCAGCCTTTGATTAAGTCAGGATCTACATATCAGTGGCGGAATAGTGCCCGGCGTACTCACGTTGAATCTCTATATCCTCCTGAGCAGTGACGAATTTGTGCCACGCATCAATCTCTATCTGGGTCTCCAAGCCCATGATTGATTTCAGTCGCGCTATGACGGGTATCGGAATATGCTTTGGAAGGTCGTCAATATGCCTAAAAAATGTCAGATATGCAAAACTGGAAGTGCACGATCTAATACCGTTCAAAATGGGGGTTACAAATCTTAAGGTTCTTCGGCAGGAGTTCATTGGGATCACGAGTAGATATGCCGCTTGTGCTCGGATCATTGTACGTCGCAAGAAACTGTGCATAGCCTTGCGCCTGTGGAACCTCGCCATCCATGACGATGACCCGACACTTGGCATCCGGACAAAAGGGCGCCAGTTTGAGACGTTCACCTGTTACTTGAAAGATTGTATCAAAAAGTTCGGTGAAAAGCTGGGCAAAAGCCTCTTTTGTTTGTGTGTCGCAATACAAGCTTCCAAACGTGAGACCTGTGGGATGGAAATTTTAGAGAGACTGAACAAGAATACGATACAACATACGCTGCTGAAAACGCTCTAGAAACCCAGCCACCTCCCACTCGTCCATTTTGCCTTCGACACGTTTGAATGTGTAGTCGATGCAAAGACAAAGGAGCTTGTGAATGAATATCGCAATCTGCGGATGCATGGTGACGACAAGGCGAAAGCCGTTTTTGGACATGGCCGTATGAATGTACCGCTCACTCTTCGGGAGCATCACTTGGCGAACATTGAGCTCGTGAAGAATACCTGAGATATTTAAATTCTGTTGAAGACCGAGAAAGATGTATGTTTTACCTTCCCATCCCATCCCCATCGGATACTCGACCCTCTTCTGTGCGGTGATGAAATCTCGAACCCGTCGACTGTTGGCAAATGCAGGACTGATTTCTGCGACCTGTTTTCCGTCGTAAATCCACAATGTAGAGGGCGCTGGTTGCAAAATATAAGTCGTGCTCAGAGTCGGATTACAAGAGACTGACCGTTGCGTAGCTTTTGAACCGTCAAGCCTGTCAACCCAGCAGACTTGACTGCTGTGCCGAGCTTAACGTTGTCTTCTGCGCTCGGCTTGGTTTTTGGATGCATCGGGTGGTTGTGCGGGTTGCGCAAAATGACGATAGCCTTATGAAGCGTGGCAGGTGACGGCTTAACGGGGATGAATATAATCATCTCGCTCTTGCACTTGCGACGCCTAATTTCAGGCACTCTAATTTGGCTGTCAATGATATGGCTGTATACTGTGAACTCATAAGCTACAAAGCCAGACAGTGTGATTGAGCCTCAAACGACATACAGCAATTATTCAACCCAATACGGGGGTGGGCCGTGAGAACGCTTGGAGAACGCAAGTCTCGTTCAACGATTGTGGCCCATTTGGCAAGTGGCCGTCGTTCTCTAGTACAAATTGGAAGACCTCTTCGTCCATGTTCAATGGCATGGGCCAGTACAGATGTTTACCCTGCTCAGACCTCTTCCAGTCGGAGCATCCGATGAAAAATCGCTTTCCGTGTGCGGAGGGGAGCTGCAGACGCATCAGACCAAAATTGATCAATGAATAATAAAGCCACAAACACGAAGGCGAATCATTGTTGGAACCCCGTTGCATTTAATCTTGCATTTCGATTTCATAATGCGAACATAAAACCTGAACAAATAGATAATGGACCGTGAGATGGAGGGCTGGGCAGGGGTACATACCGACATATAATTCCTGGAATTGACGCTGCTTCTTCCTCGTTTTGGTCCAATGCCCGGTCCCAGAGTTCTTGCATCCCCTGTTCATCGGCTTCATAACGTTCAAGCCTGTCAAATATTTCCTCCTCGAAAAATTCACATGTGTCGATACCATTGCATGTAAGATGGCAACGGCGACAACGGATCTTCTCACTGAAGTTCGAAGTAAAGCCGGCAACATTAACATCCCCCGCAGTATGCCCAGCCCCTCCGTCCCAGGACTCGTGATTCTAGGGAATGTTCGATAAGTCCAACTAGCGCGAAAGAAATGACGGGCCTTACCTGTGCTCGTATGAACGTGTCGAGCGATACAATGCGACCGTCCGGGGCCCTCAACAACTCCACCGAGCTGGAAAGGTCCACCAAGAGGGCGGTAGGGGCTCGGGGGACATCATAAGTCGTTGGTACACTCGTCGAATGAACAATGTGATCGACCTTCTCCTGCCGAGTGATTGCAATTTGCTGCGGCTGCTGCAGTTTCCCTTTTCCTTTACCCTTTTTCTTCCGTTCGGGTTTCGTATCCGGGACCGTTGCTGGAGGGGGAGAGGAAAGGGAAATGGAGAGATCAACAACCTCAACTTTAGGAAATGGAGGAACAAAGGGATTGCCCGATGAAGCAGTTGAACGTGCGACAGGGATTGCTACGGATCCCGAATCGTCCGAATCAGAGTCGTGAATTTCGATGACCTCCACGGACATGGAACTTGAAGGACGAGACAGCATGTCAGATGACGCATAGGATACCGGAGAACTAGGCCAGGAGGAAGGGATAAATGAAATCCGGCTACTGGCACGGGATTCGGCCATGGAGATCGAGGATGTAGCGCGAGAGGGTGCACGAAAAGTGGCGGGCGTGGAATTCCTAACCACTGGATCTTGGGTTGAATCCATGTAGGCTTGGAACGCAATAGGATTAATCCAGATATCTGGATTCTCCAAACTAAAGAATGGATGGCCAACATGTTGGTCAGCCAGGATCTGTATGTGGTCAGAAATGTGCCTGATACCAAGATCGAGAGAAAAAATGTACATAAGCCCGATATGCGATTAGTTGTTTTGTGGATGCATCTTCGGGACTCCAATGGGTGCTTGAGACTACAGAATCATTATGTAACAAATATAGTTGGTATCCAAGAGAGCTAATCCAGAAAACCGCATTATCCACAGAGAAGAACGGGTCGTTTCCAGGATTGCTGATGGTATCCGTGAATGCCTGCATTATCATTTTTCAAACGGGAAGCGGTCATCATACGAGAAATCTGAAGGCGCAAATAACTCACAAAGTTTCGATATGCCTTGATTTCGCTGGGGAAAGCTCGGCGGCTTGCTCAAACATTACTGGGAGAGGGGCGGGCAAAAGATAGGGAAAATGGAAAAAGTCTTTTATCGCTCGTGCCCCTGATGACTGATGGGGGAAAGTGTGTTGAATTGCAGTAGAAATCAGTTGCATTTTATACTTGAGAAAAATGCAATTTCAACGGTGCGATCAGACAGGAAAAAATATGAATTATGAGAGAATGAAGTTGGATTGACAGAGAGAATAGAAAAAATCAAGTATAATTGAGAAAATACGATTTCAACCCGGCGATTGGACAGGAAAAAACGTGAATTATGAGAGAATGAAGCTGCATTGACAGAGAGAACAGAGAAAAAAAAATCAAGAGGTGCAGGGTTCACTAGGCTGGAGTGGCGCCGCGATTTCAACCCGGTGATTAGACAGGAAAAAAAGTGAATCATGAGAGAATAAAGTTGCGTTGACAGAGAGAACAGGGGGAAAAAAAATCAAGAGGTGCAGGGTTCACTAGGCTGGAGTGGCGCCGTGCAGGGCCAAGGAAGGTTGCTTGAATGGGCAAAAAAAGATTGCGACATGGAGTTTGCGCGGTGGGCACGGGTGGCACTGAGCCACAGGTCGGTCCCAAATCAGTGTTGTGGTTGGGCCAAAGTAAAGTTCCGGATTGGGCGGACTTCTGGGAGTGACGGCCATTATGCGCCCGGCGGGAACCGTGGGAATTCAGCTTGATATTCCAACACCCACTGCCGTCCTGTCAGTGCCGCCGGGACCCGACGAACCGGCACGACAGGCAGGGCGGCGTAATAGCGGTCACACATTGATGGCCATGCTTAAGCGAATTAGGCGAGTCGCACTGTTTGATGCTGAGTCGCACCGTTACATAGTGTCGAGTCGCACTGATGGCCTTGAGTCGCACTGTCAAACTAGCGAGAATGCGAGTGGCTGAGTCGCACTCGCACCCTTTTCGTCATCCCTCTTCTTGCGCCCTTATGAATGCACAATGTCTATTTTGTTTTGACCGACATTTGAATCACATCGAGCATCTGGAATGCAGCGAGAGCCGCTGTAATGGCAGATCCACGCATTTGTTTCTTAAGACAAAAAGATCAGAGACTATATGATATGCCTTCACTACACTCCGGCGCCAGCTCCCAAGGCGCAAACAAATCATCTCGTTTCGATTCATTCCCCAAGCATCACATCTGCTCGTACAGCCAAGACACGCCGAGGAATAGAATCAGGATGAGCTGAATGTTGAACAAAACTTTGCATTTTGCAGAAGCTCCCTCTTCAAAGAGATGGGACCTAAAGTTCCTTTTCCCAACGGTGGGGTCGAAAGTGGCAACTTCTGAACACACAATAAATCACCTGCGATCTCCAAAAACAAGAAAATCTACTGACCATAGTCATGATCACGATGTGAATTCTGGAAATTTGAGGCTTCTGTTTGGTCCGATCCACAGTCGATGGTGCTCGATTCGTGAGTGTGCTCTGAGCAGGAAGATGTGTCATTACCATCTATGAATTTTGTGAGTTGAGGATAAAATGAATGTTGGTGCGGGAACACTTGCCCATACTTTCAGTAAATAAAGCCCGAAGATAGTCTCCTGACTGATTGTACCCCCGTGTCCAACCATTTCCCATGATTTGAGTATCTCCTTGGGAAACATCCCATCGCCTCAAATGACCCTTCGGATTTGCCAAGACTGCAATCTCAACTGGATCCTCGAGGGGATGACCTGAACAACCGGAGAGTACCGCTCCTACTGTGATCTCCATAGTAGGTGCCAAATGAGAGATCAATGGACGCCATAGTGAAAGCCCGCGAGCACATATTTCGTGGTAATCTCGAATTGTCAACGAGTCGATGACCGCGATCTCCGGGTTCGATCTAATCAGGGCGCTCCTCTCTAGACCTGTCAATATCGTATGAACAGTCCATCCAGAGGGAGAATCATCGAGCTCCGCGCAGAACCGCCCAGTCGAGCGACGTATCCACTTGGTACAATCACCACCCTGGCCAAATTCGAAGATAAATTAAACAACTAGACAATGATAGACTCACGGGCCTTCCTTTAAATGTTGAGTTAAAATATTGATCTAATGACTGCATAAATGTAAGCTGGTGAAAGTTACCCAGTGAGCGGAATTGTTTACATCATAATCCCAACTCTTTTAAAAAATGAGAAAAATGATGAGGGGAGACAACGAAGACACCCACGTAGCAGACATAAAAATATACCAGCGAAAAATGCGAAAATTGTTGAAGAGCCAGAAACTCATTGAAAGGGATGAGATCTGGGTCAAATTCAGAGCTCAGTGTTGGTCGCCAAAAAATCAAGGACAGCACCATCTGTAAAGAGCGCCGCGTGTATACCGCCCGAAGTGGCGACCCCAGCGATCTGGATAATATTGGGATGGCTGGGTCATATGTGAGAAGCAACAGTGAAAATTCTGTGCAAAACTTGCTGAACGGTCATATACTTCGCCACATCTTGTCTCCACTCCTGAAAACATTTCGCGAGAGTCATATAGGTACAAGGGAATGGACATACCTCTTCAGCGCCATTCCCCTGGTACAAAACCGCCGTCATCTTCGACCTTCGGTCCGCAATCCTTGCAGAGTACAGCCGCCGAACACATCTTCGTTCGTGTTCAAGACGGGCAATACCTGTGTGCGCGTCCACTCGTATTTCACACTGCAGATCTATATCTCCGAGGGCAAAAATCCGGACATCTACTCAATATAGAGGGTTTTCATCCAACAGGTCGGAGAACACGTACCGGAGGGTACACTGGGAGCGTTGGTGTAGTTCTTTGTTATGTTGGCTAAGGACTGGGCAGTCACAGTAAAGTGGTGCGAGCTCGAAAACATGCCGTTGCCATGCCTGGAATAGGCGCCGGTGAGTTCTCACCAACGCAGGACAGGCAAAGAACAAAGCGACCAGAACTCACCCAGCTTCGGGGCAGTACGTCGTCGACTGGGTGGTGTACTCGTCATCTGCGTCTCGTGCGTTGTCCATTGATGGTGGTGGAAGGAGAAAGAAGTTGTAAGCGCCAAGGTCACAGCTCTGCGCCGTAATAAGAAGGTCCCAAAATAACGCTGTAAACGAGGCTGAGCACCGCATCACATCTGTCTTTACAACTCGGAAGGGTCCGATTCTAATCTTTTGTCAAGCGAGAACCACGCACAGGCCCAAAGAGTATTGGTATTATTTCCCAGCCGGGCAGCAGAACACGTTATCTTCGCGAAGATACCCTTGATGTGCGGAGGAGATTGCGCTGTTCCAACTTCATTGTAAAGTGGATCCGTGCAACAAATGAAGAGTCCCAGATCGGGGTCCAAGTCAAATGCAGCAAACAGGGGAGGAAACTAGGTTCATCAAGATGCACGCCAAAAAGGAATTTTCAGACGGGAGGGATATTTGACCAGAACTTGGGCACGCATTTTGTGGACTCGCATTTCGGCTGGATTCCCAGGTGAATTCAGGAGGAAGTTGAGACTCGGAGGGCGTCCTAGTCTCCGCCCGATCATAGCTCAGTCAAGGCTGGACCTGAGGGAGCCGCGAATTGATTTTGGCGCCAAGTGGGGAAAGCCAGGCCAAGTACGAAGTGTGTTTCGTACTCCGTCAATGCTCTGTAAGATGTGAAATCTTGTGATTTTTGGCTCTGGGCAAAAACGTGATGGTGAAAGAGCGCTTTGAGTTTGCACCAGCTTGGTCTTGACGGAGAAGCCAAACTATGACTCATCCACGAGCCACGCCGCCGATCATTCTTTCTGTCTCATGTCTCTTCACTTCGCTCACACCATGGCGCGCGACCAACAAAACAGCGCAGTCGATGCTGTACCGCTTCCGAGGGGCGCAAGAACCGGAGTTGGGGTTCGGCACGCGGGGCGACGGGCAGCCGCGGTGCGGCGCATGGCCGGCGCATGCAAGAGCTTGCGCGGGAGCGAGTCATGGCGGGCGAGCTGCTGCGCGAGATTTCGGGGAAGGTCCTCAAGATTCAGGATGGCAGTTGATTCTCCCCTTCGTCTTCTAACTACATCTACCTTGCAAAAAGGAGGCTCGGGCCCAGGTGCGTTGCGTCGTCTGTCCTCTTTCTCTTTGATTCTCCTACTCTCTCCCCTTTCTCTTTCATCCTATCCGCTCCTCTCTCATCTCACTTGTGCGAACATGATCGTAGAAACTTGGGCCGACGTCGAAGCGCAGCAAACCCGTCAAGTCCGAAGGCGAGGGAAGTGAAGGACGCGTCCAGTTCCAAGTCAAGAGCAAAGCCGAAGTCCGACCAAAGGGCGCGGAGAAGGAGCAGGCGGAGTAACAGAAGGGAGATACCGTTGGGAGCAGCGATGATTGAGGTGCGCTGCCCTTCGCTTGGCCTTACAATCTTCCTCCGCTGACGTCCCTGTGCAGTCTGCCATGCTGGATTCCTGCCGCTAAAATATGGTTATGGTCTGCATGTATCCCCTATTGTACTCATTCTTGCTCTTGTGCCTTGTCACTCCCTACCATAGAATTCGACACCCTGTATTCGCCCGCCATCGTCCCCGTCTTCGGCGCTTCTAATTCCTTCATTCAAGTCTGCGGATCGCGCCTAACGAGCTCCAGTGCGCGGTCAATAGGGGTACGTACGCCGTTCTCGCTGCTTCTCGCTCTCGACGACTAAGTAATCTCCCAATTTCTAAACCACGCTCGTGACGGTGCACCCATCCTCTCTTTTCTTCGGTTGCTTGCCTCTCGCTTCGTTTTCTTGACTCTTCCTTCTTTCTCTCTCCGTTGGCCCACTGTCTGTCTTTTACACTGGGACGTTGACATGCGCATGCAGTTATGCCATAAATTTGTGTGCGCTCTGGCGCATGCACCTTCCCATCATTTTTGTTGCTCCTCCCACCTGGGGCCCTCTTCCGTGCGAGGTACCGCATATACCCCGTCCCGCCTCTGGTTGCTTATTGTTCTTCATCTCGGCTTCCATGCAAATTTCACGTTTGCAGCACACAGTGCTCCACGGCGCCCCTTGATATTTCTTGTTTTTCCCCTTCGTTTGTTAGTTTACTTTCCTCTTTCTGCCAATCTTTTCTGCATCCGCGCTAGCGTCAATGTCATCCTGTTGCTCGCCTCCGGGTCCAGCCTCTTTCCTTCTTTCTAATTTTATTCGCAGGTCAGGTCATGCGCTAAGAAATATACTCTGCCCCTCCGAGTTTCCATCGCGCACCCCTCCCTTTTTTTCTCTCTTTTTCTTTTTCCCTCGATTCAATTTCTTATTTATTTCCTTTGCGCCGGAACACTGACCTTCTTGGGCCGCGCTGGGATATCTTCACGCACAGTTCGACGGTGGGCCGGATGGGCGCGCTTACCCCCTCTTCGTCGTCGTTACCGGTAGAGACGCTGCCAATTGCAGCTCCATCCCGCTGTGTGATCTCCACGGCGCTCCCCTCATTTCTTTCCTTCTAGTTTTTTTCGCCTCTTTGTGACTCTCATCTGCGCTGGGATACTGCGCGCGCACGTCGACTTGAACTACGTATGCGTGGCCGCATACAATCACGGGTGCTATCCCCTACTCTCTTCGCGGCTCGTGGGTATAGCCTTTCTGGGCTCTTTGCTAGGTTAATCCTCTTCTTCTCTGTCGAATGCTGCATCCTCACTCCGCTCCCGAATTATTCCTTTCCCCACCCAGTCTCTCCGCTTCCTGCCCCCCATGAATGTGCAATCCCTATTTTGTTCAACCACATTCCCATGTAGGGAGTGGTTTGCAGCGAGAGTCGCGGCGATATCAAGACCAGTTTCTCAAGACGGAAAATCACAAGCTGCAAACTGATGTTGATTGCGCTCCGTTTCATTTCATTTCTCTACAGCTCTACAGCATGCTGCCGTGCCGTCAGGCCGTTTTTGACTTGGGCGCTTAGTGGCCTATTTATGGGTGCTGTGTAGACAACACCGCCCAGTACTGCAATCACATTGACCACGTCCTTCTTGCCACCACGCAGCTCTTACCCCAGTTTTCCCTCAGTCATCATGTCGCTATTTGCGCATAACCAAGGCTTCCAGATCCACGGCGGGAACTTCTACAATGTTGCTGGTGGCTTGAATATCGAGTGCCCACTGCCCCTGCCCGTCACAGGTGACCCGGCACATTCAGCAGGGGTGCAGGAGGATTGGGGTCTCGACGGGACGACTGCATCCAATCCCATTGGTATCCCGCACGCACCAACGTCTGGAGTGCATAGGAACACTCAAGAGAGAAGCGGCGCCCGGCACCACCCATACAGTGCGATAGTAATTTCCCGATTTTTGGCGAAGACTCATTAGATGTTCAGGTACTTCTGGTCGGCCGCAAATTGATTGGCATCCTCCTGAACCTGCAGGGCTTCCCGAGGAACGCATGTCTGAGCAAATAAACGATGTGGGGTCATGGGAGGCCGGTACGCGGTGTGAAGTTTCGTCGAATTATCCGTAGACTCATGGCATTCAAAAAATACTCCTTCAGCCTCAGGCACTCTCATCTCTGTGGAAAAAGCCATGAACCTTTCGCGAGAAAATAGTCGGGAAGTACCGCACAAGTCTGCTGGTATTGGATACCTTTTGAACTCGGTGTCGGATTCCCGTCTCGACACCGCCTCTTCGCTCCGCGGCGGCGGTGTGCGGTGCGATTCTAGTGAACCTCCTCAACGTAATGGTGAAGCCAACGGTTCGCGCTCCGCCCGAGGCCCAGTGCGCCACTCATACGAATCTGTACCCCTGCGCGTCCCTCACGCCATCTAGGCCCTCCGAAATGACCACGACCATCACGGTGGAACATTCGTGAGTAATAATATTCACCGGGGTGAACGCGGTATGTTGCCCGCTCGAATGGAACGAGCGTGATACTAAATGCGAACCCCAGGGATCGACTTGTTACACAGTGCTGTTGCATTAGCAGCCATTTACGACTCGGCGGAAAGCTTTCCGCAACCGAAATGCCATCCAGAAACCCGCATGAAAATGCTCGAAAATTTGCGCCAGTGGTCGCTGGAGACAGATCCAAGAAGCACCATCCTTTGGCTGCATGGTCCTGCGGGCGCAGGAAAATCTGCCATCATGCAAACTCTGGCTCGCGAACTCCAGAATGTGGGGAGACTCGGCGGCTCCTTCTTTTTCAAAAGGGGGCATGTTACGTGTGGCAACGGGAAGACTCTATTTGCGACGATTGCCTACCAGCTTGCGCTCGGTATCTCGTGGCTAAAGGCTCCGATTTCAAACACCGTGGAAGATGATCCCTCTATCATTGCACGATCCATCGAAATCCAACTGCAGAAATTAATTTCTGAACCTTGCCATCTCCATAATGTTGGAGGAACTTGGGACCCAATAACAGTTGTGATTGATGGGCTTGACGAGTGTGAAGGGCAAGATGTTCAGGAGGAGATACTGTGTGCAGTCAGAAATTGCACTGCCGAATACAATCTTCCCCTCCGCTTCATTATTGCTAGCCGCCCAGAACCCCATATTAGCGACATCTTCCAATCCCCGTTCTACGAAGGATGCTACAAGTTATTCAATGTGGTCCAATCGTTTGATGATGTTCGAAAATATCTTCGCGATGAGTTTGCACGGATTCATCGTGAACACCGTAATACTATGGCAAATATTCCATTGCCGTGGCCCTCGCCCGACGTTCTCGAGCAGCTGGTGTGGGAGTCATCGGGCCATTTCATCTACGCATCCACAATCATAAAATTTGTCAATGATAAAAATTATCGGCCCACGGAGCGCCTGGCAATTGTTCAACAACAAGACATTGTACAATCCTGCTCTGCATTCGATCCAATCGACCAGCTTTACATGATTATTCTCTGTTCTTCCCCACGACAGGCACAGCTGATTCCGATTCTGTGTGCCATCGCCAACTTCTCCCTTGCCCCTGACATCATTGATCAGCTTTGTGGGCTTGCACCTGGCGATACACGGTTATTGCTCCGTGGCCTTCACTCTGTCCTCAAAGTACCTGAGGACCTGGATGATGACGACTTCCCCACAATCCTGACACATCATGCCTCATTTGTGGATTTTCTCAAGAATCAAAGGCGCTCCCAACAATTCTACGTTGACGGACTACACCACCGGATGGACCTGGCTCGAGCTTTCCTCAAATTGTGTGCGGGCCAGTACCGATCCCTCAAGTATGTTCACATTCATCCTTGTCAACATGCCATCTTACTTTCCCTGCAGCTATGCTGAAAAAGACTTCATACCCCTTCTCACTTCGTTGCCTCCCTCCACGGAACTGCTCGCTCCCATTCAAGTCATGAATCCGGATTACATTTTCGGGTTGAACCCCCCCGTGAATTCTCTTTTGCCTTGGCTCAAAGTGAGTTCCGAAACTTTACCAGGCATACCTCTGACGCACATCTAGGCAATACCCTCTGTGCCCCCAGAATTTCTCAACCTTTGGGAAGATTATGCATATATATTGGAACTTGCCAAAGCAGCACAGGGAGAGCCAGAGATGGCCCTTTTCTCTGGCCTGCACATTGTCTCACACGTTCCTGAACTTCTTCCTACTCTTGTGGCAATAGTACTGGGCTATGTGGTGAATGAGCCCCTCCGCCACATTCGTGCAGTGCTGGGATTCACCTGGGAAAAGTTCAGAGAAATTATGTGTAGTTTCCGCCCAAATGTGGCCGGAGATGAAACGATTTCAAGGGCTCGCTTTGTAGATGTGTCATTCCCCGAAGCTCACCCCTGGCCAACTGTGGCTCGGGACCTAGCGCGGCGACACATCTACCTGATCAAGTGTACTGAGGCTGGTAACCTCCCTGAGGAAATCTACATGTCAGTGACAAAGAAATAAAGGGTTGATTCTTCTGACCATTCTTTGCAGAGGTTACTTGCTTTGGGACCTGCCATTTCTGGTCAGAGCATCCCCTCCTTGCCCTGAACTTTATCGCGATCTTTGGTCCATCGGGCCCATTCTACCTCTCCTAGGGTACGATATGCAAGAGTTCATCTACCACGTTTCCAAATGGGTTGAAGTGAGAAACATCATGATCTCTACATCATATTTATTGCTGATGCCTTCGTTGCCCAGTCCTTCTCTGACCCGACTCTGGAGCTGATCGCATTCTGGAGGCAATGCATGTCATCGGCCGAAAAGGCCTCCAATGTTGCTGGTGATTCTCCTGAATATTCTCAGCGGATGGAGGATGTTTGGAGGGAATGTATCAAAAAATTGGATGATACATTCACTGGCCGGCGTTTCCCTTCCACTACACGTTCTTCGTAGCCTGTTCCTATTTGACTATTATTAAAGTTGTGCTGGGCGGCTTGTCTGCTTTTTCCCCTGTTCTGTAAAAGGGAAAGTGGTGGCAGATTGAAAGAATGAGGAGGTAGGCGCATCACGAAGGTCGAGGCGATTTCATCAGGCTAATGCATGTGCCGACATCTTCCTAACTAAACAATAGTACGGAGAACAAGACCATACTGTCTTCACCCCATAAAGAGAGCTGTCGACATCCGTCGATCATCGCAGTCTGAAGCCTAGCCCCTTGTTTGTCACCATTTTACTTTGCTCTCGCTGTTTACTTCGTCGAAGACCGCGAGATTATACGACAGAACCAGACAAACGAGTTTGCTTGAATATTTAACCACGAGGTACTCCTCCTGCCGTGGAGCAATTAGGTAGTTGTGCTTGAAGCAGAATGAGAACTATAAGAGCACGGTGCGCAGGTGCCTTGAGTAAATTACGTTGAAAATATGGCATGAGAGCTCGCTCGATTCGGGCCCTGGCCAAGGGGTATACTGTACTAGTTCGATCAATTCGGCGGTCACGCGTCACGCACCCCCTGTGCCGCGATGAATTCTGGTCTCGGTCACGCGTCATGATTCCCAGTGTCGAATGTAAAATGCGTGACATAGAGGCCAGATCTCCTTTGAAGGTGCAAAAAAGGTTGAATTTTCCAAAAATTACGTCTTGAATGCCGAATTTTTGGAGGTGTCGCGCCAAAAATTGCTGGTTGCTGAAGTGCCGAAATGGTATTTTGGGTCACGGGTCACAACCCGTGCTGAATTGATCGAAATAGTACAGTATTCTGGTCTCACAGCATAGTTGTTTTACAGCCGTTTTGTAAATAATATACGGGTTTCGTAAAAAGTTGACGCTCGATTTGTGCTTACCTCTGTTTACTGTTGTGGCATCCCCGGCTCCACTAGTCCACACTTCCGAGCCACTGCCGAATGGTGTTGGTCTTTTGTGAAACCCTGCTGAACTTCGCAGGGCCACAACTATGCACATTCTGACAACATTGAAGATGACTAGTCGGCCATCCATGCTAAATGGCCCGAGTTGCAGCATAATCCGAGCAGGAACAGCGTACGGCAGTGTGGAGCCGCTCTAGCCGATGACATTTTTGCAAACAGAGATAAGCACAAATCGAGTATCAACTTTTTACGAAACCCGTATATTATTTACAAAACGGCTGTACTTGACAAGATACACAGCACCCC
Source organism: Mycena galopus ATCC 62051 (assembly GCA_014925785.1). Taxonomy (NCBI): domain Eukaryota; kingdom Fungi; phylum Basidiomycota; class Agaricomycetes; order Agaricales; family Mycenaceae; genus Mycena; species Mycena galopus. The sequence continues at coordinate 200,776 of WIQG01000274.1, forward strand.
AATGCCATCTTTTGTGTGACCTATGTGCAACCTATTTTTTACATATTTTGGAACAGAGTCGATGGTATCGAATTCTATGCATACCACCGGCATTAATGCCTCTTTCGGCCTCAAGTAGTTGTCTGTTTGGTGCTTTGGTCCAACTTGTTCTCGATAAGACAAGTTTGGTTTACATAATTTCCAATTAAAAACCGAGAATTTCGCATTTGTATTACAGTCTTCTGTGGTCTGGGTTTGCATCCACCTTCCCTTTTCGGCCTCGGGCAGCTGTTTGTTTGAGTGTTGTTTCCCATCACCGTCGCAACCCCTTACATCAGTCACCCGTGACTCTTGCTCTCTTCCTCCATCCATCTCGTTCTCCTCGTCAACATGGCGCGCAACCAGGAAAAAGCGCATTCAATGTTTTACCGGTTTCGCGAGGCGCAGGCGGTAGAGTTGGGGCTGGGCACGCGGGGCGACAGCCGGCCGCGCATGTCTAGCATGTGCAAGACCTCAGTGTGCGAGTGCGAAAGGTGGAGGAGCGATTGAGGAGATTTTGAGGAAGGTCGCAAAGATTCAGGATGGCGTGTGCCCTTTCCCTGCGTCTTTCAACTGCATCTCCCTTGCAAGAAGAAGGCCCAGGTGCGTTGCATCGATTCTCCCCCTTCTCTTTGTTTCTCTTACTCAATCCCTCTCTTCCCAGTCTCTCTTTCATCCAATTCGTTTCTCCTTCATTTCATTTGTGCGACCATCACCGTAGATCGCGAAACTCTGGGCCAACGTCAAAGCGCGGCACACCCGTCAAGTCCTACACAACGAAGGCGAAGGAGGGGACAGACGCGTCCAGCTCCAGGTAAACAGCAAAGCCGGAGTCCGAGCAGAACAGCTGACGCGGAGAAGGAAGAGGGACAGGAACAGAGGGAGACGCGGTTGGGAGCAGCGATGATTGACGTACGCTGCCCCTCGTGCAGCTTTGCGTGTTTGATGATCTTCCCCAGCTGACGTCCTTGTCCAGGCCGCGATGCTGGATTCCTGCTGCTACGATATCACCCCCTCTTGTACTCATTCTTTGTCGCTGCCTACCATAAAATCCGACACCCTGTACTCGCTCTCCCTCCATCCCCGTCTTCTCCCCTTCCAATCCCTTGATAAAAGTCGCTCCAGCGCAAGCTCAATTCGGGTCCGTACGTCCATATTACATCGAACTACGGCGTAGATCGCGAAACTCTGGTCCGGGCGTAGAGCACCCGAACCGCGGCAAGCTCGTCAAGTGCATCACAACAAATGCGAAGGACGTGAAGTACGGGTCCACTAGCAAGTCGAGGTCAAGCAAGAACGCCGACGTGGAGAAGGAGGTGGGAGAGGAAGAGGAGGGGACCAAGAGGATGGGAGTAACGATGATTGATCAAGGTGCGTGCGCGACGTCCTTGATTCCGTCGTGTTGCCCGTCATAGCTGACCTCTCATCCAACTCCGTTTTGCGGTCGACGCCTTGCTGTATCTTTACCGCCACCCTTCCCCTCCGCTGCGCTGATCATGGTTCACTGGACTCATGCTAGTCATTTCTCGCTGCTGTTGTACCTCATCACTGCTCACCATATATGCCAATGTAAATGCCTATTGGATCTGCTCGCCCTTCTCCTTTGTCTACGCTCCGATCCGCGTCTGCTCTTTATCTGCGTCAATTCCTGCGGGTTGCGTCATGAATATCTGCGGCCTACAGAGAACTCGCTTGATCAATCCTCGCCGCTTCCTGCTCTCACCCATCCTGGTTGATCTATCTTCCACTTTCCAGTCCACGTCGCTCACTCGCCTTCTACTTCCTCTCCTTTCCACGCCGGACGCTTTCTCTGGTTTCTTTTTCGGTCTGTTGAGCTTCCTTGTTTGTTTGTTTTCGTTACGGTGTCCGTCGGGACACTATTCCCCATCGCGACGGTACCCCTTCCGGCGCACGTCACGTCAACGTTGAATGTGCACGCTTATGTCTTCATGTCTTCGTGCTCGTTGGCCTGCTGCCCTCGTCCATTTTTCCCGGGTCTCATCCAATGTGCCAAGGACTTTCCCATCGCCACGGCCCCCCCTTAAGTGATCCACATCCTCCCTCGCTAGATACACGCATGCAATATCCATATATGCTTCCCACTTCGTTCTATCTACACCGCGTGCCGGCTATCTGTGTTGCTATTGTTCCTCTCTCTCAACTGCAATCTGGGTTTCTCTGTTCCTTCCGCGTCTGTTTCTTTTCCGATCCGGAGGAACGATCTTTTCCATGATCTGTGTTTTTATCTTTCTTTCTGAGGATTTCATTGCTTGCGTGGATTCGCAGTGGGGGCGAAAGCGCCATGGCTGGCCATTGGTTTTTCTTTTCTTTTCCTTTCTCATCTCCTGCTGATAATTGGCGTATTCTTTGTTGGCGTTCCGAGCTGCACATGGCGATGAACTTTATATATTGTTTTCGACGGAACAGGTTGCTGCTCGCCATCGGGTAAGTACGCTTTCAATCCGCCATAACACTTTCACTTGTGTTAATCTTTCAATGGACCTGGTGGGTCTCCGGCCTTTTGTAAAATTGTTTCTCACCCCACCATTTCGAGCTGTTCGCTCGGCGGCATATTTCCGTGACGGTGGCCTCGGATTCGACCGCTTTCTCAGTCTGGCTTCCGCTCATCATGGGCCTACGAGAATCCCAAATCCTCGGGCAAATATTTCCTCGTTTGAATTCTTATCGTGCGCTCGCAGCTTCTTCTCGCTTTTTTGGCTGCTTCACACATTGCGTGGCCTCTCGTATGTGATACCCTGTTTTCCGGGGTCTACTACGTCGCCGTATCTGATTCACTCCTTGCCCCAATTTCTTATTCATTTCCTTTGCGCCGGGACGCTGGTTCTTGGACTGCGCTGGGATACTTTCACGCGCAGGACGACGGTGGGCCGCCGATTGTGCGCGCTTACCCGCTCTTCGTCCTCGTTGCTGGTGGATCTGCTCTCAAATGCAGCTCCATCCCGCCGTGTGAATCTCCACGGTGCTCCAGTTGTTCTCGGCTTTTTTGTGGCTCTGTTTATGGGGTCGGAATCCTGTGCGCGCACGGTGACTTCAACCAAGAATGCGCGTCCGTCTGAATTCACAGGCGCTATCACCTACCCTCTTCGCGGCTGCTACGTATTTATTGCTAACGGTTTCGGTGCCCAGTCCATCTCGGACCCAAACCTGGAGCGGATCGCATTCTTGAGGTGAAATATGTCATTGGACGAAGACTTCCAGGATAATACTTATCCTCAGCGGTGGGAGGATGAATGGAGGCGATGCATCAATCATTTGGATGATCCACTCGCTGGCTGGTGTTTTCTCTTCCACTACACGTTCTTCGTACACTGTGCCTGTTTGAACATTTTGAAAGTTACGTTGGGTGCCTTCACATTGCAAGAATGAGGGAGGTAGATATATCACGAAAGTCAGGGTAATTTATTAGGTCTTCACTTCGAGGAAAACCGTGAAATGCTACAACAGAACACGACCAAAGAACTTGAACGTAACACGGTTGAAATCAAACTTTTCTTGGACATAAACATGAGCGACACCTGGGCTGTGGGGTGAGGAGGTGGTTGTGTTCGAGGTATAATAAAACCTAGAAAAGCGTGGCAGTGTGCACTTGCCTTGAGTGAATTATCAGGAAAATCGGGATTAAAATCCCATACGTAGGGAGGGGGGGGGTCCAGGGTGGGCTGAAAAAAACTTTTCAGTATACAAAGTTTGGAGCATGAAAATGGCTCATAGGCCATGAGAGGGGTGTCAGGTATGTGTAATAAACACATATAAGTGCCTACGGACTTTACAGAATAAGGTTTATCAGTTAGACCTCGTACCTTCTGTGATTGACGCCAACTTAGCCCAGTTGAAGTCAACTGTAATCAGTTCTCAGGTCGGAAATTATTAAGCTATTGGAGTGCCAAGTATTAAATTTATCACCTGCACTTGTTAGATGGCATAGATAAGCATGATCAAGCTCACGGAAATGGTAGGAAGCAAGCTTGAAGTAAGTCGGAGATCGGCGGCTGGGCGCGGAGAAACCGGCCCATCTCTAGGGGTGGGAACTCCTTCCCTATAAGGAAGGAGGGGGGGGTCAGCTTGGGGCCGAAAAAAAAATTTCGACCCTATATCCAATTTTCGAATCCCGAGTTCCCCTTGCGCCAGGGTCTTATTTCTCTTGAGAGCGACCTAGGTACATGTTTTGGAACAGAGTCAATGGCATTGAAGTTGAATTGTTTGTAGTAACAGAATATGCAATGCACGAGAGTCCTCACGCCGCACGAAATATTGCCTATTCTATGCAGACCACTGCCAGTGGTAATAATGCCTCTTTCGCTCTCAAGCAGTTGTTTTTTTGGTGCTTTGGTTCGAGGTTGAACTTGGTTTCAGTTTAACGTGAAAAACAGAGAATCTAATGCTTCATTTTTGAATTTATATTGTAATCTTCTGTGGAATTGCACCTACCCTTCCGTTTCGGCCTCGGGCGGTTGTTTGTTCGCGCGTTGTTTCCCATCATCGCTGTAACCCTACACATCAGCCACCCGTGACCCTTCCTCTCTTCCATCTTCTCTGCCTTTCTCCGCTTCGGTCACTTCAAAACCGTGGCGCGCAACCAAGAAAACACGCAGTTGATGGTGTACCGCTGACGCGACGCGCACGCTGCGGAGCTGGGGCTGGACACGCGGGGCGACAGGCGGCTGTGCAGGGCGAGCGCGTGCAAGAGCTTGCGCCAGTGCGAGCGGTAGCGGGAGAGATGTTCAGGGGGATTTCGCGCAAGGTCGCCAAGATACAGGATGGTGCGTCCGTCTCTCTCGATACTATGCCAGCGGTACACTGGGACTGACGCGAAATTCTCTTTCTCATTCAAAATTCGCAGCTGGCCTGAGTGACTACGAGCTGCGGGACGTCGACGACGAGATCAACAAGCGGATGGGCGAGAAGCGGCACTGGGAGAACCAGATCGTCGCGTTTGGGTGGGATTACCGCCCCGGCCGGAACGCCGCGATACTGGATGACGAAGGGAAGGAGGTGCCGGGGACGAAAGAGTATAAGTGCGTGTACTGTTCCTAACCTCCCGTTTCTATTTTTCTCCCTATGCGCAGCCCTTGAGAGAAGAGGGCGGCAGCTTGCTAGCGAGGTGTGGGCTTCCCGAATCAAGAGGCCCTTTGATCGTCCGTGTGCTCTAGCGACCAGTACACGCCAGCTCGGCGTGAACGTGTATCCGTCTCGCTGTACTAAGCCGCTGCACGACCCTTCCCTCTATTTC
>WIQG01000275.1:0-205490 GCA_014925785.1 Mycena galopus ATCC 62051
GGGGCCCACACCTAAGTGGAATTTCAAGTCAAAAATGTGAGTGCCTCTAATTTTGAATGTCTTCTACACTATTAAGTAACTTGAATACAGTTCAGCAAATTCCAACTCCGGTAACTTCACCATCAAGATTTTCTGGAGATACGATAGGAAGGAAGAATTGATGGGCCAGTGTGATGTGTCCATTCCTGAGCTATTGCAGCAGCAAGGTGCTTCCAAGAGTGGTGGGTTGTTTTCATGTCTAGAAGTTGCCAATTAGTAATTCACTGCCTGCAGTCCCACTGGGGCTCCGACTGAAGAACAAATCTTCGGACAGGTTTTTGTACAGCTATGCAGACAGGGAGGAAACAGCATCTGTTCCTCCTGTTCCACCAGTCCGAACAAGGACCCCAGCATCACAGAACAAAGAGGATAGCCAGGCAATAGGAACCAGTGCCAGAAAGTGAGCGTTTCCCTGTCCAAAAAATGTGTTTTCACTCAGTATCTTTTCCAAGCACACCAAACTCATAACAAACCTTCAGGACAGCTGTCTGTCTGGCCAAGCACAAAGAGAAAGGCAATGGCCTTGCCTCTTACTCCTACACAATTTGCACAAACCAGATCACCAACACTCCAGAACCAAAAGGATAGGCAGGTGAGAGCACTTGGTGCAGAAAAGTGAGTTGTTTCTCTCATTGCAATCTGGTTCTCTTCTCATAAGGGATCTTGTCAAGCACATCAACACATCATCATATTACTGGTAAGTGCATATGTGAGACATAATCATGGCTTATCTATCGCATCAGTGAATATGCATGGAGGTAGTGGTGGTGCTGGAGGTGGTGGTGGAATAAAAGGAGGCTCTGGTGGCCTGGTGAAGGATCACAGTTAATACTCCAGGGGACAATAATGTATTGGTCAATGATGACAATGCAGCAAGTAAGTTCTTCAAATGTGTAGAGAGTTTAGCAACTGATTGAATGGTGTAGAACAAAAGGAGCTACTAACACTCCTAACACCTATAGATGTTGATGCCTCCCAGCGTCCTCTATGCCTTGAAGGAACTCGCAAGAATATCTTGGATCAAATCATCCAGCGGCTCACTGTCTCTTCAGAGGGCTGCAATATCCTTTGGCTTCATGGAGTTGCTGGATCTGGCAAGAGTACAATGGCAGCCAGCATAGCCCAACATTTCCTGAAGCTCAAGATCTCGGGTCTTTATCTTCTTCACTAGAAACCAAGAGACTAGCCCTCGAGCTGTATTGCACAGTATTGCTTTCCAGTTGGCATTATTGAATGAAGACTTCAAGGTCAAGCTCTGTGACAATTTGAGTTGCAACCCTGGGGTTGTGAATGCTGATATCAACACACAATTTCAACAACTACTAAAAGACCCACTCTCTGCTTCTCAGTCCTGCTTCTCTCAGTCCATTGTTGTCATCTTGGATGCTTTGGATGAGTGTGATACCTCTGGCCGCCAAACTCTCATCTCCCTCATCATCAAGGAGTTTCCTCAACTGTGTCCCACCATTTGTTTCTTTATCACAAGCCGCCGAAATGAGGACATAGCTGCTCAGTTTGATGACAAAGATTGCATTACCCAGCTTCCACTTGAAGCTTTGGACAACCAAAGTCAAATCAGCAGAGATATACTCCTTTATATCCAGCATCGGTTCAAGAACATTCGGGAAAGGCACAGGATTTCAGACCAAAATTGGCCAGGAGAAAATTCTTTGCACACCCTTGTTAAGTTATCTGGGAGCTTATTCATCTGGGCAGCAACAGCTTGCAATCTTGTTCAGGATGCCTTTAATTTTAAAGGTGCATTGGGAAATTTGCTTATGGCAGGTTCTAAGATACAGAGCAACCTTTATCACCTGTACAATGTAGCACTGGAGACCTCAGGCAAATGGGGAGAAGAAGAATTTGCAGATGTTGCACAGAAAATTCTCTCTGCAATTGTACTTGCCAAGGATCTACTCACTGATGAAGCCTTGGACCACCTTCTAAATTTAGAGCTGGGTACATCAGCTCGAGTCCTTCGTCATCTTAGTTGCGTCATTTACTGGAGTGAGGGGAAACCTGCCTGTATCCTTCATGCCTCATTTGCAGATTATCTGGTAGCTCCAGAAAAGTCACACTCCAAGCCCTGGTTTGTTGAGCCTACAGTTGGCAATCTGTTACTTGCAATGGGGTGTCTGCATGTGCTCCATACACAGCTTCACTTCAATATCTGCGCCCTTGAAAGCTCATACTATCTCAATTGTGAGATTGAAGACCTCAATAGTCGTATTGCATGCTATATTTCCACTGAGCTTGCTTATGCCAGCAAATTTTGGCCAACACATGTTGCTAGTATCACAGGAACGGAATTGGATGATTGCCTTCACTCTGCATTAAACAATTGCTTTCCAGAATTTTTTTTGTACTGGCTTGAAGTTGTGAGTTTTCTGAAGTGCATAGATGGTGCTCTTGCAGATGTCCACCGCCTGAAGGAGCTTATACATGTGGGTCAAAAGATTCAAAATGATTACACAGCTAATGATAGGTAGGGACATCTGAGTACATTTTTTGGAGAGGCACATGGATTTATTAGGAATTTTGGACCCATCATTGCACAAAGTGTTCCACACATCTATCTCTCAGCAGTGCCATTCTCACCAGAAGACTCTATGTTGTGTAAAAGATGTGGTAGCAAGTTGCAGAAGGTGTTGCAGTACCAAGGGCCATCCAACCTGGGCCAAATATCTGTTTTGACAGTAATGCAGAAACACACAGACTCGGTCTGCTCAGTTGCCTTTTCTCCTGATGGAACAAGGATTGTGTCTGGTTCAGGTGACAAAACCATCCGCATCTGGAATGCTGCAACAGGGGAGGCAGTGGGCACACCATTGGAGGGGCACACAGGCTGGGTCAGCTCAGTTGCCTTTTCTCCTGATGGAACAAGGATTGTGTCTGGTTCAGGTGACAAAACCATCCGCATCTGGAATGCTGCAGCAGGGGAGGCAGTGGGCACACCATTGGAGGGGCACACAGGCTGGGTCAGCTCAGTTGCCTTTTCTCCTGATGGAACAAGGATTGTGTCTGGTTCAGGTGACAATACCATCCGCATCTGGAATGCTGCAACAGGGGAGGCAGTGGGCACACCATTGGAGGGGCACACAGGCTGGGTCATCTCAGTTGCCTTTTCTCCTGATGGAACAAGGATTGTGTCTGGTTCAAGTGACAAAACCATCCGCATCTGGAATGCTGCAACAGGGGAGGCAGTGGGCACACCATTGGAGGGGCACACAGGCTGGGTCCGCTCAGTTGCCTTTTCTCCTGATGGAACAAGGATTGTGTCTGGTTCAGGTGACAAAACCATCTGCATCTGGAATGCTGCAACAGGGGAGGCAGTGGGCACACCATTGGAGGGGCACACAGGCTCAGTCATCTCAGTTGCCTTTTCTCCTGATGGAACAAGGATTGTGTCTGGTTCAGGTGACAAAACCATCCGCATCTGGAATGCTGCAACAGGGGAGGCAGTGGGCACACCATTGGAGGGGCACACAGGCTGGGTCCGCTCAGTTGCCTTTTCTCCTGATGGAACAAGGATTGTGTCTGGTTCAGATAACAAAACCATCCGCATCTGGAATGCTGCAACAGGGGAGGCAGTGGGCACACCATTGGAGGGGCACACAGGCTGGGTCCGCTCAGTTGCCTTTTCTCCTGATGGAACAAGGATTGTGTCTGGTTCAGGTGACAAAACCATCTGCATCTGGAATGCTGCAACAGGGGAGGCAGTGGGCACACCATTGGAGGGGCACACAGGCTCAGTCATCTCAGTTGCCTTTTCTCCTGATGGAACAAGGATTGTGTCTGGTTCAGATGACAAAACCATCCGCATCTGGAATGCTGCAGCAGGGGAGGCAGTGGGCACACCATTGGAGGGGCACACAGGCTGGGTCAGCTCAGTTGCCTTTTCTCCTGATGGAACAAGGATTGTGTCTGGTTCAGGTGACAATACCATCCGCATCTGGAATGCTGCAACAGGGGAGGCAGTGGGCACACCATTGGAGGGGCACACAGGCTCAGTCAGCTCAGTTGCCTTTTCTCCTGATGGAACAAGGATTGTGTCTGGTTCACGTGACAAAACCATCCGCATCTGGAATGCTGCAGCAGGGGAGGCAGTGGGCACACCATTGGAGGGGCACACAGGCTGGGTCAGCTCAGTTGCCTTTTCTCCTGATGGAACAAGGATTGTGTCTGGTTCAGGTGACAAAACCATCCGCATCTGGAATGCTGCAACAGGGGAGGCAGTGGGCACACCATTGGAGGGGCACACAGGCTGGGTCTGCTCAGTTGCCTTTTCTCCTGATGGAACAAGGATTGTGTCTGGTTCAGGTGACAAAACCATCCGCATCTGGAATGCTGCACCAGGGGAGGCAGTGGGCACACCATTGGAGGGGCACACAGACTGGATCAGCTCAGTTGCCTTTTCTCCTGATGGAACAAGGATTGTGTCTGGTTCAGGTGACAAAACCATCCGCATCTGGAATGCTGCAACAGGGGAGGCAGTGGGCACACCATTGGAGGGGCACATAGGCTGGGTCCGCTCAGTTGCCTTTTCTACTGATGGAACAAGGATTGTGTCTGGTTCAGATGACAAAACCATCCGCATCTGGAATACTGCAACAGGGGAGGCAGTGGGCACACCATTGGAGGGGCACACAGGCTGGGTCGGCTCAGTTGCCTTTTCTCCTGACGGAACAAGGATTGCGTCTGCTTCAGATGACAAAACCATCTGCATCTGGGATGCTGCAACAGGGGAGGCAGTGGGCACACCATTGGAGGGGCACACAGACTGGGTCTGTTCCGTTGCTCTCTCTGCTGATGGGACCCAGATTTTGTCTGCTTCAGAAGACAAAACAATTCACATCTGCAATGCTGCAACAGGGAAGGAAGTGGAACCAACCATGGTAGGCTGCATTATTTTAATTCCTTCTCACCAAATGACCGTTCCTAGCCTTTGACATCAGGCATCAATTGGCAAACAAACCCAGCATTTAAAGATGGCTGGGTCTGCAGCTCCTCATCTAAACACATGTTCTGGGTCCCTTTGTGGCTCCGTGACAACTTCTGTCTTCCATGGAACTCATTTGTTATCACCCCCAGAGGTGTCACAAAGCTCAACCTTATCAACTTTGTGCATGGTAATCACTGGACCAATTGCATGGTTTCAAACAGTGATGTACCCATTCCCTATATTTTTCAACTTGGAAGTAAATGTCCATCAGGATAATAGGATAATCCTTCATAATATTGGAATTCACGGTAGGGTGTATTTCCCGTTTGTGAATAAATACATTCAAATGATGGGACCCTTATTTCCACAAAAGAAGATATTCTACACACAAGATTTAATCTTGTGTGTGGAATAAATGCTCATTTGTAAAATATATTCCTGTAATTGAGTATGGAAACAACAAAAATAATGGGTGCGACACAAATGGGGTGATGATGCATTTATTCCACAAACAAAGCCTTCCTTCATCCTATTTTTATTCACCAACAGGAAAATAATAGGGTGTTTCATCACGAGTTTTTTGAGTCTTTTTCACATGCCTTTTATGGTCCCTTTTTTTGATATGGCCAAAAAATGTTTTCAATGTTTTTGAAAGTGTGCATATAAGGGGTTGAGGCCTTTTGTGCATTGTTTTCATTTTTTGATAGTGTTTTATAGCTCTTTTTTTTCACCCCATCCAAAAACTGGACCATGTTTTTGCTTGGAGGTTCCACAACAAACCCTTTTTTAGGCGCTTTTTGTTCGTTGTTTTGATGTTTTTCCATTGAAAAAAGAACGATAAAAAGACCTAAATAAGGCCTCAAAAAACACTCAAAAAACCTGTGATGAAACACCCTAATGCCTACTCTGAATTCCCCTAATACTTTGTGTCAAATGCTGAACGAAATCAAGCCCAGGATTCTGAATGAATCACCGAGGGAGGCACTCATGATAAGCAGTGAATAAATCCACATGCAAAAACATATTATTTTTTGCTTTTCATGCGGTACATTTATAATATCACATCTATTGAGAAGCAGTACTCAGTACTTGCAGTACACTGGTTGAAATATTCAAGTTTTTCACTCAAATTTTGGGCATGGGCACTCGCCATTTTCCAAAGGGTTCTGAGATCAATGTCAGGATTACTCATATGGATCCGGGTGCATATATTTGTTTTCATGTGCCACTGGGCGCTCGCCATTTCCCGGACTTCCAGATCAGTATCAGATTGGTGTCAGATTTCGTTTTATTTAATTTTATCATTTGCAGTACTGGATCAAGTTGGTCTTTGAATCCTTTGGACCTGAGTGTATTTTTGATCCCCTCCAGGTCTATCTCATTTCATTACTTTCGTTGAGCTTCAGGTTCGAGTCAAGCTGCCTCGAGGCTTTTCAAATTTATCTTTAGAAAGACTTCGACAAGCAGTGCTATGACACTGTGTCAATTTTAAACTGACCCCATGCCCATTGTTCCTGCCCTCAGGACCCGCCCAAAAGACCTGTGTGCATCGACAGCGCTTCCACCCTCCCATCACCATCTGATCCACCTGCATGCTTCCGCCGTTCGAAATTGCTTCCTGCTAAGGTTCTGTCTGCCAAGAGTCAAGTCAAGCACCAATCGCCACAGCAGGTTCTTTGGCAACCTCTCGGAGCCTCATACCTCGTATATTAAGTAGCTGAATTGGATTGAACATGTTTACACTCTTCATTTTTCTCACTCACCACCTGGCAGCTCCCATATGCCATTTATGATGATTTCCCATTTTATTTCTGGGGTCTGCACGCGAACCTATGCATGAGAAAAATGGCTTCAGTCCAGGTTATTTTCGACCTCCCCGATCAACTGCTCAACATCCGTTCAAAAGGAAGGTTCTCCTTCATATCCTTCTGCCCTCTCCCATCATTTCCCCACTGTATCGAATTAGGCTGTTCATCCCGTTTCACCCCCGTCTCACTCTGTAATCAATACTAGCCACACAGATAAGTGTTACCTTCCAAGCTGGCGCCCAGATGTCCATGGAATGTCAATGCGGCCGGTGCAGGTGAGTTTCAGGATAATTGTGAATTTCAGTCTGCCCTCTCCATCCCAATAAGGTAGGTTTTGCTTATTGGTTCATAAATGGCTTTCCACTCTCCTTTGAGCGATATCGGTGAGTCGCATCTCGATCTCTAGTGTTCCCTATGAGTCCGGTGTATTTGGGACGCTCGTCATTTTACCTTTTGACCTCCAGGCTGTTTTTCGAGCTGTCTCAAAATTAGTCCAGCATCCCAAGTCACCCCCAAAAACAAAGATGGGACAAAGGTGGTTGACACCTTTGTTCCATGGATCACCCACATGTGAAGGACATGCCTCGGGTTTTGCCCCCGGTGACAGGTATATAACTATCTTAAACTCTCTCCTGCACATTTTTCGCATTCCAACTTAGGTTGGCTTTTTGGTGCGGTCTTGACTAAAGCAATGATCTTCCTGGTTCTGTTCAGCATCGTCATATTCAATTTCCGGGCCCACACGAGCAGCCCAGGGGATTTTGGGAGCTATGAGTTGTCTCTCATCACTTCTCAAAAACACCAGTCCCATTTTCTGACCCAGCGCAATGCAAGATTTAGTTTCGCACTTCAGTCATGTAGAAATCAGCGCTATGCGCACTGAAAGCATCACACAGCTCCTCTGGAGTATCATCTGAGCTCCAGTGCTGAGATGCAATCTGGTGAGAATGTTTTGATCAATGTTCTGCGATACTGCTGACTCAGACCTTCTAGGTATGGTGAGCATCGTCAATGTCTGATTCAACTCCTGATTGTGTCATGCCACATTTGCGTTGGACTCCTCGCTGTGTCCACTGAATCGAATATAGATTTTCATTGGCCTTCTGTCCTTGTAAGGGCAACCTCAGCTCGGCACGGGAGCGTGGGAACTAGCAGGAGAATCTGAAGAGAACTCAATTGAGAGTACTAAATACAGAGTCTAGGAATACGCACCTAGCGGGGGGGATGTTCCGGAGAATCCGGGTGGAGGCGCAGCCTGGGGTTCCGGACGGGAGGCCGGACGAGGAAGGGGCTCTGGACGAAGGATCGGGTGCAAAAGCAGGGCAGTGCGATGGGCCGGAGCTGGACGGACAGACAGCCAGACAGCCGGACGAGGGGTTCCCCTGACAGTCCTTGAACAAGCCGAGGTGCCAGGAACACATCTCCCCCACCCGGCAAGCGCCCCCACCAGATAACATTGCCCCTGACACCATCGAGCTTGATTAATTCTTACTCACCGCAGTCCGAACACGTCCCCGAAGAGTGTCAACATTGTGGATGTAGTTTTGTAACTCCCTGTGATGGGCTTCATGTACTAGCGGCACGATATCTCCTATTTCCTGTTGACTAGATGGATATTTTACTTATTGTTCGCATTCCTTTCATTGAGTACAGCATACCCACATCCAGTCTGATTTCCTCATCGAAAGCCCCGCTATTTATCCAGGTGGGTATTGAGTGATGTACTCGTTTTCGATAGTAATGTCTAAGTGAGCTACTAGCATTATAGGAGCTCACCCCCAATTCACGCTACTTTCTGGTATGAGACATGTTCCTCACTGTTTGACTGTCTGACACTGTCTGATGTCCATCAAGTCTTCAGTCCATTATATTGCTAGCCTCTAATATTTGCCAAGCACTCATTAACGTGCTGTGTAGCCTGCAACTGCGGCTGAGGGAAGGGGGAAGGTTGTGCATGGACTGTAACCTATTACTGTATTTCTTACAAAATCTGATTGTCTCTACATCTATGGGTACAATATCCTGTACCTTTGCAATGCAAATGATGTTTACTTCCCTTTGCACTTACTGTACCATTTCGACCAAGTGTTCATTAATCTTGGATTTTTTATACACTGAGATGGCCTTTTGAATTGTGGTGATTTTTAAAGGCCTCTGAAAAACCCGGTGTTACGCGTTACTTGAACACTTGGTCAAAATGGTACAGTATGCCAGAGCGAAGCAGAGGTACACCTTGTCACTTATATTGGGCAGGGGCATTATGCAACTGATACCTGATCCCATGTGGTGTTTCCAATCAAAATTAAAATCCGCTAGTTTTTGATTGTTCCTTCCAAAGGTACACCACTCTGAAAAATTCTGTTTTGAGGGTCGGATTTTCATTGATGTGAGGCAGATCAGCTTAGATTCCTGGTTTGACAGCAGTCATATCAGCAGCAGCCTCTTGGTCAGCTAAACAGCGAGTAACCCAGTGAGAACCCCAATGAGAAACCTGACAGACGCTAATAACTGGTGTGTTCCCCTAGCAAGACCAACTGAACAGACTCCTTGTTAGGAGAATAAATCACATATGATGGTGATCAGTTCCTTCAGCTACAATCCTATTTTGAGGGTCAAACTTGGACTGAGATGGGTGAAATCAGCTTGGATTTGTGACTTGTGGGTCAGAACCCATGCATTGGCATCCTAGGCATCCATCAACCTACTTATGATCAAAATTCATTCACAATCCACATTCAGTCTTATGCAGTCAAGGTCCTAGCTAAAATTCCACCAAAATCCTGGTTTCAGTGTTGAATTTGGAGGCCAAATCAACTTGGATTTGTGATTTCTGGATCAGGACCCATGAATTTGGATCCCAGGCATCCATCGGCCGACTCAGCAGCAACACCCATTCATATTCCACCTTATGCAGTCAACATCCATGCTGAAATTCCGCCAAAATGGTGTTTTCAGCATCAGATTTGGATCAACATGGGACAAATCAGCTTGGATTTGTGATTTTTGGGTCAGGAACCATGCATTTGCTTCCCAGGCATCCATCTGCCCACTCAGCAGTGAAATCCATTCACATTCGGCCTTTCACAGTCAACATCATTGCCAAAATTCCACCAGAATCCTGGGTTCAGTGTCAGATTTGATTCAACATGGGCCAAATCAGCTTGGATTTGTGATTTGTGGGTCAGAACCCATGCATTTGAATTCTAGGCAACCATTGAGCCACTTATTATCAAAATCCATTCACATCCGGCCTACCCAGTCAACATCCTTGCTGAAATTTCACCAAAATCGTGTTTTCAGCATCGGATTTGGATTGACATGGGCCAAATTAGCTTGGATTTGTGATTTGTACATCAAAGCCCATGTATTTGGATCCCAGGAATCCATCAGCCCACTCAGCAGCAAAATCCATTCTTATTTGGCCTTACATGATCAACGTCATTGGTGAAATTCCGCTAGAATCTTGTTTTCAGTGTCAGATTTAATTCAATATGGGCCAAATCAGATTGGATTTGAGATTTATGGGTCACTGGATCAGTAACAATGGATTTGCTTCCCAGGCACCCATCGGCTGAATCAGCAGTAAAATCCATTCACATTCGGCCTGACATGGTCAACATCATTGCGGAAATTCCACCAGAACTCTGTTTTCAACATCGGATTTGATTCAATATGGGCATGGATTTGTGATTCTTGGGTCAGAACCCATGAATTTGCATTATCATGTCTTGCTGGCCACAGGAACCCTCTGGCAGCAACACACTTGGATTTTAAATTTTGAATCATGACTTGAAGACACACTCACTGGCTGCCCTTGTCCTTGAGGAATCATCAATTTACTGATTTATGCATGCTGGTATCTTTGAAACCCTTTCCTCAAATGCTTAAATTCTCTATCAAGTTTGTGGACTCTCCCTTGGTGCATGATCTGTTCTCAAGTCCGTCAAACTGCAACAGTGACCTTCCGTAGCCAAATTGGTTCCTTTGTGCATGCTCGGGAGGCCAGAAGAGAGTAATCCTGGATCCGTTGAATTTGGGTGACTGAATCTGGATCCCAAGCTATCCAATTCATTCAAATCCCACTGACTTCCGGCTCAGGAAAACTTGCTGCCAACTCACAGCACTTGACAGCACCATATTCAAATCAAGGTGCATCAGGAAAACGTAAAGGTGCCGCATAGCCCCACATAGCCCCACATAGACGACATAGTCGCCATAGCAGATCGACTAACCCCATAGTAAGGTGGGAGGGGGGTGCGTTGGCCTCATAGCCTGTCATAGACCACCATAGCTCAGATGTCGTCTATCATAGTGGCTAAAGCTATAGCCCCTATCGTGCTCATAGCTGCTCATACTTCAAATAGCTGCCCGTGGTTCACGAAATAAAAATAGTAAAATGTATATTGCAGCTAATATATGACTATTTCAAGCAACTGAGCCCACCGTGCTACTGGTGGCATATGGCAAAATTAAAGCGGAGACGTGTATCATCAAATCCCCACGTGTCCACGGGGAGAGGCTGCGGAAGAGCGCCGTTCTTCAAGTTGAGATATTTTTGGGGGGAGAGAAGAGAATGTGGAGGAGCACCGTGTACGGTCCAGTTCTCGGCTTCCCACGATGGCAAAGGCAAAACAGGAAAGCAGTGTCAACCAGTCCTTGCAGATTGATTGATAAGAAGCCAGAGCCCCGAAACCATGCTGGTAGACCAAAAATGCGAGGGCAACACAGGTTCTTGATGAAAATTTGCTGCTTGGAGCGAGTTGAGTCTAAGCCATTTGCGTGTATTGAGACCACGATGGTCCTCTAGCCAAAGAAGAGCACCCCGCAGAGCGATGAAGCTTGAGGCAAAACTAGTCTTGCGTGTAGCGCCAGCCAAGTGGTGTCGAAGAGAGGCATTGTCGGTTCTGATGGTTAGAATTCCCCGACCTAAGAGCAATCAAAGTAAGTCGTCTAAAATGAGACAAGAGATGCAGACGGCACGGAGACAGCAGTCACCGAGAAAAAACAAGGTGTCGATAATCACCAAAGGAATACTTGCGAAGAACAACGCAGCACACTTCTATGGTGGGCTGTGAATCTGGAAAGGTGTGATGGTGCATGCGACTTGTGTCGACGGGTTTGAGGACGCCCAGCCAAGTCCAGGATGAATGCTGTGTTGAGCCGAGCAACGCCGGATCTCCGTAAGGATGATGAGCGTGAGGTGTGCACGGTGTACACGGCAATCTAGCCCCGCCGCACGACAGCTGAGGTTCACGAGCGCGAGCAAAAGACGGGGAGAAGAGGAAGCAAGTCGTGCGATGTTGTGTCTTGTGATGGCTTTGATCAAACCGAACCATTTTTTTGGCGACACGTGCGTATTTCGGACTCGGTCCAACGTCGGCCAATGCATCCTGTTTCACAGATGCCAAACTCTGCGCTTCCAATGTCATGTTGTCTCTATGATTGTCAAGCGCATAGCGCTTCGAGTCACATAATCATACTGCGGTCAGCTGTATTTCCTCCAATGTTTTTGTCAAACTGCACTCAGTTCAAAGACCTGCCAATGGACCGCAACTTTGTGCTGTTTTGTGTCGACCCACTGCTCAGTTATAGGCTACTCTGGCCCTCACGCTTGTCCCGGTTGACTGTCAACCGGTAAACGTCAATCAATACTCCGTCGTGCGAGATTCCCGGTCTAGGAAACTAACATGTTCTTGGTCAGGAAATGTTGTGATTTCACGCAGCAAGACACACTGGTGGGTTCAGGTTTGGTAAATTCAATTTATTGTTCGCCCCATGCATAGTTGAGACAACTTACGGGATGGGGTGGAAAGACGAATCTATTTGCCTGGGTAGGAGTTGATGTTTCAGTTCAGGCATGGCTCACACTTCGCAAGGTTGCCCAAACTAATAGATAGCCATAGGTCGTGATAATGGCAGCACCGATTTTCATAGCTCAGCATAGCTCCCCATAGCCCAGTATAGCATTCAGGATATTCTCATAGACCCTCGTAGCCTGTCATAGCCTCCTATAGCCCGTCATAGCTGACCTTTTGTCTATGAGGCCATTTTGGATTTTCCTGATGTGTTCTGTCCCCAGCTCAATAACAATGGTGCATTATGGGTAGCTGCCACAAACTCAACATCCATCATCTTAGACCAGCAAGCTGAAGATGTACACCTTTTCGCAGCACGAACATCTTGAGTAGTCTCACTTGTAGTCAGACTCCACGAGATTTATGATAGTCGATAAATCTTTATATGGAGTCTGATTTCGTTGGCAGGTCCGATCATGAACCTGGGTTTTTGGCTGACACGTGATTACTTCCCCACGCCCAAATTCGGACAATCTCACCTCACTGGAACTTTGGGAACCTGGATTATTGCTGAATGCATTCGGGCTGGATAACTGATGGATTTTGGTCTTTCAGCGAAATAAATTGGATCTGAAATGCATTCAAGAGGCGTTGTTTATGTATTTGAGTTGAAATACCAATAGTACACCGAGAAGGACCTCAAAATTTTCGGAGAATTCTCTGGTACCTACTAATAGCTTAAAACAAATGTTCTACCTCTTCGGAATGGCTGCTAGGCCGTTGCAAGTAGCCAAATCCCGAATATCGACCCGATTTGGACGTGAGAACTGGTCACATTCTCCATCAAAAACCCAGGTCCATGATCAGACTTGCCAACAGATTCAGACTACATCTTGAGGAAGGTTATCGGGATCAGATGTCATGACACCATTGTCTATTGAGCTGTCAACCATTTTTATTCTGAAGGGAGCTGGAGCCAGAATCAAGAAACTGATACTGTCTGTTCAGTCATTCTTTGGAGCATGAGTAAAGGCAATTTAGATCAAACAGCAAGTGATCTGTTGCAGTAAGTATGCATCTCTGAAGCCGGACCAGGAACATGGGGGACCTGAGGGACCAGCCACAGGTTGCTGACAAGTGTCCGCTTTTTCCTTCTTGCAACTGCTCAAACTGAACCAGGATTCACAGGCTCAACA
This sequence comes from Mycena galopus ATCC 62051, assembly GCA_014925785.1. Taxonomy (NCBI): domain Eukaryota; kingdom Fungi; phylum Basidiomycota; class Agaricomycetes; order Agaricales; family Mycenaceae; genus Mycena; species Mycena galopus. The sequence continues at coordinate 13,781 of WIQG01000275.1, forward strand.
CTGATCTGCTTTCATCTCGAAGACAGGGATGGGAGGAATCCCCGAAACCAGAGTTAGATGATTAGACTCAACTTTTATTTGAAATTCTGACTCTTTACAACACAATGGCTTAGTGGCATAAATATCATGATTCCGTTGTGGAGTACGGGTTCCCGCTAGTACATGTTAAAACAAAAACGACACTACCAGAAAAAACTAAATGACATCATCCACATCCACCTAGTCTCTTGCACTGACTTTCCACTTGCGACCTTGTTATCCTCCAACCCATTGAATGCAATGCACATTCAAAAAAGTAAACACCGCTGTCCGCATCCAACCTAGTGTCTTGCATCAACTTCCTTATTTATCATCCAACCTAATAAATCCAATGAAGAGTGCAAATGCAGCTTGCCGCTCTGGAAGATCACCATGGGTGCTGCATCCATCAGCAGAGAGGAGGGTTTCCAACTCAGCTCCTGCAGCTTAGCTCAGAGTCAGTACTGCATTGAATGGCCACCAGGTGACAAGCAGGTGGGTGGCACACCAGATAATTCGAGAAACCTGCAGACCTGTGGGTACAATAGGCTTCTTTATGCCCGGATTGGATGTTGAGCGATAGATGGAAGCACTTCACGTCGCAACTCCCACAATGCAAAAAATCAGTCCACGACTTGAACCAAAGTCAAACCGCATGCACTTGGTCAGTATGCAAGGACTGTACCCCCAAAAAATTGCGTGCGACCGCAATATCACTCGACTCGGAATCAAACCAGAACTCTTGTAGGTACAGTGGCTTCAGGCATCGTTTACAGCAAGCAGACGTGGACCATTTGCTATAAAGTTGGTTTAGGCTTGGTTTGGGATTCCGAGTCAGACTTGAGCTGAACGTTGGCACTTGCCAGCAATGTAAGAGAGAGGGGCGAAAAAAACAAAAACAGTTACTTCCTTGGAATCGCGGCTTTTGAACCGGTTGTAAGTAATGAGCCAAGAGCACACTTCAAAGTAAGCCGAATTATCACCCATACCAAAAAAGAAAATTCTTAATCATGAAATGACTTGACCCGGAATCGAACCGGACGCACATCCTGCGTGAAGCGAGCAATGGAAGTACTGGACCAAGGAGAGCAGGCACGGACCATCCGCTGTCAAGATTCGCAGTTGAACATTGAGATCGAAGTATTTTGCGCGCTGTCCTAAGCGGGGCAAAGAACTGGTCGCCCCCGATGCGAAGCTAGCAGTCGAACTGCCCGGACTTGATCAGCATATACTTGTATTGAAGAAGAAAAAACCTTCAATGAGATGATGGCATCACTTGACCGGAATCGAACCAGATGCACAGTGTGCGTCATTAGGGTGCTCGGCAGATACGAAAAGCAGACACAGACCATCCACTATCGAGTTCGTTCTTTGCTCGGTCGGAACTCAGATTGGTTGTTTTCAGTGTTGGCCCTTGTGAAGGGGACATTTTCTACCTTGGAGAATTGTCAGAACTGTGGTCTTACATGGAAGAATCCAATGAGAAAGGTGTCAATGAGCAGCAGTCGCCTCAAATTGTTTCATACACAGGACATCCCACTCCAGAACACATCGGGTGAATTGAGGTGAGGCAAGTTGGAGTTGGAGTCGAGGAGGAGGGAATTTGGAAGCGCTGGCGAGAAAGGTAGCTGAAGCACGAGAACGAGTGTTCTGCTTTTTGAGCTCCTTCAATCTGAGAAGCGGACATCGAAGCCTGGACTTGATCAACCTTCCATCCATGCGAAAAGAAAAGGATGTTTCCGCTTCCCAGCCATTGAACGACTTCCCCCGGAATCGAACCGAAATTCCTGCATGTGTAATGTTTTCGATCGGCACAGCAAACAGGCGCGGACCATCCGCTATCAAGCCGTTCTTTCCTTCAAGTTGGTTGAGGTGAATATTTGCAGTTGCGTTGAACACGTCGAAGCGCGGAATATTATTATTGTCGTCGTTAGTGTCGCGCAAGCAGAACTTCCAGCGAACTGTCCTTGTAGAGTGCATGAGAGCGGTTGGGATCTTGAGTTCCACTTACAGCGCCCCCATGGAAGCACAAACTTGATCAGTGAAAAAGGAGTCTGATTACCACGCTATGACTTGACCCGGAATCGAACCGGAACTCCTGCAGGTACATTTTGCTTCATACCGTGGGACAGCAGACAGGCGCGGATCATCCGCTATCAAGTCGTTCTATGCTTGGGTAGGATTCGAAAATAATGTTGACGAGGTCGGTGAACTAAATTCCCATTCCCGAGGGTCCTCGACTCGAACTCGAACTTGATCAGTATGTATGTATCTGCTTGTATTGAAGAAGAAAAAAAATTGGGGGCGATCGCCGAATGACTCGACCCGGAATCGAACCGGGATTCCTGGAGGTGCAGTAAAAGTGCAGCGAACGAATATTGTCAAGGCAAGCAGATGCAGAGCATGGCCATCCGCTATCAAGTCGATTCTTTGCTTGGGTTGGGACTCGGATTGGATATTGAACAGTGCACGTCGAGTCACGGCTGGCGCCAGCTGTAGAGCCGATTCATGCACGAAAAGAAAAAAAATGTCTTCATCCCAGTCGAAGACTTGGCCCGGATTTGAACCGGAACTCCTGCAGGTACGGTGGCCTGAATATTGTTGTAGTCAGCAGGCGCGGACCATCCGCCGTCAAGTCTGTTCTTTGCTTGCGCTTGGGTTGTTATTAATACTCGCAGTTGCGTTGAACGTCGACGCTCATTCAGGAGAAAGCAAACAGGTATTCAATTACTTTTCGGGGCTCTGAGGCCAGATTTCTTGCTGGGAAGAATCTTGTGAGTAGCCAGCGGTGGGCAGGCAGCAGAGGTTCGACTCTGTATCAAGTTGATACAGGCCTTGAATCATAATTGAGGTTAGCGACTTGGGATGAGAGTCCAGACAAAGGAGAGGAAAAGCTCGAGCCCTGTATCACTACCAGAAATAAGTCGAACTGGATGCCATCCTGCGCGTCTTAGATTCCGGCGGGCGCAGGGAAAAGCAGGCGGACCTTCCGCCTTGAAGTTGCAACCACGGAAATATTTTAAATCATCGCCGCAAGACGGTGGTCGAGTTTCAGACCGCAAGTCGCGACTTAGGGCCGAGGTTGACCGCAACGGTCCATTCAACGGGCATTCAACGAGCATCGACTACTAAGAGCAAACGGGGAGAACGACATGGAAGTTGAATGCAAGCCCGCTCCTAACACCCACAAAGACGCGCACCGCCACATTTCCTCTTTCGCCAATTTCCATTGCACGCCTTGGTGTGATGAGTTCAATAGAGAGGTTGCGCAAAGCCGCATGCGGCTTTTTTGGTGCGCAAACTCACCGCATGCGGCTTTTTTTTCTCTTTGCTCTGGTGATCAAAAGAGGCTATTTGAAAGTCCCAGTGATGCTCCAGAGCAAAAAAAAGATATTGCCGCGTGCGGCTTTGAAAGCCGCATGCGGCTTTTGCGCAACCTCTCTAATATAGAGCCGTCTACGCAAAAATTGACTGGCTACGTCGTTCAGAGATTCGCTTGTTGTCACCGCTCATTCGACATGAGGGAAGGCTGACTCTTGCTTTTATCATTCAATTGTGCTTTGTGCTGTGTGTTGCGTATGGTGGGCACAGTTCGGACGTACTTGCGGACCTGCGGGTGAACGTGACGCTGAAGGGCTCGGAGAAGGTGCTTTGGTTCAGGGTGCGCTTTCTCCCATCCATTCCTGCTGCATTATTGAATTTACTTAGCGGCGTAGGAACGCTTCCTGGAAGACGAGGAAATCATCGAGCACCTGGTACACAACGAAACGTGGCGGATCCAGTGGACGATGCACCGGCCGCGGAACGGGTGGTACATCCACATCCGCTCGTCCGCCTTCCAGCCCGGCGCCTTCATCCCTCTCATCCCGCCACGTCCAGACTCGGCCCACCCGCCCGGCGCGCTGCTGTTTGAGTCGCGCACGAATGCGCCTATATCACATACGCAGACCTCGATGCCCTCGCCCTCTCGCGCTCGAGCACGTCCTCATCGACTCGCGAAATAGATACGAGCCCCGGGCACAAGCACCAGCGCCATCTCATACCCACCGCGAGCGCACCGTCCCTTGCACCCGCCCCGCGAGCGTGCATGCGTGGCTCGAGCAGGCCCAGGCGGCGCAACAAGCGAGTCGTAATCAACGAGCACCGGCGCAGGTACCCTCTTGCCTCGGGTGTGTATCATTTCTGCGCTCCTGACTCTCCTTTTCTCTCCATCTAGACGCGCGCACGGTCGCACTCCCTCAAGCAGTCCACCACCGCCTCCCCTCGCTTCTCTCCCGCTTCGCCGCAAGCCCAAATGCCATTTATGTCAATGCGCTAGGAGGCACTGCGTGGGTTCTCGACTTCGCTGGTGCCGCGGGCAGCCGCTGGTTGTTCGTCGGGAAGGCCGCGTTTGACGCCACCGAGCACGACGTCCGCGATGTCGTCGCCCGCTTCGGCGACGTCGAGTCCGTGCGCTTGAGTGCGTTCCCTCTCCCTCTTTTCTCACTCTTGTACTGATAATATTTCACTCGCGCACAGTCATGAACCCCGACGGGTCCTTCCGCGGCTTCGGCTACGTGACCTTCACCTCGCAAACCGTCGCAGACGAATGCCGCAACACCCGCTTCGAGATCTTTGGGCAGCCCGTGCGTCTCGCCTACTCCACGCCCCCCTCGCACGCCGCCGGCTCCTCAGCGCCTTCGTCCACCCGCACCCCGCCGCGTCCTCTTCGTCGGCAACATGCCCTACGGCAAGGAAGAGGTCGACCTGCGCGAGAATTCGCGCCCTTCGCCATCATAAAACGCATCCGCGTAGCCACCCGCTCCGGCGTCGAGTTCATGCAGGAGGAGGACGCCGTGGCCGCGTAGGAGAGCTTGCTGTATATGTTCGACCGCAACTTGCGCGTGGACTATCGACGAGCCAGAACCCGCGAGCCATCCATCGGCTGTGCTTTTACGACTATAGGGGGAACGAGGAGGTGCTGCGTACGGTGCTGAATGAGTTGAGACGAGCATACGGAGGGTGTATTTCTGTGAGTGGCGAGGCGAGCAATGCCGTTTTTTTTTTTTGGCGCACTGCCTTGGCTTACATACCACTAACGCTCGCTCACAGTATGCTTTAACCTCACCGGCGAGCTCACCGGCTCCCGCTTCGTCGAGTTCCTCTCCGTCGCGCGCGCCACCCAGGCCCTCACAAAGGTCGGCGGCAGCGTCACCTCGTACGGCCCCATCAGCCTCGAGCATGCGCTCAATCGCGAGGGTGCGTGGCGTTTCCTTCCCTCTAGTTCTTCATTCGCTTGCCTTGAGTTCTCGATTTTTTCCATCTATCACATCTATCGTATGCCAATACTATGCTTCTTTTTCCCAATATCATCCTCCTCTTTTTGTTTTCCGTCTTTTCTCTGCGCGTTTTCCGTCTTTTCGGAGCTTTATTAATGTGGCGTGTTTTTTTCAGGCGGCCCTGGACAGGCGGGCAGGGACCAGTGGGTACGGGGTGGGCGCCGGCAAGGCGGGTACGCGGCCGGGTACGGCGGCGGACAAGGCGGGTACGCGAGGGGAGGCGGAGGTGGATATGACGACGGGCGGCCGCAGGGGGGTATGGCGGGGCGGGCTACTAGGTCTCTTTCGATTCTCGCTCCATTTTCCCCCTACTTATATGCATGCCTCCCCGCACTCTCGACTATACCCTATTCGCATAATACTTACAACTCACTACCCACGCTACACACAAGATCATCGCATGTATATACCTAGACATACGTATGTGCTACAATGAACCCGCTGCTCACTGTGCTGCTCATGTTATGGCTCTTTCGAGTTGGAGCGGAGACGAGAAGGAGAATAGGCGCATACTGTTATTATAGTAATTCGGGGCAGGAAGGGAGGGCGCGGGACGGTGTACGTGCAATGTGTAGCAAGGTAAGTACGACAACTGGTACTAGTAGGTACGAGGGAAGGGAGAAAGGGGAGAGGAGAAAAGGGGGTAGAGTAGAGTAGAGTAGAGTAGAGGACGAAGAACGTGCGCGCGGGTGTGAAATACGTAGCGGACACAGCTCGCTCTGATATTCCTATCTATCTGTTTCCGAGACAGACAGACAGACACCCCCCATGCGAGCGAACGAACGCCCTCCGCGTGCCGTACTGCGCCTCGTCCCGTGCAAGCCCAAGTTCTTGCGCGTACGTGGAATGCAAAGGCCGGCGGGGAGTGTCAGAGCGAGCGGCGAGGCGGGATGGGTATGTAGGTAGGAGTCGTACAGAGAGCGGCGGGGAGCGTCAGAGTCAGAGTCGGAGTCAGCCAGCCAGGGTGAAGAGGCCGAGGCGCGAGTACGACGTGTGCGGGTGGGGAGCAAATCGTACGAGGATAGGATAGGACGCCGGATGAAGCAGCAGTAAGGAGTGGGGAAGCAGGTGTGGTTCCGAGTGTGGGTGCAGGGCGTGAGACTCAGAGGTAGAAAGTGCGGGCGCTGGTGGCGGTGCGCGGGTGGCGCCGTCGAGGGAAGGAACTGCCTAGGAGCTGCCGAGGTCGTGGGGGTGGTGCGATTCCGAGTACGGGTCCGCGCAGGGGTGCGGCGTCGTCGGTGCGTGTGCGAGCAAGGAGTTCTGCCCGAGGTCGTGCAGGTGTGGAGCCGTGTTCGGGAAGGAAAGCAAGTAAGCTGAGCTGGAGCGTATGCTGCCGCGGTGCCGCCTTCGCTAGCGCCACCACGCGTCTCCCCAGCACGACCCTACCCTGCACACCGTACCGCTCCTCATGCCATGCCTCCAACGCGCCTGCGCCTACCACCATGCGATGCTTGACCGCGCTCAACTTCCCAAGCACCCCGCCCGCCGAGACCCCACCACGCGTCCCGGTGTTGGCTATCGGCTATTGATGCAGAGAAGACGCTATGCAGGGAAGGGCGCCTGGACGTCGAAAGGGGCGCGGGACAAGGAGAGGAGGAGAAGTGCAGCGGAGGTGTGCTTCCCGCCTTCTGTCTACCTAACCTAGGGGAAGTCGCAGTCGTCATTAGGGATATTGGTGGGCCTGAGCGATACGACGGGATCGGTGGAGTTGGTTCGCATCGCTTGGGGACAGTGGCGCTCTGCACCGTGCACGAGTTGATGGGCGCGAGAACGGAGAACAGAGATGAGAATCCGGAATATTGTTTATACCGTATGTTGTATGCCGCTGACTTCTCTCGGTGGCATCGGCGTCGTGCTCGTGCATCGCACGCGATACGTCGAACTCGCCGGCCGTCATATTTATCTTATCGTGGTTTTCCTGTCCAAGCCCAAGCCCAAGCCCAGCCGGAGCCTCGGGCGGAATTTCGTTTGGATCGTGTACGTTGCTGAGGATGACGCGGACGATTCCAGTGATGCTTCGGAATCGAGCTGCTTCCCAATAGTCCACGAGCTTCTGGTCAGGGGAAAGTGAACAAATATACGTACAAGCGGCAAGCGCAATCGTGGGCTCGAGCGAGGTCGAAGACGTCGTGATTGCATACGTCGCTGTCGCAAACCCCTGAGGGAGCGACGTAGGTGCGTGTTCTGAGCTCTAGATTGTTTTATGCTGCGCAGTGGTGTGTTCCCGTCCTCGTGGAGCTGCGAGCTGCGAGCTTGCTGTCAATATGAGGTGCGCATCGGGTGTCGGCGGAGTCCTCGTCGAGTTCAGCAAGCAGCTCCAAGTCTTCCACAAGTAGCCACTGAGTCCGGGCGCGGTGGATTGAAAGATTTCACGACTTGGTTGCCGAGATTTGCCCATTTCCGTCGAGCTGGACATCCATTCGCGTCGGTTGGAGGCAACACTGAGCTATCCCGTTGTCCCCAAACTGCAAGCCCAGCAGCAACGTGACGGGAGGAAGAAAGGCGCATTTGGCAATGTTGGCATCAAAGATCGCGCTGTGCTCTCCTCATCAACCACGAGTCGAACGCGGTCTCGAAATCCTCTCAACAAAACCAGGAAGGCTTGGGCTGCAGAAAATCCTCTTGTACTCGCACTCGCGTACTTAGGATTCCTCTCCCCTCGCCATTACGTCGTCTTCTATTTGCTGTACCTGGTCGGTTTCTCGTCCACCGACGCCGCAAAAGTCACACCGCGTCCTGCACTCCACATCTCCTACGCACGCTTCGGTCTCAAGACACCGTACAAATCTTCGCGCAGGCTGACGTCGCTGTTTGGATATCCTAAAAGAACTAGGCTCTTCATCCGCCCTCCCTCCCTGCCAAGTTTCAAAGCACGTCTGGAATGGAGCGTCGCTCCGCTGTTTCGTCCCCGGCCGACCTTCTCGTGGACTTTCTCCCCTTTTTCCTCGCTCCCGCCGCTCATCTGCCCATTCCACCCTGTATCCTATCGTGCCGCTGTAATCTCTGTTCTTTGCTCCCCGTTTCTTGTGCTGTCGGCGCAGAACAGAACTGGGCGGTGTGGGGGCGGAGAAGGCAGGCAGCGGCGGAGGACCTGGGAGCCGCAAGATCCCCGCCACTCGGAAGCGCGCCTCAGCAGCGGGACATCGGGTCGGGTTGGAGGTGGGAGGGCAAGCACGATCAAGATGGCGTACGTCCCACGCCTTCTCCTTCACGACATGCAGTGTCCTGTGAAGGCAAAGTGCTCGTGGAACATCGAGGGTGCGTTGCCTTCTTTCTTTTCTTTCGCCAAACTAACTGACCCGCACCTTTCATTTCATCTGCGCACCTGTGGTAGCAGCCGAGGGGACGTCGCTGGTGCCCGACCACATCGCGCCTTGCATATCTGTAGTCTGGGTCTTCCGCCGACATAGTTCATTAGATGGAGATCGGGCGTCAACGCGACGTACTCCCCGCATCAGCTGTTCTCCACATATTGATCGCGCCGGTGCGGGCGTGCGCGTCGCGGTCCCCGTTCTCATTTATCTCGCTCTGGGTTCTATTTGCGTTGTTTGCGTCCAGGCCGAGGGTCGGGCGATCTCCAGATCCTGGACCCGGGAGGAATACGGAATGGCGCAAGAGCGTAGAGTGGTCTGCAGTATCGTTTGTTTGTTTATTTTATTCGGAATACGCTTGATTTCGTGAACGTATCGAATCAAATAAAACAATATGTTTTCGAACTCAATGAACATCGCTACAAACAGAGTTTACTGTGGTTCTGAACCAAACGAGGATGGGGAACACAATAAATTCGAAAATAGCCATCAAATTCCGGCGCTTTGCCGTAAATCTCTCGGCAACTTCCTCCAGACCTCGGCTTGGATTAAAAAATCAAGGCCTTCAGCATACATAGTCTTCACATGCTCTAGTTCTTATATTCCAATGCCGAGATCAAAAGGACAGGACTTGATCGCAAGCCAACAAAATTGTCCCCCGGAACCACCGGTCCGATCAAGAACCACCGCCACAAGAAGCAATGCTACACGACTGTAACACGTGTCCACCGCTCCTTGTACACGACGACCATGGTCGAGTATTCACTCCTCAGTACGTCAACAGGATGTTCGGCCAAATTCACTTTGCTAACTGCACTCCCGCAGTATTACGTGCAGAAAGGCTCGGCAGCCGCCAGCCACCAGAATTTTACGTCACGGTAGCAGACGGCTCTCGCAATGAATCTAAGAGTTCTGTTGCGAGGGGCGCCACACCTAAGTGGAATTTCAAGTCAAAAATGCGAGTGCCTCTAGTTTTGAATGTCTTCTACACTATTAAGTAACTTGAATACAGTTCAGCAAATTCCAACTCCGGTAACTTCACCATCAAGATTTTCTGGAGATACGATAGGAAGGAAGAATTGAGGGGCCAGTGTGATGTGTCCATTCCTGAGCTATTGCAGGAGCAAGGTGCTTCCAAGAGTGGTGGGTTGTTTTTCTTTGTCTAGAAGTTGCCAATTAGTAATTCACGGCCTGCAGTCCCACTGGGGCTCCAACTGAAGAACAAATCTTCGGGACAGGTGTTTGTACAGCTATGTGCAGACAGGGAGGAAACAGCATCACCTGTTCCTCCTGTTCCACCAGTCCGAACAAGGACCCCAGCATCACAGAACAAAGAGGATAGCCGGGCAATAGGAACCAGGGCCAGAAAGTGAGCGGTTTCACTGTGCAAACAAATGTGTTTTCACTTAGTATCTTTTCCAAGCACACCAACTCATAGCAAACCTTCAGGACAGCTGTCTGTCTGGCCAAGCACAAAGAGAAAGGCAATGGCCTTGCCTGTTATTCCTACACAATTTGCACAAACCAGATCACCAACACCCCAGAACCAAAAGGATAGGCAGGTGAGAGCACTCAGTGCAGAAAAGTGAGTTGTTTCTCTCATTGCAATCTGGTTCTCTTCTCATAAGGGATCTTGTCCAAGCACATCAACACATCATCATCTTACTGGTAAGTGCATATGAGAGACATAATCATGGCTTATCTATTGCATCAGTGAATATGCATGGAGGTAGTGGTGGTGCCGGAGGTGGTGGTGGAATAAAAGGAGGCTCTGGTGGGCCTGGTGAAGGATCACAATTAATACTCCAGGGGGGGACTAATAATGTATTGGTCAATGATGACAATGCCGCAAGTAAGTTCTTCAAATGTGTAGGGAGATTAACAAACTGATTGAATGGTGTAGAACAAAAGGAGCTACTAACACTCCTAACACCTACGGATGTTGATGCCTCCCAACGGCCTCTATGCCTTGAAGGAACTCGCAAGAATATCTTGGACCAAATCATCCAGCAGCTCACAGTCTCTTCAGAGAGGTGCAATATCCTTTGGCTTCATGGAGTTGCTGGATCTGGCAAGAGTACAATGGCAGCCAGCATAGCCCAGCATTTCCGGGAGCTCAAGAGTCTTGGTGTCTTTATCTTCTTCACTAGAAATCAAGAGACTAGCCCTCGAGCTGTGTTGCACAGTATTGCTTTCCAGTTGGCATTATTGAATGAAGACTTCAAGGTCAAGCTCTGTGACAATTTGAGTTGCAACCCTGGGGTTGTAAATGCTGATATCAACACACAATTTCAAAAACTACTAAAAGACCCACTCTCTGCTTCTCAGTCCTGCTTCTCTCAGTCCATTGTTATCATCTTGGATGCTTTGGATGAATGTGATACCTCTGGCCGCCAAACTCTCATCTCCCTCATCATCAAGGAGTTTCCTCAGCTGTGTCCCACCATTCGTTTCTTTATCACAAGCCGCCGAAATGAGGACATAGCTGCTCAGTTTGATGACAAAGATTGCACTACCCAGCTTCCACTTGAAGCTTTGGACAACCAAAGTCAAGTCAGCAGAGATATACTCCTTTATATCCAGCATTGGTTCAAGAACATTCGGGAAAGGCACAGGATTTCAGACCAAAATTGGCCAGGAGAAAATTCTTTGCACACCCTTGTTAAGTTATCTGGGAGCTTATTCATCTGGGCAGCAAGCAACAGCTTGCAATCTTGTTCAGGATGCCTTTAATTTTAAAGGTGCATTGGGAAATTTGCTTATGGCAGGTTCTAAGATACAGAGCAACCTTTATCACCTGTACAATGTAGCACTGGAGACCTCAGGCAAATGGGGAGAAGAAGAATTTGCAGATGTTGCACAGAAAATTCTCTCTGCAATTGTACTTGCTAAGGATCTACTCACTGATGGAGCCTTGGACCACCTTCTAAATTTAGAGCTGGGTACATCAGCTCGAGTCCTTCGTCATCTTGGTTGTGTCATTTACTGGAGTGAGGGGAAACCTGCCCGTATCCTTCATGCCTCATTTGCAGATTATCTGGTAGCTCCAGAAAAGTCACACTCCAAGCCCTGGTTTGTTGGGCCTACAGTTGGCAATCAGTTACTTGCAATGGGGTGTCTGCATGTGCTCCATACGCAGCTTCACTTCAATATCTGCGCCCTTGAAAGCTCATACTATCTCAATTGTGAGATTGAAGACCTCAATAGTCATATTGCATGCTATATTTCCACTGAGCTTGCTTATGCCAGCAAATTTTGGCCAACACATGTTGCTAGTATCACAGGAACGGAATTGGATGATTGCCTTCACTCTGCATTAAACAATTGCTTTCCAGAATTTTTTTTGTACTGGCTTGAAGTTGTGAGTTTTCTGAAGTGCATAGATGGTGCTCTTGCAGATGTCCACCGCCTGAAGGAGCTTATACATGTGGGTCAAAAGATTCAAAATGATTACACAGCTAATGATAGGTAGGGACATCTGAGTACATTTTTTGGAGTGGCACATGGATTTATTAGGAATTTTGGACCCATCATTGCACAAAGTGTTCCACACATCTATCTCTCAGCAGTGCCATTCTCACCAGAAGACTCTATGTTGCGTAAAAGATGTGGTAGCAAGTTGCAGAAGGTGTTGCAGTACCAAGGGCCATCCAACCTGGGCCAAATATCTGTTAGGACAGTAATGCAGAAACACACAGACTGGGTCAGCTCAGTTGCCTTTTCTCCTGATGGAACAAGGATTGGGTCTGGTTCAGGTGACAAAACCATCCACATCTGGAATGCTGCAACAGGGGAGGCAGTGGGCACACCATTGGAGGCGCACACAGGCTCAGTCAACTCAGTTGCCTTTTCTCCTGATGGAACAAGGATTGTGTCTGGTTCAGATGATGAAACCATCCGCATCTGGAATGCTGCAGCAGGGGAGGCAGTGGGCACACCATTGGAGGGGCATACAGACTGGGTCAGCTCAGTTGCCTTTTCTCCTGATGGAACACGGATTGTGTCTGGTTCAGGTGACAAAACCATCCGCATCTGGAATGCTGCAACAGGGGAGGCAGTGGGCACACCATTGGAGGGGCACACAGGCTGGGTCAGCTCAGTTGCCTTTTCTCCTGATGGAACAAGGATTGTGTCTAGTTCAGGTGACAAAACCATCCGCATCTGGAATGCTGCAACAGGGGAGGCAGTGGGCACACCATTGGAGGGGCACACAGGCTGGGTCAGCTCAGTTGCCTTTTCTCCTGATGGAACACGGATTGTGTCTGGTTCAGGTGACAAAACCATCCGCATCTGGAATGCTGCAACAGGGGAGGCAGTGGGCACACCATTGGAGGGGCACACAGACTGGGTCAGCTCAGTTGCCTTTTCTCCTGATGGAACAAGGATTGTGTCTGGTTCAGGTGACGAAACCATCTGCATCTGGAATGCTGCAACAGGGGAGGCAGTGGGCACACCATTGGAGGGGCACACAGACTTGGTCAGCTCAGTTGCCTTTTCTCCTGATGGAACAAGGATTGTGTCTGGTTCAGATGACGAAACCATCCGCATCTGGAATGCTGCAGCAGGGGAGGCAGTGGGCACACCATTGGATGGGCACACAGACTGGGTCTACTCAGTTGCCTTTTCTCCTGATGGAACAAGGATTGTGTCTAGTTCAGGTGACAAAACCATCCGCATCTGGAATGCTGCAACAGGGGAGGCAGTGGGCACACCATTGGAGGGGCACACAGACTCGGTCAGCTCAGTTGCCTTTTCTCCTGATGGAACAAGGATTGTGTCTAGTTCAGGTGATGAAACCATCCGCATCTGGAATGCTGCAACAGGGGAGGCAGTGGGCACACCATTGGAGGGGCACACAGGCTGGGTCAGCTCAGTTGCCTTTTCTCCTGATGGAACAAGGATTGTGTCTGGTTCAGGTGACAAAACCATCCGCATCTGGAATGCTGCAACAGGGGAGGCAGTGGGCACACCATTGGAGGGGCACACAGGCTCAGTCAATTCAGTTGCCTTTTCTCCTGATGGAACAAGGATTGTGTCTGGTTCAGATGATGAAACCATCCGCATCTGGAATGCTGCAGCAGGGGAGGCAGTGGGCACACCATTGGAGGGGCATACAGACTGGGTCAGCTCAGTTGCCTTTTCTCCTGATGGAACACGGATTGTGTCTGGTTCAGGTGACAAAACCATCCGCATCTGGAATGCTGCAACAGGGGAGGCAGTGGGCACACCATTGGAGGGGCACACAGACTCGGTCAGCTCAGTTGCCTTTTCTCCTGATGGAACAAGGATTGTGTCTAGTTCAGGTGACAAAACCATCCGCATCTGGAATGCTGCAACAGGGGAGGCAGTGGGCACACCATTGGAGGGGCACACAGGCTGGGTCAGCTCAGTTGCCTTTTCTCCTGATGGAACAAGGATTGTGTCTGGTTCAAAGGACAAAACCATCTGCATCTGGAATGCTGCAACAGGGGAGGCAGTGGGCACACCATTGGAGGGGCACACAGACTGGGTCTACTCAGTTGCCTTTTCTCCTGATGGAACAAGGATTGTGTCTGGTTCAGGTGATGAAACCATCCGCATCTGGAATGCTGCAACAGGGGAGGCAGTGGGCACACCATTGGAGGGGCACACAGGCTCAGTCAACTCAGTTGCCTTTTCTCCTGATGGAACAAGGATTGTGTCTGGTTCAGATGATGAAACCATCCGCATCTGGAATGCTGCAGCAGGGGAGGCAGTGGGCACACCATTGGAGGGGCACACAGACTCGGTCAGCTCAGTTGCCTTTTCTCCTGATGGAACAAGGATTGTGTCTAGTTCAGGTGACAAAACCATCCGCATCTGGAATGCTGCAACAGGGGAGGCAGTGGGCACACCATCGGAGAGGCACACAGACTCGGTCAGCTCAGTTGCCTTTTCTCCTGATGGAACAAGGATTGTGTCTAGTTCAGGTGACAAAACCATCCGCATCTGGAATGCTGCAACAGGGGAGGCAGTGGGCACACCATTGGAGGGGCACACAGACTCGGTCAGCTCAGTTGCCTTTTCTCCTGATGGAACAAGGATTGTGTCTGGTTCAGGTGACAGAACCATCCGCATGTGGAATGCTGCAACAGGGGAGGCAGTGGGCACACCATTGGAGGGGCACACAGACTGGGTCTGTTCAGTTGCCCTCTCTGCTGATGGGACCCAGATTTTGTCTGCTTCAGAGGACAAAACAATTCACATCTGCAATGCTGCAACAGGGAAGGAAGTGGAACCAACCATGGTAGGCTGCATTATTTTAATTCCTTCTCACCAAATGAGCGTTCCTAGCCTTTGACATCAGGCATCAATTGGCAAACAAACCCAACATTTAAAGATGGCTGGGTCTGCAGCTCCTCATCTAAACGCATGTTCTGGGTCCCTTTGTGGCTCCGTGACAACTTCTGTCTTCCATGGAACTCATTTGTTATCACCTCCAGAGGTGTCACAAAGCTCAACCTTATCAACTTTGTGCATGGTAATCACTGGACCAATTGCATGGTTTCAAACAGTGATGTACCCATTCCCTATATTTTTCAACTTGGAAGTAAATGTCCATCAGGATAATAGGATAATCCTTCATTAATATTGGAATTCACGGTAGGATGTTTTTCCCGTTTGCGAATAAATACATTCAAATGATGGGACCCTTATTTCCACAAAAGAAGATATTCCACACACAAGATTTAATCTTGTGTGGGGAATAAATGCTCATTTGTAAAATATATTCCTGTAATTGAGTATGGAAACAATAAAAATAATAGGTGCGACACAAATGGGGTGATGATGCATTTATTCCACAAACAAAGCCTTCCTTCATCCTATTTTTATTCACCAACAGGAAAATAATAGGGTGTTTCATGACGAGTTTTTTGAGCCTTTTTCACATGCCTTTTATGGTCTCTTTTTTTGATATGGCCAAGCCCAGGATTCTGAATGAATCACCGAGGGAGGCACTCATGATAAGCAGTGAATAAATCCACATGCAAAACATATTATTTTTTGCTTTTCATGCGGTACATTTATAATATCACATCTATTGAGAAGCAGTACTCAGTCCTTGCAGTACACTGGTTGAAATATTCAAGTTTTTCACTCAAATTTTGGGCATGGGCACTCGCCATTTTCCAAAGGCTTCTGAGATCAATGTCAGGATTACTCATATGGATCCGGGTGCATATATTTGTTTTCATGCGCCACTGGGCGCTTGCCATTTCCCAGACTTCCAGATCAGTATCAGATTGGTGTCAGATTTCGTTTTATTTAATTTTATCATTTGCAGTACTGGATCAAGTTGGTCTTTGAATCCTTTGGACCTGAGGGTATTTTTGATCCCCTCCAGGTCTATCTCATTTCATTACTTTCGTTGAGCTTCAGGTTCGAGTCAAGCTGCCTCGAGGCTTTTCAAATTTATCTTTAGAAAGACTTCGACGAGCAGTGCTATGACACTATGTCAATTTCAAACTGACCCCATGCCCATTGTTCCTGCCCTCAGGACCCGCCCAAAAGACCTGTGTGCATTGACAGCGCTTCCACCCTCCCATCACCATCTGATCCACCTGCATGCTTCCGCCGTTCGAAATTGCTTCTTGCTAAGGTTCTGTCTGCCCAGAGTCAAGTCAAGCACCAATCGCCACAGCAGGTTCTTTGGCAACCTCTCGGAGCCTCATACCTCATATATTACAGTTGTTCCGAAAAATAATGAGACAAGCCGTTTTTTTTTTCGCAATCGGTTCCCAAAGCGGATGTGTCCCGATTTGGAAATTTGGCGCGGACCTTGTGATCCAAACAGCGCGTCGTTCTTCTTGACATCGTCCACATCTCCCCTGCGTCGTCAGACGCGCATCTAACTCCAAACTATCCATATTCTACCCAATCTACTCCCTCCCACACAGCCACGCTATGGGCAACCGAAAGATTAGCGCCGACCTGAAGGACACTGCACTCAGGCTCTGGGAGCTCGGATGGGAGGAGCACGACATACTGCAAGGGCTTGGCGTTTCTCGCGCAAGTCTATATAGATGGAAGAAATTATTCAACGACATCGGAAGTACTACCAAGCCACCATCTCCTCTCCGTGGACGCCCGCGCATCATAACCCACGCTGTCCTCTCAGCATGTCTTGATATCTATCAGAAAGAGCCTGACATTTACCTGGACGAACTACGCTGGCATCTCGCCATCCACCACGATATCCCTATCTCCATCTCTGCCCTCCAAAAGAATCTTGTTGAGGTCGGTCTGACACGAAAACTGCTGCACCGGATCGCTCGCGAACGTGACAAACAGCAGCGCGACAATTACTGGGAAGTAATCAATGGTGATCTCGCAGGCGACAGCGACATGCTGATTGTCGCTGATGAAACCAGCAAGAATGATCACACCCTCGCACGGAGGTACGGTCGGTCGCCTGCTGGGATGCCCGCATCACACACCTACAACTTTGTGCGCGGTCCGGGTTATTCTGTCGGAGCTGCAATGTCGAAGGAAGGATACCTCGCAGTCAAGGTAATTCCAGGAGCATTTGATTCTTTTGAATTTTTCGATTTCGTCGCCGAACAAGTGGTATGTAAACAGTCGCTGTCAGGGGAACCGCCCGTCCGTCCGTCCGTCCGTCCGTCCGTCCGTCCGGCTCCCGCCCATCGCACCGCCCCACTTCCTCGTCCGATCCTTCGTCCGGCCTCGTCCGTCCATCCGGCCTTCGGTCCTATGCCCCAGCCTACGCCTCCGTCTGGAACGTCGCCCTCCGTCCCTCCGGACTCCGACCCCCTCCGACCCCCCGCGTCCGGTCGCTCTCACTGGCACGTGCTATGTGATCAAGCTCGAGACCACTGCCGGTCGATCCGGACACGTGCTACTGGCTAGTACCTATAAAAACCTCGCCTAGCGTGGGAATCCTTATCCTTTCTTCTCTTCGGATTCTCCCGCTAGGTGCGTATTCTAGAAACCTGTATTTAGTACTGTCAATTGAGTTACTTCGGATTCTCCCGCTAGTCTCTCGCGCTCCGCACCGAGCTGAGGTTGCCCTTACAGTCGCTGCTATCCGGATCGGCTAATGCGTGCCTCAGCTCCCGGTAATGAACGCTTGGCCAGAAAAGCACAGTGTCCTAGTCCTTGATAACTGTCGGATTCATCACAATGACGCACTTCTTGAGCTCATCTCGGCGAACAGTAAGCAATCTGTCCGGGGCTTCTTTTCTGGACACTGACAATGATCGCAGAATCTCTTCTTTTGTTCTTGCCCCCATACTCCCCAGATCTCAACCCTATTGAGGAATCATTCAGCAGCCGTAACGATTCCGTCCTCAATTTCTCTCCGTGATCCTGATCATCCTTGTAGTGAAGGCATATATGCGTCGCCATGGCTCCGAGATGCTCGCCACGGAGGACCCTATCATCGCAATCATGGAAGCCTGTGCATGTATTACTGCGGAAATGGCGAAGAAATGGTTTTGGCATGCAGGGTATCAATAATCAGCTGAACATTCTATTGTAACTGGAAACTACATGTAGTGGAAACTTGTACCATAGCAATCTGCAGCAAAATAACAACGACAGAACAACAGAAAACATTGGATCCACAATCAGCTCCAGCGCCCCGCGACCACATCCTTCATGAAATTTGCGTGCTGGCGAAGAATCCGACTCCTCACCAATGGTAACGCCTTTGCAGCCTCCCACACATCCTTGTCCAGCTCCTTCAGCCCAACATCTCCGGGTTCGTAGCCCAATTCAGTCAGGATGCGACGGTCTTCGACAGGAATCTGGTATCGTTCGCAATATTTGTCAAGGGAGACGGCGCGTGGAAGCATGATGGGTGGGGAATCCGGACGCAGTGCAGCTGCAGGTGGAGCGAAAGGTACAGGACCTGTACCGAAATGGGGAGGGTATTGATGTGGACAAAAAGGAGGCGGATGAACACCGTAGGGGGTATGATGAGACGAATTTCCAATTGCTTGCAATGCCGGCAGAAGTAGCTGCAGCATGAGATCATTCGTATTGGAAGGTGCAGCTACTGGGGCAGGAATGGCAGGAATGGGATGAATGGTAGCTGGAGGCAGACGTATTGTTTGAGCCTTGTTGAAATGCATCGAGACGGGTGCGCGATCCTCGGTCGCATTACCCTTTGCCTGAAGATGTGCATGAAAAATCGGAATTGCGTGAATAGAGGCGGAAATACCATCGCAACAGCCCAGACACGTAGTTTTATATCATTCAAGTCAAAGTATCCAATCTCATTGTGGTAAATGCGCTTTCCGGGAAAGGACGGATGATTGTCAACCGGGTAACGTTCGAGAAGCGTGTTCAAGTGCACGTTTGATGCACTGTCAATTCCAGCCTGCAAATATGATCGTTAGCTGCACGAATCGATCAAAGTTTAGACACACAATTTGCTCACGGACGGATAAGACGGAATTTGCAGGGGCAGTAAGTTCATCGAGAGTGTAATTGAAGTCGAGGGGGGTCGGACCGAGATCTTCCTGCAGCCACGGCTGGAGCTCCTTGAGACTCAAAGCAGTCAGTAGATATGGTAAATCACTTACCAGCTCTTTCTTTACTGCACTCGGGGGCGCCATGAAAACCGTAAATGCGTAGTCTTTGTTACGTTCTTTGAGAGCCTTGATTGCTACCTTGAAGCCAACAGAATTGGTAATAGGCTTCCGAGCAGCGTTCTTTGGACAATCAAATTTCCATGTCATGGACGAGCAGACGAGATTTTCGATTGGAATGCCACATGCATCGGCAACAATGCGCAGGAAATCGGAGTAACTGGCGGATGAAAGCATCTCGAAGGGACCTAACTCTGTGGTTTTGGGTGGAACAGGCTTGTGGCCTTTGCTGCGAACAGAAAGAACGGGTGGAGCGGGTGCTTCGACTTCGATACAAAAGTTCATTTCAAGATCTTCATAATCGTCTTCGGCAGGTTCGGCGGGTGCCAATGATAAAGAACGCTGCTTTTTGCGGGGTGGGGGGGTAATAGTGTATTCCGAGCTAGAGTCAAGTGTGAGGTCGATAGGTTCGGCCTTGATGATGTCGCCGTCAGCGGTACAGTCTTGTATACGCCGCTTCACAGGCTTGGCTGGAGATGTCACAGGGGAGAAGTTTTCAGACTCGCACAAGCTCGAGGCGTTTGGTTTGTACGCAAACCATCGGTTACGAACTACGCATCAAGTAAGCTTCACGAGTCAGGGGCGTCCTAAGCGACACACCTTCAGGGTCCAAGCCATCGATAACTTCCGCCACGTCTTGATACACCTGCCTTACTCCCTCACTGGCTTGCTTCTTCTTCCCTTTGTCGTTGCGCTTGCCCATTGCGAGTGCCGGACGGCGCAGGAGGACGTGGAGGATGTCAAGAAGGACGACGCGCTGTCGGCACACCAAATTTCCAAATCGGGACACATCCGCTTTGGGAACCGATCGCGAAAAAAAAACGGCTTGTCTCATTATTTTTCGGAACAACTGTAAGTACCTGAATTGGATTGAACATGTTTACACTCTTCATTTTTCTCACTCACCACCTGGCAGCTCCCATATGCCATTTCCCATTTTATTTCTGGGGTCTGCACGCGAACCTATGCATGAGAAAAATGGCTTCAGTCCAGGTTATTTTCGACCTCCCCGATCAACTGCTCAACATCCGTTCAAAAGGAATGTTCTCCTTCATATCCTTCTGCCCTCTCCCATCATTTCCCCGCTGTATCGAATTAGGCTGTTCATCCCGTTTCACCCCCGTCTCACTCTGTAATCAATACTAGCCACACAGATAAGTGTTACCTTACAAGCTGGCACCCAGATGTCCATGGAATGTCAATGCGGCCGGTGCAGGTGAGTTTCAGGATAATTGTGAATTTCAGTCTGCCCTCTCCATCCCAATAAGGTAGGTTTTGCTTATTGGTTCATAAATGGCTTTCCACTCTCCTTTGAGCAATATCGGAGAGTCACATCTCGATCTCTAGTGTTCCCTGTGAGTCCGGTGTATTTGGGACGCTCGTCATTTTACCTTTTGACCTCCAGGCTGTTTTTCAAGCTGTCTCAAAATTGGTCCAGCATCCCAAGTCACCCCCAAAAACAAAGATGGGACAAAGGTGGTTGACACCTTTGTTCCATGGATCACCCACATGTGAAGGACATGCCTGTAAGGCATATGGATTCCCTATGCCTCGAGTTTTGCCCCCAGTGACAGGTATATAACTATCTTGAACTCTCTCCTGCACATTTTTTGCATTCCAACTTAGGTTGGCTTTTTGGTGTGGTCTTGACTAAAGCAATGATCTTCCTGGTTCTGTTCAGCATCGTCATATTCAATTTCCGGGCCCACACGAGCAGCCCAGGGGATTTTGGGAGCTATGAGTTGTCTCTCATCACTTCTCAAAAACACCAGTCCCATTTTCTGACCCAGCGCAATGCAAGATTTAGTTTCGCACTCCAGTCATGTAGAAATCAGCGCTATGCACACTGAAAGCATCACACAGCTCCTCCGGAGTATCGTCTGAGCTCCAGTGCTGAGATGCAATCTGGTGAGAATGTTTTGATCAATGTTCTGCGATACTGCTGACTCAGACCTTCTAGGTATGGTGAGCATCGTCAATGTCTGATTCAACTCCTGATTGTGTCACGCCACATTTGCGTTGGACTCCTCGCTGTGTCCACTGAATTGAATATAGATTTTCATTGGCCTTCTGTCCTTGTAAGGGCAACCTCAGCTCGGCACGGGAGCATGGGAACTAGCAGGAGAATCTGAAGAGAACTCAATTGACAGTACTAAATACAGAGTCTAGGAATACACACCTAGCAGGAGAATCTGAAGAGAAGAAAGGATGAGGATTCCCACGCTAGGCAAGGTTTATATAACAAATAGGTACTAGCCATTAGCACGTGTCCGAAGTGATCGGCATTGGTCCCGAGCTTGATCGCATAGCACGTTCCAGTGCGAGTGGCTGGACGAAGGGGAACGAGGGGGAACGGAGTCCGGAGGGATGGGGGGTGATGTTCCGGGTGGAGGCGCAGCCTGGGGTTCCGGACGGGAGGCCGGACGAGGAAGGGGCTCTGGACGAAGGATCGGGTGCGGAAGCAGCGCAGTGCGATGGGCCGGAGCTGGACGGACAGACAGCCGGACAGCCGGACGAGGGGTTCCCCTGACAGTCCTTGAACAAGCCGAGGTGCCAGGAACACATCTCCCCCACCCGGCAAGCGCCCCCACCAGATAACATTGCCCCTGACACCATCGAGCTTGATTAATTCTTACTCACCGCAGTCCGAACACGTCCCCGAAGAGTGTCAACATTGTGGATGTAGTTTTGTACCTCCCTGTGATGGGCTTCATGTACTAGCGGCGCGATATCTCCTATTTCCTTTTGACTAGATGGATATTTTACTTATTGTTCGCATTCCTTTCATTGAGCACAGCATACCCACATCCAGTCTGATTTCCTCATCGAAAGCCCCGCTATTTATCCAGGTGGGTATTGAGTGATGTACTCGTTTTCGATAGTAATGTCTAAGTGAGCTACTAGCATTGTAGGAGCTCACCCCCAATTCACGCTACTTTCTGGTATGAGACATGTTCCTCACTGTTTGACTGTCTGACACTGTCTGATGTCCATCAAGTCTTCAGTCCATTATATTGCTAGCCTCTAATATTTGCCAAGCACTCATTAATGTGCTGCGTAGCCTGCAACTGCGGCTGAGGGAAGGGGGAAGGTTGCGCATGGACTGTAACCTATTACTGTATTTCTTACAAAATCTGATTGTCTCTACATCTATGGGTACAATATCCTGTACCTTTGCAATGCAAATGATATTTACTTCCCTTTGCACTTACTGTACCATTTCGACCAAGTGTTCATTAATTTTGGATTTTTTATACACTGAGATGGCCTTTTGAATTGTGGTGATTTTTAAAGGCCTCTGAAAAACCCGGTGTTATGCGTTACTTGAACACTTGGTCAAAATGGTACAGTATGCCAGAGCGAAGCAGAGGTACACCTTGTCACTTATATTGGGCAGGGGCATTATGCAACTGATACCTGATCCCATGTGGTGTTTGCAATCAAAATTAAAATCCGCTAGTTTTTGATTGTTCCTTCCAAAGGTACACCACTCTGAAAAATTCTGTTTTGAGAGTCGGATTTTCATTGATGTGAGGCAGATCAGCTTAGATTCCTGGTTTGACAGCAGTCATATCAGCAGCAGCCTCTTGGTCGGCTAAACAGCGAGTAACCCAGTGAGAACCCCAATGAGAAACCTGACAGACGCTAATAACTGGTGTGTTCCCCTAGCAAGACCAACTGAACAGACTCCTTGTTAGGAGAATAAATCACATATGATGAACACCCATTCATATTCCACCTTATGCAGTCAACATCCATGCTGAAATTCCGCCAAAATGGTGTTTCAGCATCAGATTTGGATCAACATGGGACAAATCAGCTTGGATTTGTGATTTTTGGGTCAGGAACCATGCATTTGCTTCCCAGGCATCCATCTGCCCACTCAGCAGCGAAATCCATTCACATTCGGCCTTTCACAGTCAACATCATTGCCAAAATTCCACCAGAATCCTGGGTTCAGTGTCAGATTTGATTCAACATGGGCCAAATCAGCTTGGATTTGTGATTTGTGGGTCAGAACCCATGCATTTGAATTCTAGGCAACCATTGAGCCACTTATTATCAAAATCCATTCACATCCGGCCTACCCAGTCAACATCCTTGCTGAAATTTCACCAAAATCGTGTTTTCAGCATCGGATTTGGATTGACATGGACCAAATTAGCTTGGATTTGTGATTTGTACATCAAAGCCCATGTATTTGGATCCCAGGAATCCATCAGCCCACTCAGCAGCAAAATCCATTCTTATTTGGCCTTACATGATCAACGTCATTGGTGAAATTCCGCTAGAATCTTGTTTTCAGTGTCAGATTTAATTCAATATGGGCCAAATCAGATTGGATTTGAAATTTATGGGTCACTGGATCAGTAACCATGGATTTGCTTCCCAGGCATCCATCAGCTGAATCAGCAGTAAAATCCATTCACATTCGGCCTGACATGGTCAACATCATTGCGGAAATTCCACCAGAACTCTGTTTTCAACATCGGATTTGATTCAATATGGGCATGGATTTGTGATTCTTGGGTCAGAACCCATGAATTTGCATTATCATGTCTTGCTGGCCACAGGAACCCTCTGGCAGCAACACACTTGGATTTTAAATTTTGAATCATGACTTGAAGACACACTCACTGGCTGCCCTTGTCCTTGAGGAATCATCAATTTACTGATTTATGCATGCTGGTATCTTTGAAACCCTTTCCTCAAATGCTTAAATTCTCTATCAAGTCTGTGGACTCTCCCTTGGTGCATGATCTGTTCTCAAGTCCGTCAAACTGCAACAGTGACCTTCCGTAGCCAAATTGGTTCCTTTGTGCATACTCGGGAGGCCAGAAGAGAGTAATCCTGGATCCGTTGAATTTGGGTGACTGAATCTGGATCCCAAGCTATCCAATTCATTCAAATCCCACTGACTTCCGGCTCAGGAAAACTTGCTGCCAACTCACAGCACTTGACAGCACCATATTCAAATCAAGGTGCATCAGGAAAATGCAAAGGTGCCGCATAGCCCCACATAGCCCCACATAGACGACATAGTCGCCATAGCAGATCGACTAACCCCAAAGTAAGGTGGGAGGGGGGTACGTTGGCCTCATAGCCTGTCATAGACCACCATAGCTCAGATGTCGTCCATCATAGTGGCTAAAGCTATAGCCCCTATCGTGCTCATAGCTGCTCATAGTTCAAATAGCTGCCCGTGGTTCACGAAATAAAAATAGTAAAAATGTATATTGCAGCTAATATATGACTATTTCAAACAACTGAGCCCACCGTGATGCTGGTGGCATATGACAAAATTAAAGCGGAGACGTGTATCATCAAATCCCCACGTGTCCACGGGGAGAGGCTGCGGAAGAGCGCCGTTCTTCAAGTTGAGATATTTTTGGGGGGAGAGAAGAGAATGTGGAGGAGCACCGTGTACGGTCCAGTTCTCGGCTTCCCACGATGGCAAAGGCAAAACAGGAAAGCAGTGTCAACCAGGTCTTGCAGATTGATTGATAAGAAGCCAGAGCCCTGAAACCATGCCGGTAGACCAAAAATGCGAGGGCAACACAGGTTCTTGATGAAAATTTGCTGCTTGGAGCGAGTTGAGTCTAAGCCATTTGCGTGTATTGAGACCACGATGGTCCTCTAGCCAAAGAAGAGCACCCCGCAGAGCGATGAAGCTTGAGGCAAAACTAGTCTTGCGTGTAGCGCCAGCCAAGTGGTGTCAAAGAGAGGCATTGTCGGTTCTGATGCTTAGAATTCCCCGACCTAAGAGCAATCAAAGTAAGTCGTCTAAAATGAGACAAGGGATGCAGACGGCACAGAGACAGCAGTCACCGAGAAAAAACAAGGTGTCGATAATCACCAAAGGAATACTTGCGAAGAACAACGCAGCGCACTTCTATGGTGGGCTGTGAATCTGGAAAGGTGTGATGGTGCATGCGACTTGTGTCGACAGGTTTGAGGACGCCCAGCCAAGTCCAGGATGAATGCTGTGTTGAGCCGAGCAACACCGGATCTCCGTAAGGATGATGAGCGTGAGGTGTGCACGGTGTACATGGCAATCTACCCCCGCCGCACGACAGCTGAGGTTCACGAGCGCGAGCAAAAGACGGGGAGAAGAGGAAGCAAGTCGTGCGATGTTGTGTCTTGTGATGGCTTTGATCAAACCGAACCATTTTTTGGCGACACGTGCGTATTTCGGACTCGGTCCAACGTTGGCCAATGCATCCTGTCTCACGGATGCCAAACTCTGCGCTTCCAATGTCATGTCATCTCTATGATTGTCAAGCGCATAGCACTTTGAGTCACATAATCATACTGCGGTCAGCTGTATTTCCTCCAATGTTTTTGTCAGACTGCACTCAGTTCAAAGACCTGCCAATGGACCGCAACTTTGTGCTGTTTTGTGTTGACCCACTGCTCAGTTATAGGCTACTCTGGCCCTCACGCTCGTCCCGGTTGACTGTCAACCGGTAAACGTCAATCAATACTCCGTCGTGCGAGATTCCCGGTCTGGGAAACTAACATGTTCTTGGTCAGGAAATGTTGTGATTTCACGCAGCAAGACACACTGATAGGTTCAAATTTGGTAAATTCAATTTATTGTTCGCCCCATGCGTAGTTGAGACAACTTACGGGATGTGGTGGAAAGACGAATCTATTTGCCTGGGTAGGAGTTGATGTTTCAATTCAGGCATGGCTCACACTTCGCAAGGTTGCCCAAACTAATAGATAGCCATAGGTCGTGATAATGGCAGCACCGATTTTCATAGCTCACCATAGCTCCCCATAGCCCAGTATAGCATTCAGGATATTCTCATAGACCCTCGTAGCCTGTCATAGCCTCCTATAGCCCGTCATAGCTGACCTTTTGTCTATGAGGCCACTTTGGATTTTCCTGATGTGTTCTGTCCCCAGCTCAATAACAATGGTGCATTATGGGTAGCTGCCACAAACTCAACATCCATCATCTTAGACCAGCAAGCTGAAGATGTACACCTTTTCGCAGCACGAACATCTTGAGTAGTCTCACTTGTAGTCAGACTCCACGAGATTTATGATAGTCGATAAATCTTTATATGGAGTCTGATTTCGTTGGCAGGTCCGATCATGAACCTGGGTTTTTGGCTGACACGTGATTAATTCCCCACGCCCAAATTCGGACAATCGCACCTCACTGGAACTTTGGGAACCTGGATTATTGCTGAATGCATTCGGGCTGGATAACTGATGGATTTTGGTCTTTCAGCGAAATAAATTGGATCTGAAATGCATTCAAGAGGCGTTGTTTATGTATTTGAGTTGAAATACCAATAGTACACCGAGAAGGACCTCAAAATTTTCGGAGAATTCTCTGGTACCTACTAATAGCTTAAAACAAATGTTCTACCTCTTCGGAATGGCTGCTAGGCCGTTGCAAGTAGCCAAATCCCGAATATCGACCCGATTTGGACGTGAGAACTGGTCACGTTCTCCATCAAAAACCCAGGTCCATGATCAGACTTGCCAACAGATTCAGACTACATCTTGAGGAAGGTTATCGGGATCAGATGTCATGACACCATTGTCTATTGAGCTGTCAACCATTTTTATTCTGAAGGGAGCTGGAGCCAGAATCAAGAAACTGATACTGTCTGTTCAGTCATTCTTTGGAGCATGAGTAAAGGCAATTTAGATCAAACAGCAAGTGATCTGTTGCAGTAAGTATGCATCTCTGAAGCCGGACCAGGAACATGGGGGACCTGAGGGACCAGCCACAGGTTGCTGACAAGTGTCCGCTTTTTCCTTCTTGCAACTGCTCAAACTGAACCAGGATTCACAGGCTCAACACTGATCTGCTTTCATCTCGAAGACAGGGATGGGAGGAATCCCCGAAACCAGAGTTAGATGATTAGACTCAACTTTTATTTGAAATTCTGACTCTTTACAACACAATGGCTTAGTGGCATAAATATCATGATTCCGTTGCAGAGTATGGGTTCCTGCTAGTACATGTTAAAACAAAAACAACACTAACAGAAAAAACTAAATGACATCATCCACATCCACCTAGTCTCTTGCACTGACTTTCCGCTTGCAACCTTGTTATCCTCCAACCCATTGAATGCAATGCACATTCAAAAAAGTAAACACCGCTGTCCGCATCCAACCTAGTGTCTTGCCGCTCTGGAAGATCACCATGGGTGCTGCATCCATCAGCAGAGAGGAGGGTTTCCAACTCAGCTCCTGCAGCTTAGCTCAGAGTCAGTACTGCATTGAATGGCCACCAGGTGACAAGCAGGTGGGTGGCACACCAGATAATTCGAGAAACCTGCAGACCTGTGGGTACAATAGGCTTCTTTATGCACAGCAAGCAGGTGCAGAACATGACTATTCGCTATCAAGTCTATTCATTGCTTGGGCCTCAGACTTGGTGTTGACTGTTGACTGGTGCTGCTTGGCGATGTAAGAGAGGAGAAATAGGGATTTAATTCCTTTTGAGGACCCTCCAGAGTCAAACCAGTTTCATCAAAGCATGAACTTGATCCGTACTCATGCCCTGCCCAAAAAAAACGAATCCAAGCAGTCAGAGCATGACTTGACCCGGAATTGCACCGGCACTCTGGCAGGCATTACAAACAGGTGCAGACTACTGGATTAGTTCCTTCAAATCGACAGAGGGTGTGACGCGTGACCGGTTTTACCTATTCAACAGTTCGACACCGTCCGAATTTTGGCATGACACCCCCAAAATTTCGACATTTCCCACTGAAATTTTCTCTTTTTTGCATCTTTCAGGCAATTTTGGGCTCAGTGTGACACTCGGGAGGTTCGACAGAGGCCTGTGTGATGCGTGACCACGACCAAATTTCGGGATTGACACAGGGGTGCGTGACACGTGGCTGTCGATTTGAAGGAAATAATCCAGTATCCGCTATCGAGTCGTTTCAGGTTGGGCTGGGACCCGGATTGGATGTTGAGCGATAGATGGAAGCACTTCACGTCGCAACTCCCACAATGCAAAAAATCAGTCCACGACTTGAACCAAAGTCAAACCGCATGCACTTGGTCAGTATGCAAGGACTGTACCCCCAAAAAAATTGCGTGCGACCGCAATATCACTCGACTCGGAATCAAACCAGAACTCTTGTAGGTACAGTGGCTTCAGGCATCGTTTACAGCAAGCAGACGTGGACCATTTGCTATAAAGTTGGTTTAGGCTTGGTTTGGGATTCCGAGTCAGACTTGAGCTGAACGTTGGCACTTGCCAGCAATGTAAGAGAGAGGGGCGAAAAAAACAAAAACAGTTGCTTCTTTGGAATCACGGCTGTTGAACCGGTTGTAAATAATAAGCCAAGACCACACTTCGACGCCGAATTATTACCCGTACCAAAAAAGAAAATTCTCATGAAATGACTTGACCCAGAATCGAACTGGATGTACATCCTGCACGAAGCGAACAATGATTCGGGATCAATGAGGACAGGCGCAGACCATCCGCTGTCAAGTTGTCCTAGGTTTGAATTCGGATTCGCAGTTGAACGTTGGGATCGAAGCATTTTGTGCGCTGTCCCAAGCGGGCAAAGGACCGGTTGTGCAGATGGCCCCCAACGCGAAACTGGAAGTCGAACTGCCCAAACTTGATCAGCATATACTTGTATTGAAGAGGAAAAAACCTTCAATGAGATGATGGCATCACTTGACCAGAATCGAACCAAATGCACAGTGTGCGTCATCAGGGTGCTCGGCAGAAACGAAAAGCAGGCACAGACCATCCACTATCAAGTTCGTTCTTTGCTCAGTCGGAACGCGGATTGGTTGTTGAACATTGAGTGTTGGCGCTTGTGAAGGGACCTTTTCTACCTTGGAGGATCATCAGAACCGGGGTCTTGCCGGGAAGAATCCGATGAGAAAGGGGTCAATGAGCAGCAGCCGCTCGAATTGTTTCATACACAGGGCATCCCACTCCAGAACGCACATTGGGTGAGATAAGGCAAGTTGGAGTTGGAGTCGAGGAGGAGGGAATTTGGAAGCACTGGCGAGAAAGGTAGCTGTAGCGCGAGAACGAGTTTTCTGCTTTTTGAGCTTCTTTGATCTGAGAAGCGGACATCGAAGCCTGGACTTGATGAACCTTTCATCCATGCGAAAAGAAAAAGATGTTTCCGCTTCCCAGTCATTGAACGAATTGACCCGAAATCGAACCGAAATTCCTGCATGTGTAATACTTTTGATCGTCACAGCAAACAGGCGCGGACCATCCGCTATCAAGCCGTTCTTTCCTTGGTTGAGGCTAATATTTGCAGTTGCGTTGAACACGTCGAAGCGCGGAATATTATTATTGTCGTCGTTAGTGTCGCGCAAGCAGAACTTCCAGCAAACTGTCCTTGTAGAGTGCATGAGAGCGGTTGGGATCTTGAGTTCCACTTCAAGGGCCTGCATGGAAGCATAAACTTGATCGGCGCAAAAAGAGTTTGATTACCACGCAATGACTTGACCCGCAATCGAACCGGAACTCCTGTAGGTACATTGCTCAGCAAACCATGGCACAACACGCAGGCACGGATCATCCGCTATCAAGTCGTTCTATGCTTGGGCAGGATAGGGCAGGATTCGGACTTGAGGCTCAATACTGTTGACAAGATCTGTGAAATAAATGTCCATTCTCGAGGATCCCCGACTCGAACTGAAGTCAAACTGCCCAAACTTGATCAGTATGTATCTATATGCTGGTATTGAAGAAGAAAAAAATGAATCCGATTCAGATTAGCATATGACTCGACCCGGAATCGAACCGGGATTCCTGGAGGTGCAGTAGAAGTGCAGTGAACGAATGTTGTCAAGGCAAGCAGGCGCGGACCATGGCCATCCGCTATCAAGTCTATTCTTTGCTTGGGTTGGGACTCGGATTGGATATTGAACGTTGAAAATCGAGTCGCGGCTGGCGCCAGCTGTAGAGACGATTGATGCGTGAAAGGAAAAAAAAACCCTATTTCCCCAAGTCCAAGACTTGGCCCGGATTTGAATCGGAATTCCTGCAGTGACGGTGGCTTTGATATCGTTGTAGTCAACGCACGCAGAACATCTGCCGTCAAGTCTGTTCTTTGCTTGGGCTTGGGTTGTTATTAAATAATACTCGCAGTTGCATTGAACGTCGACGCTCATGCAGGAGAAAGCAAACAGGTACATATTCAATTACTTTTCGAGGCTTTGAGGTCAGGTTTCTTGTCGGGAAGAATCTTGTGTGAGTAGCCAGCGGTGGGCGGGCAGTAGAGGTTCGACTCTGTATCAACTTGATATAGGCCTTGAATCATAATTGAGGTTGGCGACTTGGGATGAGAGTCCAGACAAAGGAGAAGAAAAGCACGAGCCCTGTACCATTACCAGAAATAAATCGAACTGGATGTCATCCTGCGCGTATTAGATTCGGGCGGGTGCAGGGAAAAGCAGGCGGACTTTGTGCCACCAAGATCCTTGAAGTTGCAATCACGGAAATATTTTAACGCACGCCGTAAGACGGTGGCCGAGCTCCAGACCGCGAGTCGCGACCTAGGTCCGAGGGTGACCGCGACGGCCCACTCAACGGGCATCCAACGGGCGAACGACGTGGAAGTTGAACGCAAGCCCGCTCCTAACACCCACAAGCACGCGCACCGCCACATTTCCTCTTTCGCTTGCATTGCACGCCAGTCTTTGACTTTTCGCCCTTGGTTCATGACTAAGAATCTCCTTATTTAGAAGACACTTCCACGTGAGCTTTCGGCAGGCTTTCGGCCTGTGATCCATTTTCATTCTCCGCTTTTCAATGCCTTCCTCACGCATCCTTCTCCTCCACCACCACGATGCCACCACGCCCGTCCCTTCTTCGTCGATTCCCTGCGTCCCCCAGCACTCGCTTGCCTCCGCTCTATACCCGCATGCGCTCGCATTCATCGACCATCCTCGCGCAACAGACTTCGACGCCGCCGCCGCCACCACCGCTTGAAGCGTCCACCCCAGGCTCAGTGCTCGTCATTTATGTGATATCCAATGTGCGTCATAATGTCTTGTCCTCCCTCCACTGTACGGGCCGTCCCGACGCGTTACACCGTGACTTGGACGCGTCGTGGCAATGGCGGTGGCATCCATGTCGCCTGGCCGCTCGTCATTTACTACGCAATGATCGCACGTTGTCCGATGGTCATAATTATTAGCTTTTCCCTATCCCAATTGCGCCGCGACTTACTCAACGTCGCCCGTGGGCTCGGACTTCATAACTCACTGTCCTTGCCACCGTTTTGTACTTGTGTAAATAGGAAATTCATGTACATACTGTTTTTACAATAATCATCCATTCGTGCCACTCTGTGGCCCATCGTGAAATCCCCTTAACCGTGCACGGCCGTCTTGCCTGTGACTTGGGAGAATTAAATGAATATTGCTGAGTTTGAAGCTGCCGCTCTGCCGCGTTGCCGTGCACCAAATCAGGCATTGCCTTAAAAGGGAATGCAAGGGCGAAAAGTAGAAATCTTTGCACGCCTTGGTGTGATGAGGGTCGTCCTTTTACGTAATATAGAGCCGTCTACGCAAAAATTGACTCGCTACGTCGTTCAGGCATTCGCTTGTCGTCGCCGTTCATTCGATATGAAGGAAGGCTGACTCTTGCTTTCATCATTCAATTGTGCTGTGTGTGTTGCGTATGGTGGGCACAGCTCGGACGTACTTGCGGACCTGCGGGTGAACGTGACGCTGGAGGGCTCGGAGAAGGTGCTCTGGTTCAAGGTGCGTTCTCCTATCTATCCATGCATGACCATTGAATTCACTGGCGTAGGAACGCTTCCTGGAAGACGAGGAAATCATCGAGCACTTCGTGTTCAACGAAACACGGCGGATCGACTGGACGATGCACCGGTCGCGGAACGGGTGGTACATCCGCATCCGCTCGCCCGCCTTCCTGTCCGGCGCGTTCATTCTCCTCATTTCGCCACGCCCTGACTCGCTCCACCCGCCCGGCGCGCTGCTGTTTGAGTCGCGCACGAATGCGCCTATACTACACACTCATCGATTCTCCCGCCCTCTCACGCTCGAGCGCGTCCTCATCCGTTCACGAAGCAGATACGAGCCCGCGCACACCCACACCCACCGCGAGCGCACCATCCCTGGTCGTCGTGTACCCGCCCACGCCACCGAGCTCCATGCGCGGCTCGAGCAGGCGCAGGCGGCGCAACAAGCGAGTCATAATCAACGAGCACCGGCGCAGGTACCCTCTTACCTCGGGTGTGAATCATTTCCACGCTTCTGACTCCTTTCCTCTCAATGTAGACGCGTGCGCCGCGCCTCGCGGGCACCCACTCCCTCAAGCTGTCCCCCGCCACCTCCCCGCCGCTCCTCTCTTATTTTGCTCCAAGCCCCAATGCCATTTATGCGACTGCGTTAGGCGGCAGCGTGCTGCGCGGGTTCTCGATTCGCTCGTGGCGCGGTGGGAGCAGCTCCCGCCGACGAAGCCGCCGAGCTGCTAGTTGTTCGTCGGGAACCCCGCCTTTGACGCCGCCGAGCACGACGTCCGCGATGTCGTCGCGCAGTTCGGCGACGTCGAGAGCGTGCGATTCAGTGCGTTTTTCTCTCTATATTTCTTTCTCGTATGCTAATAAAATTGCAGTCGTGAACCCCGACGGGTCCTTTTGCGGATTCGGCTACATGACCTTCACCTCGCAGACCGCCGCAGACGAATACCTCGAGATCTTTGGGCGGCCCGCACGTCTCGACTACTCCACGCCCCCCTCGCACGCCGCGTCCTCTTCGTCGGCAACATGCCCTACGGCTCCGAAGAGACCGACCTGCGCGAGAAATTCACGCCCTTCGGCACCATAATCGTCGCCGAGCCCCGCGGCTTCGCGCATGTTGAGTTCCTGCAGGAGGAGGACGCCGTGGCCGCGTACGAGAGCTTCGCTGTATATGCTCGACCGCAACTTGCGCGCGGACTATCGACGAGCCAGAACCCCGCCAGCCATCCATCGGCTATACTTTTATGGCCTATAGGGGGAACGAGGAGGCGCTGCGGACGGTGCTGAATGAGTTGAGACGAGCATACGGAGGGTGTATTTCTGCGAGTGGGCGTGGCGAGTCGTGTGAGCGCAGCGAGTCATGGTCCGCTCTTTCCTCTTCTGTCATCCTTATACTTAACGCTCGTGCTTCACACAGTACGCTCCAACCTCACCGGCGAGCTCACCCGCTCCGGCTTCCTCGAGTTCCTCTCCGTCGAGCGCGCCACCCACGCCCTCACAAAGGTCGGTGGCAGCGTCACCCCATACGGCCCCATCAACCTCGAGTATGCGCTCAGTCGCGAGGGTGCGTCGCGTTTCCTTCCCTCTAGTTCTTCATTCGTTTGCTTTGAGTTTTCGATTTTTTTCGTCTATCGCATCTATCGCATCCCAATGCTATGCTTCTCTTTCCCAATACTTATCATCCTCCTCTTTTTTTTTCCGTCTTTTCTTTGCGCGTTTCTCTGCGCGTTTCCTTCCGTTTTCCATATTTTCCGAGCTTTATTACTGTGGCGTGTTTTTTCAGGCGGCCCTCGACATGGCGAGCAGGGACCAGGCGAACCGCAGGGCGGCAGGGGGGCGGGGTCGGTACGGGGGTGGGCGCCCGCAAGGCTGGTACGCGGCCGGGTACTGCGGTGGAGAAGGCGGGTACGGGAGGGGAAGCGGAGGTGGCGGTGGATATGACGGCGGGCGGCCGCAGGGGGTATGGCGGGGGGGACTACTAGGTCTCTTTCGATTCTCGTTCCATTTCCCCCCTACTTACTCACTACCCGCGCTTCACACAAAATCATCGCATGTTTGTACCTAGACATACGTATGTGCTGCAATGAACCCGCTGCTCACTGTGCTGCTCATGTTATGGCTCTTTCGAGTTGGAGCGGAGACGAGAAGGAGAATAGGTACATACTGTTATTATAGTAATTCAGGGCAGGAAGGGAGGGCGCGGGACGGTGTATGTGCACTGTGTAGCAAGATAAGTACGACAACTGGTACTGTAGGTACGAGGGAAGGGAGAGGAGAAAGGGGGGGTAGAGTAGGGTAGAGTGGAGTAGAGGACGAGGAACGTGCGCGCGGGTGTGAAATACGCAGCGGACACCGCTCGCTCTGATATTTCTATCCATCTGTTTCCGAGACAGACAGACAGACACCCCCAATGCGAGCGAGCGAACGCCCTCCGCCTGACGTACTGCGCCTCGCCCCGTGCAAGCCCAAGTCTAAGAGTGTTCTTGCGCGTACGTGGAGTGCAAAGACCGGCGGGGAGCGTCAGGGAGCGTCGAGGCGGGATGGGTATGTAGGTAGGAGGAGAGGAGTCGTACAGAGGGCGGCGGGGAGCTTCAGGGTCAGAGTCGGAGTCAACCAGCCAGGGTGAGAGGCCGAGTCGCGAGTACGTCGTGTGCGGATGGGGAGCAAATTGTACGAGGATGGAACGCCGGATGAAGCAGCAGTAAGGAGTGGAGAAGCAGGTATGGTTCCGGGTGCGGGTGCAGGGCGTGAGACTCAGAGGTGGAAAGTGTGCGGGCGCGGGCGCTGGTGGTGGTGCGCGGGTGGCGCCTTCGAGGGAAGGAGCTGCTTAAGGGCTCAGCACGCTTGAGGTCGTGAGGGTGCGGTGTGGGTGCGATTCCGAGTACGGGTCCGCGCGGAGGTGCGGCGTCGTCGGTGCGTGTGCGAGCAAGGAGTTCCGCCCGAGGTCGTGCAGGTGTGGAGCCGTGTTCGGGAAGGAAAACAAGTGAGCTGAGCTGGAGTGTATGCTGCCGCGGTGCCGCCTTCGCTAGCGGCACCACGCGTCTCCCCAGCGCCACCCTACCCTGCACACCGTACCGCTCCTCATGCCATTCCTCCAACCCGCCTGCCTCCACCACCATGCGATGCTTGATCGCGCTCAACTTCGCAAGCACCCCGCCCACCGAGACCCCCGCAGAGAAGACGCTACGCAGGGAAGGGCGCCTGGACGTTGAAAGGGGCGCGGGACAAGGGGAGGAGGGGGAGGTGCAGCAAAGGTGTGCTTCCCGCCTTCTGCTCACATAACCTCGGGGGAGGTCGCAGTCGTCATTGGGGATATTGGTGGGCTTGAGCGATGCGACGGGATCGATGGAGGTAGTTCGCATCGCTTGGGGACAGTGGCGCTCTGCAACGTGCACGAGTTGAGGGCGGAGAACAGAGATGGCTGTTGGAATTGGTGACTTTAGCACGAAGAATGGAGAAACGGCATGACTGCTGGAATTGTATAGGCAGCGGGATGACGGACCGAGGTTCTTTACCTTTGCCTAACGTCGTCCCAGTTCCTCGAGTGCTTGATTCCGTCTGCGCTGCCTTGTCACCCCGTTTTTGACAATGGCAATTCGCCATATTGTTTATGCCGCATCAGTATGTTGTATGCCACTCACTTCTTTCGGTGTCATCGGCGTCGTGCTCGTGCACCGCGCGTGATACGTCGAACTCGCCGGCCGTCATATTTATCTTGTCGCGGTTCTCCTGTCCAAGTCCAAGCCCAAGCCCAGCCGGAGCCTCGGGTGGAATTTCGTTTGGATCGTGTACGTTTCTGAGGATGAGGACGCGGACGATTCTTCGGAATCGAGCTGCTTCCCAATAAGTCCATGAGCTCTTGGTCAGGGCAAGTGAACGAATAGACGTACAAGCGGCAAGCGCAATCGTGGGCTCGACCGAGGTCGAAGACGTCGTGATTATATACGTCGCTGTCGCTGAGAAACCCCTGAGGGAGCGACGTAGGTGCGTGTTCTGAGCTCTAGATTGTTTTATGCTACGCAGTGGCGCGTTCCCGTCCTCGTGGAGCTGCAAGCTTGCTTCAATATGAGGTGTGCATCGGCTGTCGGTGGAGTCCTCGTCGAGTTCAGCCAACAGTCCAAGTCTTCCACAAGTAGCCACTGAGTCCGGGCGCGGTGGATTGAAAGATTTCCCGACTTGGTTGCTCAGATTTGCCCATTTCCACATCCATTCGCGTCGAGGCAACACTGAGCTCTCCCATTGTCCCCAAACTACAAGCCCAGCAGCAACATAACGGGAGGAAGAAAGGCGCTTTTGACAATGTTGGCATCAAAGATCGCGCTGTGCTCCTCATCAACCACGACATCGAGAATTATGGCCAAGCTATGGCTGACTCTAATGACAGCCAGCGAGCGCCTTGATGTGCAGCAACAGAGGCCCCTTGCGCTGAGATGCAATGCAGTCTCGAAATTCTCTGAACAAAAGAAGACTTGGGCTCGGCACTTGGAGAACTCTTCTTGTACCCGTCCTCGCGTGCTTCGGATTTCCTCTCCCCTCGTCATTACGTCGTCTTCGAGTCCGCGGGGAGAGTCAGTGTCAGGGTCCAAGACCTAGGCGGGAGTACGACGTGTGCGAGTAGGGAGGTAAATCGTACGCGCAGGCGACACCACGCCGCGCTAGACCTGATTCCTAGGAAAATGCGGGCACGGGTGCAGGGTCTGGCTCTGGCTTGTTTCCTATTACCTCTCCCGCCACCCATTGGAGCTTCAAGTCCCCGTCCCGCACAACTCCGCTCCACTCCCCGGGCGAGAGTGACCATGCTGTACGCGGTCTGGCCCAGCGCGGGCGAGTGCGAGCACGAGCGCGTGCGGGGCCCGAGACTCAGAGGTGATACAAGTGTGCGTGTGGGCGCAGGTGCTGGTGTTGCCCCGCGAGTCCGAGTGCAGGCCCAGGTGGTCTGAGTGTAGGTGCGGACTGTGCGCCGTCGATGAAATCCGGCCTCCCAGTAGAAGCTGGTGCGAGGGCCGGGATACGGAGTCGTCTGGGGAGGAGTCGTTACGGATACGGGAGTGTCTCAGTCCGACGAGCAGGTGTGGAGCTGGGTGTTAGGGAAGGAAAGCAAAGGAGCCGAGCTGGGGCGTATGCCGCCACGGTTCCATCCTCGGTAGCGGCACCGCACGCCTCCCTCCCCTGCAAATCATATCGCTCCTCATGCCATGCCTCTAGCGCCTGCGCCCATTTTGATACCTACGCGCCAACGGTTGCAAGGACACCGCTCGCCGCCGCGCCACGTCCCAGTGGCCTGGTCGTCAAGGCGATCCTTCGGAATCGAGCTGCTTCCTCGGAAGTCTCATGAGCGTGTGGTCAAGCAAAGGGAACGAATAGACGTACCCGCGACCGCAAGCATAATCATGCACTCGAGCGAGGTCGAAGACGTCGTAGTCGGACAGGCCACGCGGAGAACCCCAAGCCAAAGAGAGGTGCTGGGAGCGACGCGTTCCCGTCCTCGTAAGACAGCTACTTTGCATACTGGTCGAGGAGGTTGAGGTCGAAAATGAGCCAGATGGTGGGATGGTCGACGAGTGGCCGCTGGAGACGATCAGGGTTACTAATTTGTCGGCCTTGAATCTTGTTCAGTCGTCTTGAGAACTCTGGCCCGACTCCGAGAATCTTAAGTACAGTACATAGCAAGAGAGCTGAGGCATTTCTGCGGTATGAATATAACCAAGAAAGAGGCGAAAAGATAGAAGTGGGTGGGGGAGCTTGACGCGGGATTCCTGAGCGAAATGTAATGGTAGGGTTCGGCCTTCGCAAGTGAAAGCTGGGCGTCGATAACGAGGTACATAGTCAAGCTCGCCTGGTTGAAGAGCGTCCTAGTTGGCGTTTTTGAGTAAATAGCAAGCTGAGCCCGTTCTTATTGGAGCCGCGGCATCTAGCGCGGAGGGGAGCAAGAAGCTGTACGACGCAGAGGTTTTCCTGCAGGTAGACTGAAATTGGAGCCGTGCAGTCGGAGGAGGAGGGGATGGTTCGCGGCGGCAGGTTAGGATGCTGGGCAAGAGGTTCGATCCAAGTTTTCCAGGATAGAAAATCGAGTTTTTTCCGTAGCGCACAGGACAGAGCAAGACAAGGGGCGTGTTCTGTGGCCCTTTAAAACGGGGGTGGACCGGAGGAAGAGAACGTGTCAATTCAGTCGGCTGGCGGAGTCTCTTTCGAGCTCAGAACAGACTTATGATCTTGCATTGAGTCTTGTGGCACAGATCTAGAGTCGCGGGGAAAAAATCAGTCCCTGTGAGCTGCTCCATGTCGAGTCAGTTCACGCCATAACGATTCCGCTGTACTTATGAGCGAACTGGTAATGAGGTTAAGTTCGAAGGGATGCGATTCATCGGCGTCCTCATCGAGTTCAAGCAACAAGTTACGGTCTCGCATTGGTCTCGCATCAAGTATTGCATAGAGTGGCGGGCGCCGTGGATTGAAAGATTATGACTCAGTTGGATAGATTTAGGTGTTTTCGCCCCAAGTGAACCTCCATTTCGCGTTCATCGCGTCCTTCGAGGCAACGCTGAACGATCCGACCAGCAGCAACATGGTGGGAGCAAGAAAGACGCATTCGGCAAATGTTGGCATCAAAGATCCGATGCGTCAGCCACGTACCATTCACTCTTGCTACTTACTTCCCGCTGCCACGCGCACGGCGCTCTGTTGTCTGAGAGCTCCTCTGTGGCTAGTCTAGGCGCGCTCTGTCACATCGACGTTAGCTTGACCCTGAATTGCAGTCAGTCAATGGACGGGGCCCAAAGCGCGCGTACGCAACCCCGCAGCCGGCGAGCTCGCGAAGGTAGGTTTGTGTTGAGCCAGCCATGGCCAGAAAGCTTAACGGATGTCTTGAGGTGGCGCCGCGGAATCGACTGGTCCATCGATGCTCAGCAGTTTGCACGCCCTCGTCATCGATTTGGCATCCCGAATGGAGACACAAGAGAACAAAATGAGAGAGCAAGGGCGCGAGTTGTTTGCGCAAAAGGAAAAAATGATTGCACAAGACGAAAAAATTGTTGTCTTGCAGCAGCAGAACTCAGGACTATGGAAGGAAATAATTGGGGTGAGCAAAAACACTGGGATTCATAATTTTAACGCAATGACGGAATGTAACTAGCTGAGGGGCCAGCTGACAGGCCGACCACGACTTCCTCCGGAACTATTGTTGATAATCGTTGAATGCGCTCATGAGGATAAGAAAGCTCTCAAGACTTTTTCTTTGGTGTGCAAGAGCTGGATGGGTGTCTCACGAGAGATTCTGTTTGCCGCAATCGAGTACCGTGCAATCCTGCCCTATAATAATAGGCTGCTGCGCAGGCGAGTGCTAACTCCACATTGGATCCACCCTTTGCGGACAATTTTGGACAATCCCCACTGCACTGTTTTTCCCTACGTGCAAGTAATGACCATCAATAGCTACATGGACGACGATGATCCCGTCATTTCGCACACCTGGCTGGATGATTTCCTTGTCCACATGCCCAAATTCAGTTCCCTAAAGTCATTGGAGCTTTACACCCTCGACTCGGCAGCCTTGGACGCTATTGACCGAGCTATGCCCTACACCATAAAACGAAATATTCAGGAACTGCAAATGCACTGTGACGTGAGCGTGACCTGCCTGGCAGCCTTCGTCTCTCAATTCACAAACCTTACGAGCCTCGCATGTGGGGAGATGGACGGTTATTCGGTGGTCTTTCAGGATTTATTCAACACAGACGAAGAATTGGTCTCCCCTCCCTCAAGCATAACGAAGCTGATTCTTTTTGATGGAGACAGCGAGAGCTGGGATTATCTCCAGGCCCGGGCCAGCATCATGCAATGGTTCACTATCCTCCATACTGGCAGCATCACATCATTGTCCCTGCACACTCTACCAACTTCACACCCGGAGGAATTTAGGCAATTTATCAAGCGCTTTGGGACATCCCTTTCTGAAATCCATGTGTCAGGCTGCGATTTTACAGGTGTGAAAGATAGGTGTCATGCACAGCCAGAATAGACCCACTAATATATTTGTCTCGCAGTTCAATTAGACTGGCGACACTTGCTCTCGCTCAAGCAGCTCAAGCACATCATCTTCCAGTTCAATTTCGAGATGGACTTGCCGATTCTAGTGATCCTTGGAAAATTACCACTCATTGAAAGGATAACTATCTTATCCTGGGAATCATCCCCAAGTGAGATGCCATGGTCTGGACTGGATCAGACCATTGCAACGACACTTCCATACCTTTGCAACTTGACAGTGGTTATGCATAGTGAGGACTATTCCCCTCCAAAGGAGAAGGTCAATTTCAGAAAGAAACTCGGGGAGCTGCTTCCCTACTGTACCAAGAAACAAATTCTTGGGATCAAGTTTGAATGCCCAGCAGTGTGGGATTACGAGTTGGACTTATGGGTTCAATAATGTTGGCCAGATCTGTAAAAGAAAATTGCATTCCCGAGGCTCCACAACACGGTTTCTTGCTCTAGAAGGAAATGGACAGCATTCGTCTTGAGTCTTTGCACATAAGACTTGAGAACACAGATCGGGTGAGAGCTGAAGTGGATGTCAGAGGAGAGTATATGTGAAGATGCGAGAGGGAATTAGTATTGTTGTCTTGTCCTCGTACCAGCGAATCCTAGAGAGTAGTCCGTATCTTGAGCCCTTCCACCACTGTAAATGGAGGAACGTGAGGACCATCCGCTATCAAAACGTGTTATGCTTGGTTTGCGTCTCGAACTTGGAATCTTGAGACATTGTTGAAGTAGAATGAATATCTGGCAATTTGAATGGAGGATTCACCTCTAGCTGTAGGCATGACTCAAACCATGACAGCTATTTAAAATGCAGTACCTCCCAGACAGCATTCGGCACAACATGTACAGACTTTGCTTGACATCAGACGATCATGGTTCGCGACACCAACAAAGAATACTTATTTGATGCAGAATCTGAGACGTAACCGGAATTAAACTGGAACTCTTGCAGGTACCACATCTTCATATGCATTTCATTACAGAATACAGAAAGATATTCGCGATTAGGTCATTCTCTTGATTTCGAACTCAGCTCAGATTGGATGTTAAATGCTGAGCGACTAGGCTTGGATATCAATATTTGGCGATGTGAGGTGGAAGAACAATTGATCGTCCAGGTGGCCCACGACTCGAAATGAAGCAGAAATGAAGTCAAGCTGCCTGAACTTCCTAACTAAAAAAAAATTGCGTGGAATTGTGTAATGACTTGAACCGGAATGAAAGCGGCTTTGAGGGTTGAGAGGAGACCACAGTATAGCAAGCAGGTGCAGGCCATCCGCTTTTGAGTCGTTCAACGTTCCATGCCTGCAACGCGAATTCGGGTTGAATATTTGACTCGGGGATGATTCCGCGACGTAGGGATGCAAAAATTGGGGTGGTCTTGAAATGCGATACAACTAATAAGTACCTGGTAACCTCGGAACGGTTTCTTATTGCAGAGAATCCAGTGGGCAAGGAAGGAAGGTAGGGAGTGTTCACCTCGAATGTTTTGCACTGTGGGCGACTTGACTGCCAGGGAGTTGAGCTCGAGGGGGAGGAGTCGAGGAGGGAGGATGTTCTGAGAAAGCGGGAGATGAAGTGGGCAAGAAATGGTATACCTCGCTGTAAACCTGAAGGAGTTTTGTCCTTGTTGAAAGGAAGTTCTGTACCTAGAAGCAGACGTCGAAGTCTGAACTTGATCAGTGCCCGTACCAAAAAAAAAAAAACTCTTCGTGGTCGGCAATGACTTAATCCGGAATCAAACCGGCACTCCTGCATGTGCAATAGCTTCGATCGGACACAGGAAACGGCAGACGGGCGCGGACCATCCGCTATCAAGTCGTACTACATTGGGACCAGCACTTTGGTTTGGGACTGAGATTCGGATTGGATTGAGCATTAGCGATGCGATGTAGAGATTGAGAGGGAGAGATAGGTATCCGATTCCTTTTGAGGACTCGCGAGGATGGAAGCGGTCGCAAGTGTTGAGGCCAGACCGAGGGCACACATCGAAGCTGGGATGAGATCAGTACCTGTACCAAAAAGAAAAATGATCATAGCAATCAAATAACTTCATCCGGAATCGAACCGGGTACAATCCCTGGGTAGTATCTTGCAGTACTTACAGCACCTAGGCGGACCATCCGATATCAAGTCTTTTCAGGATTAGGGATTGGATATATTATTGAACGTTGGAATGGAAGCCCACTGAGTCGTAGGACGGGCAAAAATTCGATCCACAACATAAACTGCCAGAATATGATCAGCATGCAAGTTGCAACTGTGCGTCAAAAAAAAAAGTTACATGCGATCGCTGCGCACCATTCACTCGACTCGAAATCGAACCGAAAACCCTGGTAAATTCAATCGTCACGTCAGGCAGGGAGGATCCGCTTTCAGGTCAATCTTCCCTCGGTCGAGCATCATTAATTCAAGTCCAACGTTAACTTGATCACTGACCAGTACCCTTTCTTCCCCGCCTGGCCAAAACAGAGAAAAGAAAAGAAGATAACGATACAAAAAACAATCGCCCCACCTCTTCTACTAGTATGACTGAACCCGGAATCGAACCGGCAATCCTGCGAGTACGCTGCTAGAGTGGTCTCGTAATACAGCAAGTAGGCGCGGACCATCCGCTATCAGTCCTTCTAGGCTTAGGTTGGGATCGATATATACTGATATGCGGATTGGATCTTGAATGCTGGGGCTAGGCACGAAGAGAACCAAGCCAGTGTTTTCTATGTCCATCTGAGTCGGTTTCTAAATCCTGGCTGGAAGCTGGCTTGAAGAGCTCCCTACGCAGATAATAGCAAAGAAAGGTCACTGGTAAGGCTCCAACTGTTTCCGTGTGTAACCGGTTATACACGGTAAAAACCGTATACGTGTGCGTGTAGTGTACAGACTTGTGTACACGGTATACTACACGTATACACACAGTTTACACGGTTAATGTGCGCCGAACTGGCGCATCAACTGGGTTGTCTCCTGGGGAAAATCGGAGCATTCCGCGATCCTCATCGAAGCGAATTTGAGAAACTCTTCACCCTCGGCAAGGTGAGTAAATCATTCTTTGGGTCTACCTGTTTCTCATCTTCGCTTATTTCAGCTGCGAGCGACTGTCGTGAATCTTCACCACAATGTTGCAAGCACTTCAAGTCGACATCCAAAGCCATCTACAAGGACGAGGTTGCACCGTCTGGAAAGCTGCTTTGTGTACTGGTGGTCATTCGGGATGTTAAGCATCCCTGGAATTACACGGAGGTTATGATTACTCGGGTCGTTTGCTTCGGAAGGTAAGTATGGGATTAATTGTTCGGTGTACGTATATCTCTGTTAAGATGTGAGTTTCCTTATATGGACTTTGGCGTCTCGCTCCATACACGGAATTGCATATCCTATGGATCGGTTTCTCTTTTACTATGTTTTGACGTTGATCTTAAGTGTACATATATATATACCCTAACTATGTTTTCATCCCTCAGTCTCTACCACAACCTGGGTGCGATTGAGGGTACGTCTTATTACTTCTTACTTCACTTAATCACGTACATTACTCATAGATGTTACTGTATATTTGACAGGTAATAAACAGAGTCTCTACCACAACCTGGGTACGACTGAGGATCTTACTGTATATTTGACAATCTCATGTATCGTTCCAGGCAACTGACAAGTGGGTGATTGATCGGGAGGAGTCGCGCCCACTCCTCCTGAGCCTCGAAGGACTGGAAATTGCTTGAAAAATTGGGTGACATGCTTCTACCGTGTATACACGTGTATAACCGGTTATACACCGTGTATGAACCGTATCCGTGTAGTGTACGGGAATTCGTACACGTATACTACACGGTTGGAGCCTTAGTCACTGGCATCGGCGTGAGATCTTCAGCGCATGTTGGGTCAGAGCCTGAGCAGACTTCACGCAATGATCATCCGAGTTGGTGTAAGTAATTGGATCGCGACGGCCGAAGAACTAGTTCCAAACGCCGCGTAGGGCAGGAACTGAGTACGGCAGCGGAGATGGAAGTTGAAAAGCAAGCCCAACTCTCTTCGTTTCTAACACCATCAAATACGCGCACCGCCACCATGCCCTC
Organism: Mycena galopus ATCC 62051; assembly: GCA_014925785.1. Taxonomy (NCBI): domain Eukaryota; kingdom Fungi; phylum Basidiomycota; class Agaricomycetes; order Agaricales; family Mycenaceae; genus Mycena; species Mycena galopus. The sequence goes on from WIQG01000275.1 coordinate 57,903, forward strand.
CTTTCGTCTTAAAATGTAGACGCGAACTGCGCTCCGAGTCGCTCACTCCTTCAAGCTGTCCGCCCTCGCTCCTCTCCCGCCAGGCCCCAAATGCATTTGCAATCAATGCAAATACGAGCGGCGCACTGGGCGGTAGCGTTCTGTGCGGATTCAGCAGCTCCCGCCGACGAAGCCGTCTAGCCGCTAGCTGTTTGTTGGGAACGTTGCGTTTGACGCCACCGAGCACGAAGTCCATGCCGTCGCCCAGTTCGGCGACATCGAGTCCGTGCGCTTGAGTGCGTTTCCTCTCCCTTTTTTTGCGTTTGTTTTCTTGTACTTACTTGCGGGCAGTCATGCCTTCCGTGGCTTTGGCTACGTGACCTTCGAGACCTTCGGCGGCCCGTGCGCCTCGACTACTCCACGCCGCCGGCTCCTCCGCACCGCCTTCCAACCGCACCGTCACGCCGCCCGGCCACGTCCTCTTCGTTGGCAACATGCCCGACGGCATCGAAGAGGCAGACCTGCGCGCAAAATTCACGCCCTTTGGCGCCCTCGAAAGCGTCCGCGTCGCCACCCGCCCCGGCGGCGAGCCCCGCGGCTGCGTACGAGAGCCTCGCGGAGGAGCCGCTGTATATGCTCGACCGCAACTTGCGGGTATGCGCCCGTGCGCCCGACGAGCAAGAACGCCGCGAGCCATCGGCGGTACTTTTATGACTATAGGGGGAACGAGGGGGTGCTGAGGACGGCGCTGAATGACTTTGAGACGAGCATACAGAGGGTTTATGTGAGGGGCGGGCGGCGAGCCATGCTCCGCTCTTCTTTCTTTTCTGACATTCCTATACTAACGCCCTCGCTTGCTCACAGTACGCTCCAACCTCACCCGCGAATTCACCGGCTCCAGCTTCGTCGAGTTCTCTCCGTCGAGCGCGCCCCGCAGACCCTCACAAAGATCGGCGGCAGCGTCAGCCCGTACAGGCCCATCAACCTCGAGTATGCGTTCAGTCGTGAGGGTGGGAGTGCAAGGCAGGGTGGAAAAGTGGGCGGCCGCAGGGTGGGCAGGGCGGATACGGCGGTGCGTCTTCCCTTCCCCTCCCCTTTTTTTCGTAATTTTTTTAAATATCAATGATGCGTTATGCGCAGGCGGACGCCCACAAGGCGGCTAGGGCGGCGGGCAGGGCGGGTACGACGGTGGGAGGGGAGGCGGTGGAGGCGGCGGTGGTGGATATGGTGACGGGCGGCCGCAGGGGGGACAGAGCCCGGGGTATGGTGGGCGACTATTAGGTCTTCCGCATTCTCGCTCCATGGCCACTTTTCTTTGGTGCTTTACTTATGTGCACACGCCCACCTGCCCTCCTCCTCTCCTTCTACCTAGCCCGACGCGGCTCAACGACGCTCCCTCGACGTGATCTGACGCGGACGCTCGCGCGATGACCCGACTGTATCTGTCCTGTTCGCACTGCGCATAACACTACCTGCCCATGCTACTCACACACACAAAATCATTACATGTATACGCATAGATATATCTGCTACAATGAACAATGGACTCGCTACGCACTGCTCATCATATGTATCGTGGAAAGTAAACGTAAAAGAGGGAGAGAGGAGGATGTGAGATTTTGAGGTGGGGGACGGCTTAAGTGTACTAATTAATAGCAAGATATGACGACTGGGGGAGAAAGGAGGGTAGAGTATATAGCGGACGGCGCTCGCTCTCTACTTCTTGTTTCTGAGACAGACAGAGACCCCCAATCGAGGTTCAAGCGGACGAACGGGGGGACGCCTCTACTCTAGCGCACCGCGCCTCGCCTTGGGGTGCAGAGGCACAGTCTGCGCGAGGGTCGGACTTGGACTTGGAGTCGGAGTGAGAGAGGCGGAGCGGGATGGGTAAGTGGGTAGAATGGTAAGAGGAGGAGTAGTCGCACCCCGTCCCGCCCGAGTCCGCGTGAGTTTGCTTCAGCGCGTACGGCGCACGCGGTGCAGTCGCGCAGAGCGGCGGGGAGTGTCAGAGTCAGAGTCAGATTCCGCCGGGAGAGTCCAGAGCCAGGGTGAGGGGTCTAGGCGGGAGTACGATGTGTGTGTATGGGGAGGTAAATCGTACGCGTAGGGGACGCCGGATGAGGCAGCAGTGAGCGGGGAAGCGAGCGTGGTGCGGGTGCGCGCGCGGCGTGTACGCGTGTGGGGGGCGTGAGGCTCAGAGGTGGAAAGTGTGGGTGTGGGCGCGGGTGGAGTCGTGCGGTCTGGTGCGAACGTTGGTACGATTCCGCGCGGGGGTGCGGCGCCGTCGAGGGAAGGAGCCGGTGTGGGTGGGGGAGCTCTGAGCCCGAGGTCGTGCAGGCGTGGAGCCGGGTGTTAGGGAAGGAAAGCAAGTGAGCCGAGCTGGGGCGTATGCTACCGTCCTCGATAGCGGCACCGCGCGCGCAGTGCGTACCTCCCTACATGTCATCTCTCCAGTGCTCGTGCCTCCACCCCCACGCTATGCTCCACCGGTTCAAGCACGTCGCTCGCCGCCGCGCCGCGTCCCGGCCTGGTCAGCAAAGAAGAAAAGAGAGAATACGCCGCGGAGAGAAGGGAGAGGGCGCGCTCCCGGGGACACCGATGAGGAGGCACGCCGCCTCGAGGTAAGCCAGGGAGTGCGTCAAAGCGGGAGGAGCGTGGCCAGTGCAGTGCAGTGAACAGTGAAGGCCGTCGGCGAAGAAGCAAGTGGAAGCGCTGCTGGCGAGGGATCTTGTCGTGCCTCTGCGCTTGGGATGTAGCGGGAGGCGGGGTCGGGCGCCGTTCAGCCTGAGCGCAAGCGACATGTGGTGAAGTGGTACGCCGTGATCGCGCACCGGGTCATAGTTGCTGTTGCCGCAGACCCAGCCCGCTCGCCGTCCAAGGCTCCGGAGCACCGAACCGAGTTGGGTGCGTGGATACTAGCAGCGCCGAGAATGTATCTACATCCCCATTCCGGTGGGTGGGGGTGGCGAGATGGTACCGGTGAGCGTATGGTTAGGGGTTTTGGGTGTGCTAATGGAATAAGCAGCGAGTCCAATGATTCAGAATCGAGCTGCTTCCAAAGAAGTCTATAAGCGTGCGGTCAAGGAAAGGAAGAGGGACAAGGACCTCGCAACCCGTGGCAAGTGCGACCATGGGCTCGAAGACATCGCGGTCGCACCCGCCGCCGCCGCTGAAAAACCCGAAGGGAGGGAGCGGCGTAGGTGCATGCTTCGAGCTCTAGATTGCCTGATGCCGGCGACCCACAAGACGCGAAGGTAGCGACCCCGAAGCCACCGCCAGCCTGAGCGCGTTCCCGTCCTCGGAGCTGCAAATTTGCTGCCAATATGAGCGGGGAGCGAGCGGATGGTCGTGCGAGGCGCGTAATCAGGTGTCGGTCGCCAGAGACTACGACGGTGGAGGGCCGAGTTCTGGATCTGATATTTTGAGCCGTTTCCGCGGTATGAAAATCGTCCAAGAAATAGAAAGTAGCGGATGGAGGAACTCGGAGAGTTCGATGTTGGGGATGTCGTGGAGAGATGAGGGAAGAGAGGGAACGAAGTGATTGCTAAGTCTATTCATATTACTGAGCGTCACAAGTGATACAACCGCACGTCGATAAGTAACGACGTAGTCGAGCTCGCCCGGTAACGTATTTGAGGAACTGCAAGAGTCGAGATGAGCTAAGGACGTTGTTCTTGAGGCCGTGGCGCACTACGGCGCCGAGACGTCGACGGGGGCCGGGAAAGGGAGCATGAAAACGGATTCAACGCCGAGGTTGTCTTGCACACAGACTGGGGCGTGGACAAGTCGATCCAAGTTGACCAGGATGGAGCAGATATTCGATTTCGTTCTGACTTGGAGGGAAATCTCGTGTACCACAAGGCAGGACAAGTTTCCTGTGGCCTTTCAAAAGACGCGGGTACATAGACCAGAGGGAGAGGACGTGGAAACTGAATGAAGACTGCCAAGACTTGGCTGAGAAGAAACTCGTCGCCGCCAGACCATTCAAGGATTAAGTTGAGTTCTGGCACCGAGTCTTGCCCAGGGTCGCCTTGGTCGCGCAGATTTGCCCATTTCCATCGAGCTGGACATCCATTCGCGTCGGTTGGACGCGAAACTGAGCTATCCGCAAGCCGGCAGCAACGTGGCGGGAGGAAACCGGGTGCATTTGGCAATGTTGGCATCAAAGATCGCACTGTGCTCCTCGTCGTCAACCACGACTGGTGGTTGACGACGTCGGAGAGCTAACGAGGTCTCGAAATCCTCTAAACAAAACCAGGAAGACTCGGGCTGCAGGAACTCCTCTTGTACTCCTTCAGATTCCTCTCCCCTCGTCATTACGTCGTCTTCTACTTGCTGCACCTGGTCGGTTTCTCGACTACCGACGCCGCAAAAGTCACACTGCTCCCGCAATCCACATCTCCTGCGCACACTTCCGTCTCAAGACACCGTACAAATCTTCGCGCACACTGACGTCGCTGTTTGGATATTCTAAAATAACTAGGCTCTTCGTCGGCCCTCCCTCCCTGCAAGTTACAAAGCACGTCCGGAATGGAGCGTCGCTTCCAGTGTACTTTCTCCCCTTGGTCCCTCGCTCCCGCCCCTCGTCTCCATTCCACTATGGATCCTATCCTGCCGCTGTAAGCTCTGTCTTTTTCGTGCTGTCGGCGCAGAACAGAACCGGGCGATGGGTTGGGGACTTGGGCAGCGGAGAAGGCGGGCAGGGCGGAGGATCTGAGACCCGCAAGACAGGTCGGGTTGGAGGTGGGAGGGCAAGCACGATCGAGGCGGCGTACGTCTTACGCCTTCTCCTTCACGACATGCGGTGTCCTGTGAAGGGAAAGTGCTCGTGGAACATCGAGGGTGCGTTGCCTTCTTTCTTTTCTCTCGCCATGCTAACTGACTCATACCTTTCATTTCATCTGCGCACCTGTGGTAGCAGCCGAAGGGGACGTCGCTGGTGCCCGACCACATCGCGCGTTGCATATCTATAGTCTTCGTCTTCCGCCGACATAGTTCATCAACGCGACGTACTCCTCGCATCACATGTTCTCCACATATTGATCGTGTCGGTGCGGGCGTGCGCGTCGCGATCCCCATTCTCATTTATCTCGCCCTGGGTTCTATTTGCGTTGTTTACGTCTTGGCCGAGGGTTGGGCGATCTCTAGATTCGGGACTCGGGAGGAATACGGAATGGCGCAAGAGCGTACAGTGGTTTGAGGAATTGTTTGTGTGTTTATTTTATTTGGAATACTTAGAGTACTTTCCTTCCACTTGATTTCGTGAACGTATCGAATTAAATAAAACAATATGTTTTCGCACTCAATGAAGATCGCTACAAACAGAGTAGACTCTGATGATGTAGCGCTGAGCTTCTGAACCAAACGAGGATGGGGAACAATAAATTCAAAAATAGCCATCAAATTCCGGCGCTTTGCCAGAAATCTCTCGGCAACTTCCTCCAGACCTCGGCTCGTATTCAAAAATGAAGGCCTTTGACATACGGAGTCTTCATATGCTCTAGTTCTTATATTCCAATGCCGAGATCAAAAGGAAAGGACTTGATCGCAAGCCAACAAAATTGTCTTTTGGAATCACCGGCCCGATGAAGAACCACCGCCACAAGAAGCAACGCAACACGACTGTAACACGTGTCACCTCTCCTTGTACACGACGACCATGGTCGAATATTCGCTCCTCAGTGCGTGAAAAGGATGTTCTGAAACTCACTTTGCTAACTACACTCCCGCAGTATTACGTGCAGAAAGGCTCAGCATCCGCCAGCCACCAGAATTTTACGTCACGGTAGCAGACGGCTCTCGCAATGAATCTAAGAGTTCTGTTGCGAGGGGCACCACACCTAAGTGGAATTTCAAGTCAAGGATGTGAGTGCCTCTAATTTGGAATGTCTTGTACACTATTAAGTAACTTGAATACAGTTCAGCAAATTCTAACTCCAGTAACTTCACCATCAAGATTTTCTGGAGATACGATAGGAAGGAAGAATTGATGGGCCAGTGTGATGTGTCCATTCCTGAGCTATTGCAGCAGCAAGGTGTTTCCAAGAGTGGTGGGTTGTTTTTCATTATCTAGAAATTGCCAATTAGTAATTTACTGTCTGCAGTCCCACTGGGGCTCCGACTGAAGAACAAATCTTCGGGACAGGTTTTTGTACAGCTACGTGCAGACAGGGAGGAAACAGCATCACCTGTTCCTTCTGTTCCCCCAGTCCGAATGAGGACCCCGGCATCACAGAACAAAGAGGATAGCCAGGCAATAGGAACCAGTGCCAGAAAGTGAGCTGTTTCCCTGTCCAAAAAAATGTATGTTCACTCACTAGTATCTTTTCCAAGCACACCAACTCACAACAAACCTTCAGGACAGCTGTCTGTCTGGCCAAGCACAAAGACAAAGGCGATGGCATTGCCTGTTACTCCTGCACAATTGGCACAAACCAGATCACCAACACCCCAGAACCGAAAGGATAAGCAGGTGAGAGCACTTGGTGCAGAAAGGTGAGTCGTTTCTCTCATTACAATCTGGTTCTCTACTCATAAGGGATCTTGTCCAAGCACATCAACTCATCATCATCTTACTGGTAAGCACATATGCAAGACATAATTATAGCTTATCTGTTTCATCAGTGAATATGCATGGAGGTAGTGGTGGTGCCGGAGGTGGTGGTGGAATAAAAGGAGGCTCTGGTGGGCCTGGTGAAGGATCACAGTTAATACTCCAGGGGACCAATAATGTATTGGTCAATGATGACAATGCAGCAAGTAAGTTCTTCAAATGTGTAGAGAGCTTAGCAGACTGATTGAATGGTGTAGAACAAAAGGAGCTACTAACACTCCTAACAACTATAGATGTTGATGCCTCCCAACGGCCTCTATGCCTTGAAGGAACTCGCAAGAGTATCTTGGATCAAATCATCCAGCAGCTCACTGTCTCTTCGGGGGCTGCAATATCCTTTGGCTTCATGGAGTTGCTGGATCTGGCAAGAGTACAATGGCAGCCAGCATAGCCCAGCATTTCCGGGAGCTCAAGAGTCTTGGTGTCTTTATCTTCTTCACTAGAAATCAAGAGACTAGCCCTCGAGCTGTGTTGCACAGTATTGCTTTCCAGTTGGCATTATTGAATGAAGACTTCAAGGTCAAGCTCTGTGACAATTTGAGTTGCAACCCTGGGGTTGTAAATGCTGATATCAATACACAATTTCAAAAACTACTAAAAGACCCACTCTCTGCTTCTCAGTCCTGCTTCTCTCAGTCCATTGTTATCATCTTGGATGCTTTGGATGAATGTGATACCTCTGGCCGCCAAACTCTCATCTCACTCATCGTCGAGGAGTTTCCTCGGCTGTGTCCCACCATTCGTTTCTTTATCACAAGCCGCCGAAATGAGGACATAGCTGCTCAGTTTGATGACAAAGATTGCATTACCCAGCTTCCACTTGAAGCTTTGGACAACCACCAAAGTCAAGTCAGCAGAGATATACTCCTTTATATCCAGCATCGGTTCAAGAACATTCGGGAAAGGCACAGGATTTCAGACCAAAATTGGCCAGGAGAAAATTCTTTGCACACCCTTGTCAAGTTATCTGGGAGCTTATTCATTTGGGCAGCAACAGCTTGCAATCTTGTTCAGGATGCCTTTAATTTTAAAGGTGCATTGGGAAATTTGCTTATGGCAGGTTCTAAGATACAGAGCAACCTTTATCACCTGTACAATGTAGCACTGGAGACCTCAGGCAAATGGGGAGAAGAAGAATTTGCAGATGCTGCACAGAAAATTCTCTCTGCAATTGTACTTGCCAAGGATCTACTCACTGATGGAGCCTTGGACCACCTTCTAAATTTAGAGCTGGGTACATCAGCTCGAGTCCTTCGTCATCTTGGTTGTGTCATTTACTGGAGTGAGGGGAAACCTGCCCGTATCCTTCATGCCTCATTTGCAGATTATCTGGTAGCTCCTGAAAAGTCACACCCCAAGCCCTGGTTTGTTGAGCCAACAGTTGGCAGTCAATTACTTGCAATAGGATGTCTGCATGTGCTCCATACACAGCTTCACTTCAATATCTGTGCTCTTGAAAGCTCATACTATCTCAATTCTGAGATTGAAGACCTCAATAGTCGTATTACACACTATATCTCTACTGAGCTTGCTTATGCTAGCAAATTTTGGCCAACACATGTTGCTAGTATCACAGGAACGGAATTGGATGATTGCCTTCACTCTGCATTAAACAATTGCTTTCCAGAATGTTTTTTGTACTGGCTTGAAGTTGTGAGTTTTCTGAAATGCATAGATGGTGCTCTTGCAGATGTTCATCGCCTGAAGGAGCTTATACATGTGGGTCAAAAGATTCAAAATGATTACACAGCTAATGATTGGTAGGGACATCTGAGTACATTTTTTGGAGAGGCACACAGATTTATTAGGAATTTTGGACCCATCATTGCACAAAGTGTTCCACACATCTATCTCTCAGCAGTGCCATTCTCGCCAGAAGACTCTATGTTGCGTAAAAGATGTGGTAGCAAGTTGCAGAAGGTGTTGCAGTACCAAGGGCCATCCAACCTGGGCCAAATATCTGTTTTGACAGTAATGCAGAAACACACAGACTTGGTCAGCTCAGTTGCCTTTTCTCCTGATGGAACAAGGATTGTGTCTGGTTCAGATGACAAAACCATCCGCATCTGGAATGCTGCAACAGGGGAGGCAGTGGGCACACCATTGGAGGGGCACACAGACTGGGTCTACTCAGTTGCCTTTTCTCCTGATGGAACAAGGATTGTGTCTGGTTCAGGTGACAAAACCATCCGCATCTGGAATGCTGCAACAGGGGAGGCAGTGGGCACACCATTGGAGGGGCACACATACTCGGTCCACTCAGTTGCCTTTTCTCCTGATGGAACAAGGATTGTGTCTGGTTCAGGTGACAAAACCATCCGCATCTGGAATGCTGCAACAGGGGAGGCAGTGGGCACACCATTGGAGGGGCACACATCCTCGGTCCACTCAGTTGCCTTTTCTGCTGATGGAACAAGGATTGTGTCTGGTTCAGGTGACAAAACCATCCGCATCTGGAATGCTGCAACAGGGGAGGCAGTGGGCACACCATTGGAGGGGCACACATACTCGGTCAACTCAGTTGCCTTTTCTGCTGATGGAACAAGGATTGTGTCTGGTTCAGATGACAAAACCATCCGCATCTGGAATGCTGCAACAGGGGAGGCAGTGGGCACACCATTGGAGGGGCACACATACTCGGTCAACTCAGTTGCCTTTTCTCCTGATGGAACAAGGATTGTGTCTGGTTCAGGGGACAAAACCATCCGCATCTGGAATGCTGCAACAGGGGAGGCAGTGGGCACACCATTGGAGGGGCACACAGACTCGGTCTACTCAGTTGCCTTTTCTCCTGATGGAACAAGGATTGTGTCTGGTTCAGATGACAAAACCATCCGCATCTGGAATGCTGCAACAGGGGAGGCAGTGGGCACACCATTGGAGGGGCACACAGACTGGGTCTACTCAGTTGCCTTTTCTCCTGATGGAACAAGGATTGTGTCTGGTTCAGAGGACAAAACCATCCGCATCTGGAATGCTGCAACAGGGGAGGCAGTGGGCACACCATTGGAGGGGCACACAGACTCGGTCTACTCAGTTGCCTTTTCTCCTGATGGAACAAGGATTGTGTCTGGTTCAGGGACAAAACCATCCGCATCTGGAATGCTGCAACAGGGGAGGCAGTGGGCACACCATTGGAGGGGCACACAGGCTTGGTCAACTCAGTTGCCTTTTCTCCTGATGGAACAAGGATTGTGTCTGGTTCAGGTGACAAAACCATCCGCATCTGGAATGCTGCAACAGGGGAGGCAGTGGGCACACCATTGGAGGGGCACACAGGCTTGGTCAACTCAGTTGCCTTTTCTCCTGATGGAACAAGGATTGTGTCTGGTTCAGGTGACAAAACCATCCGCATCTGGAATGCTGCAACAGGGGAGGCAGTGGGCACACCATTGGAGGGGCATACATACTCGGTCTACTCAGTTGCCTTTTCTCCTGATGGAACAAGGATTGTGTCTGGTTCAGATGACGAAACCATCCGCATCTGGAATGCTGCAACAGGGGAGGCAGTGGGCACACCATTGGAGGGGCACACAGGCTTGGTCAACTCAGTTGCCTTTTCTCCTGATGGAACAAGGATTGTGTCTGGTTCAGATGACAAAACCATCCGCATCTGGAATGCTGCAACAGGGGAGGCAGTGGGCACACCATTGGAGGGGCACACAGGCTTGGTCAACTCAGTTGCCTTTTCTCCTGATGGAACAAGGATTGTGTCTGGTTCAGGTGACAAAACCATCCGCATCTGGAATGCTGCAACAGGGGAGGCAGTGGGCACACCATTGGAGGGGCATACATACTCGGTCTACTCAGTTGCCTTTTCTCCTGATGGAACAAGGATTGTGTCTGGGTCAGATGACGAAACCATCCGCATCTGGAATGCTGCAACAGGGGAGGCAGTGGGCACACCATTGGAGGGGCACACAGGCTTGGTCAACTCAGTTGCCTTTTCTCCTGATGGAACAAGGATTGTGTCTGGTTCAGATGACAAAACCATCCGCATCTGGAATGCTGCAACAGGGGAGGCAGTGGGCACACCATTGGAGGGGCAAACAGGCTGGGTCTGCTCAGTTGCTCTCTCTGCTGATGGGACCCAGATTTTGTCTGCTTCAGAGGACAAAACAATTCACATCTGGAATGCTGCAACAGGGAAGGAAGTGGAACCAACCATGGTAGGCTGCATTATTTTAATTCCTTCTCACCAAATGACCATTCCTAGCCTTTGACATCAGGCATCAATTGGCAAACAAACCCAGCATTTAAAGATGGCTGGGTCTGCAGCTCCTCATCTAAACGCATGTTCTGGGTCCCTTTGTGGCTCCATGACAACTTCTGTCTTCCATGGAACTCATTTGTGATCACCCCCAGAGGTGTCACAAAGCTCAACCTTATCAACTTTGTGCATGGTAATCAGTGGACCAATTGCATGTTTTCAAACAGTGATGTACCCATTCCCTATATTTTTCAACTTGGAACTAAATGTCCATCAGGCTAATAGGATAATCCTTCATCAATATTGGAATTCACGTTAGGGTGTATTTCCCGTTTGTGAATAAATACATTCAAATGATGGGACCCTTATTTCCACAAAAGAAGATATTCCACAAACAAGATTTAATCTTGTTTGTGGAATAAATGCTCATTTGTAAAATATATTCATGTGATTGAATATGGAAACAATAAAAATAATAGGTGCGACACAAATGGGGTGATGATTTATTCCACAAACAAAGACTTCCTTCATCCTATTTTTATTCACCAACAGGAAAATAATAGACTGTTTCCTGACGTGTTTTTTGAGCCTTTTTTGCATGCCTTTTATGGTCCCTTTTTTTGATATGGCCAAAAAATGTTTTTATCATTTTTTGAAAGTGTGCATATAAGGGGGTTGAGGCCTTTTATGCATTGTTTTCTTTTTTTGATAGCATTTTATGGCTCTTTTTTTTCACCCCATCAAAAAACTGGACCACGTTTTTGCTTAAAGGTTTCAGGACACACCCTTTTAAGGCGCTTTTTGTTCGTTGTTTCAATGTTTTTCCATGGAAAAAAGACCGATAAAAAGACCTAAATAAGGCCTCAAAAACACTCAAAAAACCCGTGGTGAAACACCCTAATGCCTACTCTGAATACCCCTAATACTTGGTGTCAAATGCTGAATGAAATCGAGCCCAGGATTCTGAATGAATCACCAAGGGAGGCACTCATGATAAGCAGTGAATAAATCCACATGCAAAAACATAATATTTTTTGCTTTTCATGTGGTACATTTATCACATCTATTGAGAAGCAGTACTCAGTACTTGCAGTACACTGGTTGAAATATTCAAGTTTTTCACTCAAATTTTGGGTGAAAGCTCATTTGGGTTTTTCACTCTTGTTTCCACTGAGAATATTTCAAGTTTCTCACCGTCATTTTCAGTGAAAACAAAGATTCATATCAATAATTCATCCATTTTAACGGGCCTGAATGAGGGTACAAAACTCAAAACAATTTTCACCACAATTTCAACTAAAAAATAATGTACAAAACGGGTAAGAAAATGTGGTGGAAAACTTGCAACACTTTCAGTGAGAAAGATGCTGAAAATGAAGGTTAAAAACTTAAACTAAAGGTGGCAAGTTTGTTTGACAGGTAATACCAATATTTCACCCACTTTCAAACATCTAAATGATGGTGAGAAATTCAAATCAAACTTTCAGGTGAAAAAAGAACTGTAACACCTTTGAAAATCTTTGGGAAAATTGTTGTGTAAAACTTGAATTTTGGATTTCAAGTTTTTCACCCCTCTCCAAATAGATTTCATTGACAAATTTCCCCAAAAGAGACAGCAACACAGATTTATGATTCATACAAGACTTTCCAAAGTAAATTTGGGTCAAAAACTCATACAGTTTTCAGCAAGATTTTGACTTTGAATCATGATGGAAAATCTGAAAGAATTATGGTAGAAAGCTTCAATCCCATGTTTCAAGTTTTTTAGCAATAATTCAGGTCAACTAAATATTAAAAAACTTGGAAGTCAAACTTTTAAATTATTCATCCTGGTTTGGGACCAAAACTGAGGTGAAAAATTTGAAATAATTGTCCCCAAAATAATCAGAGAACAGAGGTTGAACAGGAAGTGAAAAGCTCAAATGCCAGCTTTCAAGTTTTTCAGCTACATTTGGGGTGGAAATACAGGGGGCAAACTTGAATTACAGTGACCGAGCTATTTTCAACATGGCTGACTGATCACCAATGTCAAAAATTGGTCAAAAATTTGGTTTTCAGCTACCATCCCAAAATGATTTTGGTATGTTTCTAGGAATATTTTGGTGAAGGTCATGCACAGCCAAACAGTCTTCTTTTCCTTGGTGAACAAAGTTCTCAAGTTGAAACACTCAAGCACCACTTCTTCTGCTTCTGAGCAAATTCCACACTCACATTTATATGGGGAATCTCTTTGTACAGCCACCAAGCAGCTTCCAGAGCTCAAGATGCCTGTAACTGTCTGGCTCTCTAAATCGCTTTCTGCTCTGGGACTTTGTTCAAAATTTGATCATGGAAATAGTAGACCCAGCTCATCCTTTGTTTCAATATTGAGCCTGCAGAGAGGAACACCAACACTGAGTAAAACCTTTGGATGGTGAAGAGAATTTTTTTGGCAACTCCCAGATTACTGTTCTACAATGGAATCAGGCTCAGGAAGCCATTTTGGGCTGACTGATGACTCTGCACATCCACTATCTCCAGTGCATAACCCAACCCAAACTTGGGATATTACTCGTATATTATTGTGGTCCCTCGAATCAGAATGTACATGTTTGTTCTCCCGAAAATGCCGCATTTGTTGCTTCAGCTGACCTTTCCATCACAAACTAGCTTAGACACCCGGGCACTTGGTTAATTTCTCCTCACCGATCAGTCCTAGTTTGTACATTATTTGCTGTGGGTGCTCGCCATTTTCTGAAGGCTTCTGAGATCAATGTCAGGATTACTCATATGGATCCGGGTGCATATATTTGTTTTCACACGCCACTGGGCGCTCACCATTTCCCGTACTTCTCAGATCAGTATCAGATTGGTGTCAGATTTTGTTTTATTTAATTTTATCATTTGCAGTACTGGATCAAGTTGGTCTTGGAATCCTTTGGACCCAAGTGTATTTTTGATCCCCTCCACGTCTATCTCATTTCATTACTTTTGTTGAGCTTCAGGTTCGAGTCAAGCTGCCTTGAGGCTTTTCAAATTTATCTTTAGAAAGACTTCAACAGGCAGTGCTACCCATGCCCATTGTTCCAGCCCTCAGGACCCGCCCAAAAGACCTGTGTGCATCGATGGCGCTTCCACCCTCCCATCGCCATCTGATCCACCTGCATGCTTCTGCCGTTTGAAATTGCTTCCTGCTAAGGCTCTGTCTGCCAAGAGTCAAGTCAAGCACCGATTGATGAAACGGTGCACTTGAGATATGCGTGAAATGAATGCAAATAATGCTAGTGCTCAAAAACACTAAACACCACTAACACACACACACACTACTACTCCCAAAGATCAAGCACTTCTCCTTGTGAGTTCGGGTCCGGTTCGTAGTATGCGAACAGCGGGTTTGGATCCCAAATAACACAGAATATAGAACGCTAGGGCTGAACTATCCAGAAACAGCGCCTCAGAATGCAATGTTCAATTGCTTAGCTCTCAGCTAGCAACCTGGGTTAACGTAGGCAAAGGGTGGATACAAGGCAACCTTGACTAGATGTCGCAGAATACCAGGGCAGAGATTGTAAGGTTTGCGAAAATCCTCTCGTTGGCAATCTGAAAGCTACACACACTAGGCAACCCTGAGTGTGAACCTGTTACTTCCGATAGCAGGAATGTTTGACTACTTTGTATCGGTCCTAGTTCACTATACACGTCCAGCAAGTCGATCCAACACACTACGGATGGCGCTAGGGCAGATCCGGGGTGAAGGCAAAGTCACTGACAAGGTATAATCCAACTAGGAGTAGGAACCCAGTATTCCGTCTTCTGTTTAGGCTATGTAACTCACACCACAAGCGTCCATTGAGTCAGTCCAACACACTACGGATGGCACTAGGGTAGATCCGGGGTGAAGGCAAGGTCACTGACAAGTCGTGATTGCGCTTTACAAGGGAATACACCCAATGGTTTTGTATGTGAAGTCAGCTAGAACAACAACACCTTTCCTCTTAATCTTATGTTTCCAAGTTCCAGATTCAACCAATCAAGATTCCAGTTATACTCGTCACCATCAAAAGTCATTGTCTTTCCCCGTTTTAAACAAGCAGCACGCCGATTTGTACACTGTAACAACACAAATACATTTAATAACGAGTATGTCCTCCGTTTGCATCAATAACCGCCGCAACAACCTCCGGCATCCGCTCAATAAAGCGATCAAAATCTGCGGGGGTGATTTCTGTCCAAATCTCCAAGATTGCGGCTCGCAGCTGCTCCTCGTTGGACGGGCGCGGCTGGTAATCACGGAGACGGTGCTTGAGGACGTGCCAAAGAGGCTCAATAGGGGAGACATCGGGAGAAGTGGGCGGGTGGGGGAAAATGGGGATGTGGTGTTCTTGCAGCCAGCTGAGAGTTTTCTTGGCTCGGTGCGATGCTGCGCCGTCTTGCTGAAAACGAAATCCTGGGCGTCGGCGCTTCTCGTGGCGGAAGAAGTTCAAGAGGGGTCCCTCGAGAACCTGTTCAATGTATCTGCTCGCCGTCATGCCGCCGCCCCGTCCCCCAGGGTACTCGAGAATCACGAGCGGCCCTTTTGCATCATGCATGATAATCCCCCATACCATGACCCGAATTGCACTCTGTGGGACTTGGGGAACGCAGCATTCATCGCGGTAGACCTCCTCCGGCCGACGCATAACCCAAACCCGGCCCTTTTTGTCATCAAGACAGACGTACACCTCGTCTGACCACGCGACATCCCTCCAATCATCCGTCGACATCGATTCCTGCCGCTCACACGCCCAACGGAGTCGTTTCTCCTTGGTGACAGGTTTGAGCAGCGGCACCTTGCGTGCGACACACCTCCCATAGCCGTACTCCGCCAGAATCCGCCGAACCGTGCTCTCGCTCACATGGGGAGAGATCTCGTTGCCAATGTCACGGAATGGCTTCCGGCGTTCCTGGACGGCGTAACTGACGATGAGAGCCTTCTCAGGTGTTGAATAGAGGGAGGGGCGTCCAGAGCGAGGTTGGTTGTCTGTCGATCCGGTCTCCTTGTAGCGTTTCCAGAAGCTTTTGGCCGTGGATGGATGGATGTCAAGATCGCGCGCAGATTGCGTGATCTTTCCCGTTGATTTAATGGCGCCAACGAGTTGGTTTCGCTGAGCTGGACTCAGCTCGCGACGCGGGGCCTTCTGAGGCATAGTTTGGTAGTTGGTGGTTGGGAGTGGAGCACGTGTTATGACGCCACGCGTCGAAAGACGATGACTTTTGATGGTGACGAGTAGACTACTACAAGTAGAGTTTGTACACAAATCTCCACGAATAGCCTGAGACAACCTGCCGCCACGAACTAGGGCGCGATTAATCTGATGTATGTGGCTGGAGTGCTGTCCTTTTATACAAATGAGGAGATAGTGTTTAAGTAAAAGAAATGAGTAAAGAGAAATGCTTGGCTAGCCAATGAAACGGCAGCCGTCCTGAGTCGTCATAATCAAATGTCCTTGGTAGTTATCGCAAATGACTTCTGGGTATAGTTTCTGTGGGTATTGGTAATGCCTAGGCCGTCAATCACAAGCCTGAACTATGAATCCTGCCGGCCTGGAGTTGAATCCAGTCCAATAATAGTTCCTAGCTGATTCATGGAGGTCTCATGACCATCCTAGAATAGCCCTCCATGCCGTTGTACATGTCGGCATTCGTCCATGATAATATCTTCTTACACAATAGTTAATGTGTTCATGTTTGGGTGATGCTAGCGCGTCACGCCTGTCACGTGTACTGTCTCCTAGTCCTAGGATGTACCGTATATGTTCTTCCTGTAGTAACTAGTCGCCTAGCTACTTGCTGTTTGGCATAGTCCTATTGTAGGTATCAGGCGTCCTCCGCTAGCTGGTATAGCAGCCGATCCTAGCCTGTTCTTCTACAATATCTGAGTGTGCGTCCTTGCTAGCACAATATCCTTATGTTCTTCTGTCTCGGTTGTTCTTCCTAGGTCGAATAAAACTAATGCTCTATGAATGTATGGGTGTGGTATATCTCCTAGGTGGTTTAGACTAGACCTGTTCATAAAGGTGTCCGCTGTATGTGGATTCCTAGCTTACAGCCAGTAGCTGGAGCTCACTCTGACCCTCTTTTATATCACCGAACAGAGGCCTAGCGCACTAGTGTTACCTAGCAACGACTAGATGCTGTATGCCAGCTTAGGTGGTTTAATTGATAGGCCTAAGTTCGCAAAAATAGCCAAATGGACGTGCATTGGGTGTTGCGCCGTCTCATCGCCCCAGCAGGTTCTCTGGCAACCTCTCGGAGCCTCATACCTCGTATATTAAGTAGCTGAATCGGATTCAACATGTTTACACTCTTTCCATTTTTCGCACTCACCACCTGGCAGCTCCCATATGCCATTTCCCATTTTATTTCTTGGGTCTGCACGCAAACCTATGCATGAGAAAAATGGCTTCAGTCCAGGTTATTTTCGACCTCCCCGATCAACTGCTCAACATCCGTTCAAAAGGAACGTTCTCCTTCATATCCTTCTGCCCTCTCCCATCATTTCCCCGCTGTATCGAATTGAGCTGTTCGTCCCGTTTCACCCCGTCTCACTCTGTAATCAATACTAGCCACACAGATAAGTGTTACCTTACAAGCTGGCGCCCAGATGTCCATGGAATGTCAATGTGGCCGGTGCAGGTGAGTTTCATGATAATTGTGAATTTCAGTCCACATCCCTCTCCATCCCAATAAGGTAGGTTTTGCTTATTGGTTCATAAATGACTTTCCACTGTCCTTTGAGCGATATCGGCGAGTGGCATCTCGATCTCTAGTGTTCCCTGTGAGTCCGATGTATTTGGGACTCTCGTCATTTTACCTTTTGACCTCCAGGCTGTTTTTCGAGCTGTCTCAAGATTGGTCCAGCATCCCAGGTCATACACACCGGGGGCAAAACCCGAGGCATATGGATTTCATATGCCTCGGGTTTTGCCCCCAGTGACAGGTATATAACTATCTTGAACTCTCTCCCGCACATTTTTCGCATCTCAACTTAGGTTGGCTTTGGTGCGGTCTTGACTAAAGCAATGATCTTCCTAGTTCTATTCAGCATCGTCATATTCAATTCCGGGTCCACACGAGCAGCCCAGGGGATTTTGGGAGCTGTGAGTTGTCTCTCATCACTTCTCGAAAACACCTGTCCCATTTTCTGACCCAGCACAATGCGAGATTTAGTTTCGCACTCCAGTCACGTAGAAATCAGTGCTATGCACACTGAAAGCATCACACAGCTCCTCCAGAGTATTGTACACTACTGTGTCTAGAGGCGGGGTCTGCTACTGTACTGCTAAACTGCCTGCTCTTTTATACTACTCTCTTATCGCGATAACTAAATAATATTATATACACTGGTCCGTTTATCTGTGAAATCTGACTCGAAATCCCTGCTCAAATAACACTATTGGCTCCCTATACCAGTAGATCAAACACCGGTTCAGACTCGATTGATCAAAATTGAAATATTATGGTATCTTGGTGATAATGCTGGGTCTGCGACTTGCAGCTCGGGCGATGCTCTTGCCTAGACGTGTCTCTTCTTCATCCTAGCCCTATTCAGACTCCCCTGCTGAGTTCGGCGTCTCTTCGCGAGCGACTTATATGGTTTGCGGGCACTGTTAAACTCTTGCAGTTCAACTATATTGATCGTGTTTCGGCTGTTGCCATCTTTGATGAGACAGCTCCACCTGGAGCGCGCTTTGGCATTGGTCGCCTAATTCATCTTGGTCATACTCCGGATCTGCACTGACCTCAGAGCTATAGCTGTTCGGGGTATTCAGCTTTTCCGTTCTCGGAGCCCTTCATTTGCATGTGACACCCACGTCCACTAATTCCAGGAATGACGCGACAAACAAGATGTCTCTGGGGGTGGTCGCAATCACTGAGTTCTGTCCGTTATTGCCAAATATAGATTCTTTCTAACTCCTCTGTAGTCCAAGTCAGTGTCAGCGCTTCTAGGCGGGTTCCTAGGTACTGTCTGGTTATTCGAGATCGTCTTCGTGTGAGCACGACTCTAGCTATATGACTGGGAGCTCTCCGCGCGAGGCTTCGCGAAAGCTTCTTGGGATGTCTGCATGATTGTTTATACTGAAAATTGCAAAATAGCTGTGTTTCATGTGTGGCTGCTTTCACGGCTTATCAGCACATGGACTGTAACCTATTACTGTATTTCTTACAAAACCTGATTGTCTCTACATCTACGGGTACAATACCCTGTACCTTTGCAATGCAAATGATGTTTACTTCCCTTTGCACTTACTGTACCATTTCGACCAAGTGTTCATTAATTTTGGATTTTTTATACACTGAGATGGCCTTTTGAATTGTGGTGATTTTTAAAGGCCTCTGAAAAACCCGGGGTTACGTGTTACTTGAACACTTGGTCAAAATGGTACAGTATGCCAGATCGAAGCGAAGGCACGTCTTGTCACTTATATTGGGCAGGGGCATTAGGCAACTGATACCTCATCACATGTGGTGTTTCCAATCAAAATCAAAATCCGCTAGTTTTTGATTGTTCCTTCCAAAGGTACACCACTCTGAAAAATTCTGTTTTGAGGGTCGGATTTTGATTGATGTGAGGCAGATCGGCTTAGATTCCTGGTTTGGCAGTCATATCAGCAGCAGCCTCTGGGTCGGCTAAACAGCGAGTAACCCAGTAAGAACCCCAATGAGAAACCTGACAGATGCTAATAACTGGTGTGTTCCCCTAGCAGCAAGACCAACTGAACAGACTCCTTGTTAGGAGAATAAATCACATATGGTGGTGATCAGTGCCTTCAGCTACAATCCTATTTTGAGGGTCAAACTTGGACTGAGATGGGTGAAATCAGCTTGCATTTGTGACTTGTGGGTCAGAACCCATGCATTGGCATCCTAGGCATCCATCAACCTACTTATGATCAAAATTCATTCACAATTCACATTCAGTCTTGTGCAGTCAACATCCTGGCCAAAATTCCACCAAAATCCTGGTTTCAGTGTTGGATTTGGATTGATATGGGCCAAATCAACTTGGATTTGTGATTTCTGGATCAGGACCCATGAATTTGGATCCCAGGCATCCATCAGCCCACTCAGTAGCAACACCCATTCATATTCCACCTTATGCAGTCAACATCCATGCTGAAATTCCGCCAAAATGGTGTTTTCAGCATCAGATTTGGATCAACATGGGACAAATCAGCTTGGATTTGTGATTTTTGGGTCAGGAACCATGCATTTGCTTCCCAGGCATCCATCTGCTCACTCAGCAGCAAAATCCATTCACATTCGGCCTTTCACAGTCAATATCATTGCCAAAATTCCACCAGAATCCTGTTTTCAGTGTCAGATTTGATTCAACATGGGCCAAATCAGCTTGGATTTGTGATTTGTGGGTCAGAACCCATGCATTTGAATTCTAGGCAACCATTGAGCTACTTATTATCAAAATCCATTCGCATCCGGCCTACCCAGTCAACATCCTTGCTGAAATTTCGCCAAAATTGTGTTTTCAGCATCGGATTTGGATTGACACGGACCAAATTAGCTTGGATTTGTGATTTGTGCATCAAAGCCCATGTATTTGGATCCCAGGAATCCATCAGCCCACTCAGCAGCAAAACCCATTCTCATTTGGCCTTACATGATCAACGTCATTGGTGAAATTCCGATAGAATCTTGTTTTCAGTGTCAGATTTAATTCAATATGGGCCAAATCAGATTGGATTTGAGATTTATGGGTCACTGGGTCAGTAACCATGGATTTGCTTCCCAGGCATCCATCGGCTGAACCAGCAGTAAAATCCATTCACATTCAGCCTGACACGGTCAACATCATTGCAGAAATTCCACCAGAACCCTGTTTTCAACATCGGATTTAATTCAATATGGGCATGGATTTGTGATTCTTGGGTCAGAACCCATGAATTTGCATTATCATGTCTTGCTGGCCACAGGAACCCTCTGGCAGCAACAAACTTGGATTTTAAATTTTGAATCATGACTTGAAGACACACTCACTGGCTGCCCTTGTCCTTGAGGAATCATCAATTTACTGATTTATGCATGCTGGTATCTTTGAAACCCTTTCCTCAAATGCTTAAATTCTCTATCAAGTCTGTGGACTCTCCCTTGGTGCATGATCTGTTCTCAGGTCCGTCAAACTGCAACAGTGACTTTCCGTAGCCAAATTGGTTCCTGTTACATCCTGTACCACTCGGTACCACCTCTGACGGAATCCGGTCTACCGGCTTATCACCAATCTCCACCACTACGCCGGACTTCTTCCGGTTCATATTCTTCGATCCGCCAGTCTTCGGACTAGCGTCCGGCCTTTGGCCGAAGACGGGTTTTCACGCAATGAAGTATTCTGAGTGTTTCCCGTTTATCCGCCTTCGCGTGGATCTCCACATGCTTCCCATCTACACACCCCCATGCATTGATCTCCATCTGTATGTTCCCTTGTACTCACTTCAAGACTATGTTCTCCATTTGCTATATTCCTTGTACTTCCCGATTCATAATTAGATCCGGCTTTAGTATTTAAACCCCGTATCTACCAGCTTGTACTTTAGATTAGTTATTAATGTCTTTGGACTCATCGTTCATTGTCTAAGTTGTTCTCCATCCTTTGGTGTTGTTCACTTCGGCCGTCCGGCTCTTTATCCACTTCGCTGGCTGGTAGTCTAGCTCGCCCAGCACCTCTGTGGCGTTAGCGTCCCCCACGTCCGTTCACCTTCAGCTTTCGGCATTCCTACGCCGACCCGCTTTCTTATCCCGACTGGCCTTCAATCACCGGCCGGCCTATTGAGCATAGCCCTTCCCCGCGGCTTGGTATATAACAGTATAAATAATCTCACCTACCTTGCTGGCAAAACCCATGTCTAACCATCTTCTTCCCGGTACCAACGACATTCAACATCGTCGTCAATCCCGGTTCTTTTCAAACGTCGTTCCTCTCAGTCCACCCTCTCACCAATCAGGTGCCTATCCTGGCCCCGTTACTCCATCACCCCAGCCCTTCTTACCATCATCATTGACCACTCGCTGTGCGGCGAATCCTGCACCGGTGGTTGCATCGGTAACGGTTCCTGGGACAGCAACCGGACTTTGAGCAGTTGCTCTTCACGACGATTCCGGGTTATCTGCGGCCCTTATTAATGACAACAACAATCAGTCTTCCACTCCTCGCTCAACTCACTTGCTTCTCCGCAACCCAGACACTTATGACGGCGCCAATCCGGTGAAACTGCAGCCCTTCCTCAACCAGTGCTACATGCATTTCGCTGAGCAGCAGCAGGATTTCCCGTTGGATGATGAACGCATTCTTTTCATCATGTCGTATCTCCGCGGGACCGCTGCTCTGTGGTTCCAGCCAAATCTCTACGACAATTCCGCACCACCGTCTTGGGACGGAAATCTCATCCTGTTCCTCCGGGAGTTATCCGACAACTTCGGCCCCCAAGATCCTATCGGGGATGCCGAAGCCGGCATTAAAGTCCTGCGCATGAAGTCCAGCAATAAAATCGCTACATACATCATCTCCTTCGACCAGCTTGCGCCGATTACCGGTTGGGACAACCGTGCCCTCTGGTCTCAGTTCTACGACGGCTTACCGTCTCATATCAAAGACGAGATGGCCCGGCAATACTGGGATAGATCTCTTGCCGGCTGCAAGGACGCAGCCCGATGCATCGATCAGCGCCACTGGCAACACGAAATGGAGTGACAGCGCGAGCGTGCCCAAAACCCCTGTTTCGACAACACTGGGTCGTCTGGCGGCAACACCGGCAGCGGACAGAAGTCCGGCTGGCGGGATAAGGGCAAGGGTAAAGGAAAGTCTGGCTCCGGCGACAAATCCCCTCCTTCCAACGCCAACACTCTGAAAACCTCCGGGAATAATTCCGGCGGTAAAAAGAAGTCCGGCGGCAAAGGCAAAGGCAATACTCAAACACCGAAGCCCTATGCCGCCAAACTCGGCGTAGACGGGAAGCTTAAGCCGGAGGAACGTGAACGCTGCGAGAAGGCCGGTCTCTGCATGTTCTGCGGAGGTTCCAGCCATAAAGCCGATGATTGTAAGAAGAAGAAAGATCGGCCTGTGTTCGGTAAAGCTGCTAATGTCACTAGTGACGCCGATAGCACCCCCGACTCAAAAAATAGACAGCAGCTTGGGTTCCTCCTCACCCAGTCCGAGTTGCGTTGACTCCGGGGTGTCTACCGAGGTTCACCTCAACGCGTCCGCTCTTTCCCCTAATGCCCTCTACGTCTCTCTCGATGTCTCTGCGCTCCTCTCGGCCTATCTCAAAGCCGGTTCGGAGTTAAGCGCAACCTTACTCCCTTCCGTTGTATCACATATTGCCTCAGGATCCAACTCCTGCTTACGGACTCTCATTGATTCCGGCTCCTCACATTGTTTTATATCTGCAAAAGTCTGCGAATTAAATGCTTTTACTCTGTACACGATTCAGCCGGTTAACCTCCGGTATCTTGATGGCTCTACTTCTGTGATCGACAAGCAGGTCCGGCTGCTCACTCAGTTCCCATCCGGCGATGTCCACTTAGTGGAATTCTACGTTACCCGCCTTGATTCTCCATGTGACTTGGTTCTTGGATACTCGTGGCTCACCCGCCATAATCCGTTGATTAATTGGGTTGACGCTACTATCTCTGTCCAGACCATCGACACTTCGGGGTCTTCTGTGTCAACACCCCAGGCTATTATGCCTGATTCTGTTTCGGTTGCTCTGGTTACGGACAAGGCACCCCCAGCAATACCGGCATATCTGCCCAATACGCTGGCCGGCTTACCTACACCGACAACGTCTTCGCCACCTCTTGCTCCTTCAATGGAGATCCCACCTGCTCCTTTACTGGAGCCTATCCTGGCCGCGGACCTTCCCCGGCCTTTCACCACTGCCCCGCAGGTGTCTCTCGTTAACGCTGTGGCATACCGCGCCATCATCAAATATAAATCCGCCCAGCAGTTCACCCTGCATGCTCACCTTCCGGACGAAGTCCTTGCCCGGTCGGCCGAAGCCGAGCCGTTTAGTATGGCCGGTATACCGCCGGAATATCACGACTTCGCCGATGTCCTTTCGGAGCAGGAAGCCTTCAACCTGCCTCCTCATTGGGACCACGATCTCAAGATCGAACTCATTGGCGGCGATGCTCCGCCGGTCGGCCATGTATACTCGCTCTCGCAGAACGAGTTGGCCACCCTCCGGACATTCCTGGATGAAAATTTAATGGCCGGTTTTATTTACCCATCTCGTTCCAGTCATGGCGCCCCTATTCTTTTCGCTAGAAAGAAGGACAGCAGCCTCCGGCTTTGTGTCAACTCCGCGGTCTCAACCGGATTACGAAGAAGGATAGCTATCCGCTTCCTCTGATCTCGGACTTACTCGACGCCCCAGGAAAAGCACGCATTTACACGAAACTCGATCTCCGACACGCATATCACTTGCTCCGGATCGCCGCCGGCGATGAGCTGAAAACTGCATTTCGCACTCGGTACGGCTCATTCGACTTCCGGGTTGTACCCGAAGGTCTCACCAACGCTTCCTCAATAACCTCTTTGCCAATTTGCTGGACGTCACCGTCATCGTCTATCTGGAGGATATACTCGTCTACTCCGATGACGAGAAACAGCATACGGCTCATGTACGGGAGGTATTAAAGTGTTTGCGTGGCGCTTCGCTATTCTGCAAACTCAAGAAATGTGAGTTCGGTGTAACCACTACCGCGTTTCTAGGTTTTATCCTTTCACTGGACGGCTTTACAATGTCTCCGGAGAAAGTTACGGCCATTACCGATTGGCCGGAACCTCGAAAAGTCAAGGACGTACAGTCTTTCCTCGGCTTTTGCAACTTCTACCGGCGATTTATCTACAACTATTCGGCCATCATTATCCCGCTTACGCACCTAACCCGTTCCAGCGTACGGTGGACCTGGTCCAATGAAGCTCAAACAGCTTTTGACACCCTCAAACAGGCATTCACGGAGGCACCCATCCTGCACCACTGGGTTCCCGGTCCTCAGCTTACTGTTGAGACCGACAGCTCTGACTACGCCATCGCAGCGATTCTTTCCATTGCCAGTGACGACGGCGAAATTTACCTGGTCGCTTTCCAGTCTCGCACCCTCGGCCCTTCGGAACTTAACTACGACACACACGACAAGGAGTGCCTCGCCATCTTTGATGCCTTTAAACACTGGCGGCATTACCTCGAAGGCTCAGCGCTTACGGTCGATGTTGTTACGAACCATAAAAACCTGGAATACTTTGCGACGACGAAGATTTCAACCCATCGCCAAGTCCGGTGGTCCGAGTACCTATGCCAATTCACCATGGTCATCCGATTCCGGCCGGGCCGGCTCAGCGGAAAACCTGACGCTTTAACTAGACGATGGGACGTCTACCCTAAAGAGGGGGAGAGCGCATACAGTAAAGTCAACCCTCAAAATTTTCGTCCTATCTTTACTCAGGATCAACTTTCCACTTCACTCCGAGCCACCTATCTCAAGGATGTCGTCCTTCGAGCCACTATCGTCATGGATGTTGAGCAGCTTCACCCCAACATCTTATCCCACCTCAATGACGATCCCGCCGCGGTTTCCGGCTTAGCCGCCGCTACCGCTGGCGAGTCCCCACGCTGACTATTGACAACGCTGGTTTACTCCGCCGTGATGAGTGCATTTATGTCCCATTGGTTTCCGGTACCTCTGAGGAGCTCCGGGTACGTGTACTAGTTCATCATCACGACCATGTTCTCGCTGGCCATTTCAGCGAAAACAGGACTCTCGCTCTCATACACCGAGAATATACCTGGCCTGACCTCCGGACATCCGTCAAGGATTTCTGCCAGTCTTGTGTCCTCTGTCGGTGTAACAAAAAGCCTAGGCATCGGCCATACGGCCTTCTTAAGCCTTCAAGTACTTCATTAGCTTTCCTTAAGTTCGGGGTGGTCAAGACCGAATTTCGGACTTAAGTTTTTCCATAACTTAAGGTTCTGTACCGTGTAGTGAATACCGTACAGATGGTATTAGATATACCTTTCACCCATGTCACCTCCAACTTAAGTCTCGACATCTTAAGTTTCCGCACTTGAGTTCGAGGACTTGCATAATATTCATAAAGTTTCATAACTACATTATTCAGTACTTAAGTCCCGTCCACTTAAGTTTGCGTGCCATCCGTCTCAAGTTCCTAGATGCCGTACGTCTTCAGTTCCCATAACTTCAGTTGTGGCGTGACACGACTTCAATACTATGAAAACCTCGGACTTGAGTTCATGTGTAACGAAATGGAAAAATGGAAAAATCACCTTTGCACGTTTGCGCTTCGGCCTCTTCTTCTCCTTTTCTTTCTCCTCCACCACGGCGCGCTGGGCGGCGGCACTTCGCCGGGTCTGTCGGGGCACATCCACATCCGCAGCCTGCTCCTCAGACACCGTGTCACGCTTCCTTTTGCGAGGCGGCGTAGACGGCGTCGGCGTCGGCGAGTGAGGAGCAGGTGGAGGCGTCGGCGGCTTCGGTGTGGACGGAGCATGTGGAGGCGTCCTCGGCTTCGGTGTGGAGGGACGCGAGGGAGCAGGTGGAGGCGTCGGCGGCTTCGGTGTGGACGGAGCAGAGGGAGCATGTGGAGGCGTCCTCGGCTTCGGTGTGGAGGGACGCGAGGGAGCAGGTGGAGGGGTCGTCGGCTTCTGTGTGGACGGACGCGAGGGAGCAGGTGGAGGCGTCCTCGGCTTCGGTGTGGAGGGACGAAAGGAAGCAGGTGGAGGGGTCGTCGGCTTCTGTGTGGACGGACGCGAGGGAGCAGGTGAAGGTGTCCTCGGCTTCGGTATGGATGAACGCGAGGTGGGGGATGGAGTGCGTGTCACGGGCGGTGGCGCAGCACGGAAGAAACCCGACGTCCCAGCGCCAGCACCCGACGCCAG
The DNA here is from genome assembly GCA_014925785.1 of Mycena galopus ATCC 62051. Lineage (NCBI taxonomy): Eukaryota > Fungi > Basidiomycota > Agaricomycetes > Agaricales > Mycenaceae > Mycena > Mycena galopus. The sequence continues at coordinate 84,634 of WIQG01000275.1, forward strand.
CTTGCTGCCCAAGTCGTACCAAGACGGATAGGTCAAGTCGGCCAATCCGTTGGTGGCGAACTGCAATGGAAATCGCGCAGCGTCATAATACTTGCTAGGGTCGTTGGCGATCGCTGCCCACGGTATCTCTTCGCTTTCAAACGCAGCGCCTGTGGATCCAATCAACAAAATAGCTTCCCACACCCACCCACACTGAGCGTACGCACGATATGAAGCAGCCAAGAATGAAGCCACGGTCTCGGCCAAGTCGTTTGGGGTGGTGTTGGCCAGGGCACCGGCAGTGAGAGGGAAGATAGGCTTCCCCGCATCTGCAAGCGTAGCAAAATAATCTGGTGGCGCAGGTCAGATCTGAGCAAATCCCAAGATCGAATGGTATCTTGCCTTTCAGTGGTTTTTCTGCCCATCCATGCATCGCATTGACACAATCCTTGACGAGTTGCCCATGTTTATCCTCAAAGGGCTGACCGATACGGACATCGTCCGGAATGGCCTCTGTCCTGCTTTGAATGTAAGTTCTACCGGTCAACGATGTAAGCGGTGAGACTTGCCACTCCAGCTCCACCTGCCCGTCGTCGTTCAGCCAGGCCATCAGCATCGTTGCCACCATGGGTCGAAACTTGCGACTGGCGTGGAGTTTGTGAACGAGATGCTTGAAGCCTCGGGTCACTAGCTTCTGACGTCTATCCAATCGTTAGTCCCAAACGAAAAAGAGAAACAGCGAAAAGCCGACTCACTCATGCCAGTCAACACCTTCATCAGCCGCCGCCGCCGCCTCCCATGAAGCTTGATCTTCCTGGGCCCACAGCAGCGCCTCAGCTTGGCGAAACTTGCCACCCGCATTCACATCGCCGGTTAGAGTGTTCGAATAATCCACGATGGCGTCGTGGCGATCGTCGCGAAATTTGTCGCGGCCCGTGTAGGAGGTGATGCCCAGCAATTTCGTCAGCACCGTTCCATCTGCTGGAGAGTCCGCAGGTTGAGCGTCGTCGTTCGTGGCCTTGTGCTTGTTCTTGCCCGCCGTTCGCTTGTTGCTGATAACTTTCTGAATCGCCTACTCGCGCTGTATTTAGCACTGTATACGAAGAAACAAAAGGGAATAAATAAAAAAAGCTTACAGCTCGCCACCCGGCCAGAGGATATCCGCGCAAAACCCCCACGCGCCCATCCGTGTCCTCCTCGTGGTCGGCGGTGTTGTCGTTATCGGTGGCTTCAGCGCTCTCGTCCTTCGTCTTCTTGCTCTTCTTGGTCTTCTGTTTCTGTTTCCACTCGGCGACGAGCGACGGGAGGCGAGCCTCTTCTGCCACATCCCCAAGTCCCACCTTGTGCTGGAATGCTTCGCTCTCGAACGCCTCCTCTTTGACTTTGTCGTATAATTCGGAAGCGGCCTTTTTCGTGAGGGCGGGAAGATCCACTCCACGGATTTTGTCATGGATCCACATGCGTTGGTATTCCCAGAGTTTGGGCACCGCCATTTGGTCGCTTTTCGTGGTGACAACATGGCTGAGCTCGGGGAACGGCATGACTTCGGGGGCGTCGTCGGGGTCATAGCTTTTGTAGATCGTTTTGTCTTTTTTATTCGCTTGCTTCGGCATCTTTGCGAAGAGTGAGTGTGGGGGAGAGTACTAAGTGGAGGGGAAAAGGCGTTGGGTGGGGGGCAAGATCAGAAGGAAATGCCACTTACGTCGTGATATATCGAAGTGGCCGAAACAAATCAAAGCGTACAGATATCGCCGCACACATTATTGGCCTGAAATGGAAAACATGAAAACTATGGCCAAGACAAATCAAAGCGTAAAGTTTACTTTCAAGCGCAGCCAGGCTTGAAACTGCTTGAAAGCAGTACACATTATTGAACTAAAATGGAAATCATGAGACTGCGATCAAGATAACCAAAGCGCAAAGGCTCACTCGAACTTAAGCCGAGGCAGGCGCTTGAAAGCCCGAAAAACTCAGAACAATGACCGGGAACTGGACCATATAAGTCGATATTAGCTCAAGCTGAAGAGCAACTTTACCTTTCTCATTCACTATGACCCGCGTAACCGCTGGAGAGACTCGCCGTCTGTTCGGTGCATTTCAGCCCGACTGGAAAACCAACGTTCGCCATCGGGCTATCCTGCGCAAGGCGCTCGAGCTTTTCACCACGGAACAACTTGTAGCTATTTTCGGACCCCGTCCGTCGAGACTCCAAGTGGCGATGGGAAAAGCTGGAACATTCAGTCAGCTTGGAAAAATAAGATGTAATTATGTGCGTACTCTCTCGCAGAACAACTCGTGCCACCGAGCCTGGACTGACTGCCAGCGCTGCCAGGTGCACAACAACCGCCTCGTATCCCTCGAAACCGATACCCTCCCTTTCGAGGCACGCCAGCGGCTGCAGGACTACGCCGCCGTCTACGACGCGGGCTTCATGAGCCAAGGCAACGACTACGTCGCTCGCCATCCGCATGCGGGAGCCGATCTGCAGATTGCAGAACAGGCGTGGCACGATTGGGTGGTAGGGTATCAGCCCAGACCACGTCCAAGCTGGGCTTTACAGCCACTTCCTGGTCTTCATATGGTCCGCATCGCAGGTCCCGCACGGCACGTCCCGCTCCCCACCGCACCCGCACGCCGTGTCGCGATCCCAGTCCCCATCGCCGCAGCCCGCGTCCCGATCCTCGCCCCACCCCGCGTCACCCTACCAGTCCCCATCGCCGCGCCCCGCATCGCAGTCCAGACGCCTACGAGGCCGCGGAGGTTCCCGATTCCCCTTCCCACACCACCGCCCAGCTCTCCCGTTTCCGAGGCAGCCCCACCCCGCGTCACCCTACCAGTCCCCATCGCCGCGCCCTGCATCGCAGTCCAGACGCCTACGAGGCCGCGGAGGTTCCAGATTCCCCTTCCCACACCACCGCCCAGCTCTTCCGTTTCCGAGGCAGGCAGTTCATCTCTGAATCCCATCGCTGTTTCTGACGGCGACGATTCCGACGAGGACTCCGATGATGAGTATTTTGACAAGGACACCCGCCTTCCCGTCAAGAGAAATTTCTTGGCGACCATCGAAATCTCCGACGAGGAGGGCGAGCCAGACGAGGAGGAGCGCCCATGGAAGAAAATCAGGTTCCTGGGCGTTCTGGACTTGACGGCTTAAATAAATAAAGAGTAGTTAGTTTTCTGTAGACACGGATTGAATCGAAATGACTTTATGAAATACCTCGTCTTGTGAAAATTCGGCGGCGCAAGGACTTGACGGCGTCAAAAGTTGGTTGGACGCTGACGTGTCTCTATCTGTCTCTCGGTAAGCTAGAGCGAAGTGATTGTGCTTTGAAATACCTCGTCGTCGTGAAAATTCAGCGGCGCAAAGACCTGGCGGCCTCAAAAGCTCGCTGTACGCCGATGTGTCTCTCGGTCCCTGTCGGTAACCTGGAGCGAAGTAGTTGCGCTGTGAAGCAAAGTTAGCCACAAGGAAAAAATGCCATGGAAAAAATTGACGCGGAAAAAGAAGTTAAGTCAAGACAAGATTGCCGCCTGCTCTATGGTGGGAGTTGGCGACTTTCTTGTAAAGAAGGAACCCAAAGCGAGAAAGAAAATAGAAGGAACGCGAGCTCACCGAGATGACATTATTTATCCAGCCGTGCCCCAATCCATTCTGAAACGCAGTGCGGCCGAAGTTTGTTGCAGGACTGGCTGGCCCTCTGTGTCGATCCTCGAACTTCCATGCGGCCATACGTAGCAGTCCAAACGAACAAGCGGTTACAAGCCAAGATCATATTGTGATTGAAAAAGATATCATAAGAAAAGATACCAAGAGAGACCGTGTGAGACCGTTAAGATATCATAAGAAAAGATACCAAAAGAGACCGTTTGACTGAAATATTTGAAGCAAAAGTGAATATCAAGAGAGACGTTTGAGTAAAAGTCCATAAGTACGGTGTGCGAGCAAGGTGACGATCGCCGACACGAAGTCTGGCGAGGCGACACGAAGTCAAGCCTCAGAAGACAGACTGACACGAAGTCGAGCCTGTGGGTTGAGTTCCTCGGCGCGTTGTCGGTTGTGTTGGTCGTGATAGTGAGTGAAGGCGAAGGGAGGAAGAGGCAGCACGGTGCAAAAGAGGAAACGGATCAACACAGCCTCAGCACAGCATCGTATCACTTCTTTCGAGTCTCTCAAGTCCTTCTGCCCGCCTCTCCTTCTTGTCGTCTCGTCTCACAACCAACCAACCTTACTGGCGCCCGATCCAGACTCCTTGTCGGATTGCTTGTTTGGATCCAGACTTCGTGTCGGATCCTTGACCTAGACTTCGCGTCAGGTCGTTCACCAAATTTCGTCGCGATCCTTGCCTAGCCATGTCTATCTACCCGACAAACGCTGAGTTGCTCAAGAATAGGGATCCGGGGAGTGCGCTGGGACCGTTTGACGGCAAAGTCGCTGCTGTAGCTCTAGTCGGAGGGGAACACTATGTGATCACGACCAACACCGACTACATCCCAGCCCTCTCCGTCGAGGTGCCCCACCGCGTTTTCATGCGGTCGGACATGCGATATGGTACCGACGACCCCACCCTCTGGCCCCAGGAATGGACGCGAACTTACTGCCATATGCCCGCGATTGCTGCAAAGGGCTCGCGTCCTGAGCTGCGCATTATGTGGTGGGACCCCTCGCCCTCGAGTTTCATCGTCGCCAGTACTATCACGCGTAGCCTCGGGCGCCTTCGCCCCCGACATGTCTCTGAGCTGTTACTTCCTATCAACGACCTCGTCCGCCAATGCAAACTTTTGCGCGCCGCGTCTACCTTGGCCGCTCCCATCTCACCCCTCTTCGGGCAGCTGATCAACCAGATTCTCGTGTGGGTGGAGCAACTGCAGGGCCTCCCCACGACGTACAATAAGATGGTGTTCGCTGTCACGTCCCTCCAACGCGTGTTCCTCGAGCTGGACGCACTTTACCAATATATGACAAAATACAAGCCACGTATCGACGACTACATGCACCCAGTTCCCGCGGACACCCCTGTTGCACAGTGTGTTGGCGCCTTCACGATCTCTCCTACCGTCGCACAGCAACTGTGCGCAGCACGTCTGCCATTTTGGTTTATGCGCCCCACTCATGCTTTCGACGGTGCCAACATTTTGGCGGTGGTGCCGCTTACCGAGCCGGTCCTTCTCGCGCCCTCCGTCGAGGATACAGTCGGGGATACACCGCCTGCGTTGTACAGTGGGAACAAGACAGACGATAAGTTAGCGGCCATCGCTCGGGCTGCTGTGCGCGATGCATGGTACCATGACCCGTTCGACACTGCCAGGCCTCGTTCGCCCTCTCGTTCACCATCTCCGAATTCACATCAGCCTCCCACCGCCAGCAGCAGCAGCCACCCCGCTTCCAGCAGCAGCAGCCGCTCCAATATCATCTCGCGGTCGGGTCAGAAGCAGCCTCATTTTACTCCGTGTAGGTGTTAAATTGTGGTTTACAGAATTATTGCTCATAGTTTCCCAGATCCTTCGAATAAAACCACGAAAAGAACCTCCCAGAAACCCGCCCAGAACGCTTCGAAGGCTGCGCGCGACAAATTCCGCGCGGTAGAGGCCCCAGAAATGCCGCCGTCGATTCCAAGTTGGGCGGATGCCCTGCGCGATGTTAATCAGTCAATTCCGCCGTTCAGCTCGGACGGGAAAGACAAACGTTACGTTCTCCCTGAGCCCGCCTTGTTCGTCGGCCCAGAGACACCCGAGCGTCGCCGCCTGTACCTCCACCACTGGAACATGGTATCGGACGGCATCTACTTTATGATGGACCAAGGCGCCCCGCAGCTGCTCAGCGGACAGGAATGGCGCGACGTATTGTGTGGTTTGGTGACGCAGCGCGGCCAGCCAAACTCTCGAACTCACAGGCGCAGCAAGGCGCTCGAGGACCGTATACGGCCAGCGCTGCAAGCCTCGAACGTCTCCAGCATCGAGGGCCTCCCTGTCCCCTTACACCAGGTGCCATATGTCAGCGACAAGAAGTTCCGCGAGGCTGTCTGGCAGGTGGCTGAGGCAAGTTTTCGATTGGAATTCTGTTCCCTGGATAGGCGGGCGTCGAAGAAGATTCGGTACGAGCAGGTGAAGGATTGCTTCGCGGGTCGTATGCTGTTGGGCACGCCGTTGGAGATGAGCAAGTGCGGTTGGGCGGCCGCAGAGATCACGGACCGCCGCTACTGCATCGAGCGCACAGCAACTTTGATGCTCGATTGGACGACGCAGTCCCCTCGCCCCAACGTCATCGACCGGGTTGCCCGTCCAACAAGCTGGTCTTCGTCTGATATGCTGGCTTTGGAACAGGCTGTTTGTCGCTATTACACGCAAGCGTTTTGGGAGTATTTTGGCCGGGCTGCCGTGGTACCTCTGCGTCTGGATCACGAGCTGGAGGACGAGGAAGGCGAATTGTAATGCTGGCTTCATCGACTCGTGCGATTGTGAAGTAAATGTAAATATTTTACTAATGAAAATACCGATTGCTTGGAAGTAATGTAAATATTGTACTCTAAATGCTGTACTTGAAGATAGCATATACGTTTTTTTGCGCAGTATTATTGTTCTCTGGCAGTGGCACGGACCGAATCCCTGACAGCTGTGTGAATCTGGTCACAAGACTGATGTGACTTTACTCTTTACCACTAGCCACCATACTTGACGCGACGCGCCCTCTTGCAATCTCTTGCTTAGTTTTCCAGCCGACGTTTCCAGCCGACGACGCAACCGAGAACACCACAGCCCACCACCAAACCGGACTCACTGGACTAGACTTCGTGTCAGTCCATCTTGAGGCTTGACTTCGTGTCGCCTTGCCAGACTTCGTGTCGGCGACCGTTACCTTGCTCGCGCACCCTACCTATTGCCTTGTTTTTCACACGGACTCTTTCTACTCACGTATCTCTCGGGCCATTTCTTTCTTGAGAGTTATCCGCTTTTTTTTGCTTATTCAAACGGTCTCTGTACCTACTTCTTTACCTACTTATCGAGAACTCAGAACTCAAACGGTCTCTTTACCTAGTTATATCGAGAACGGTCCCTTTACTTACTAGTTATATCGAGAACGGTCTCGTTCCCCCCCTTGGATACTTTTGGCTGCTCTCGTCCTTGTTATCACACAGAACAAAGCGCTTTGACTTGGTACGTCTGGTTTCGTGTATCGTGCTCCTTCACCTCCCTGACTGAATTTAACTGCTTGAAGCCAATTTCTCTGCGTTCTCGTCAATGAAAGCCGTCGGCGGCAAAAACTTGGGCCGCAGAAATGGCTCGAAATCCAGCACGTCGCGACTTGCCACCACGGTGCCTCAGTATAGGATAACTTTTGACACAGGTGAGCCCTACCCTTGTCCTGCTGAGCCCAGACTTACCCTTGAAAAGGTGCAGGTGTCAGATCTGAAGAGCGCTACGTCTCGACCGCGATGCCACCCCAACAATACGAGGATGCGCCTGCGCCCGACCTCGAACCCGCCCTCGACGTAACGCCGGCCGAGCATGTATCTCCACCAATCGCGGAAGACGCTGCGGACCTCCCCGCATATGCGACCACGGTACCATGCGATGAAGAAGGTGTAAAACCTCGACAGGTCAGTATATGGTCCGCTCGCGTGTTGCCTTGATTCAAATTCTCATCCAGACAGTGACTCACATGGACGAGCTCAAGGCGGAGGAGTCGGTCTTCCTGAATCTCCTCCTGTCCCTTCATTATCACCCTCAGCTTCTCTTGCCTTGCGAATGTGGCCGGGACACACACGTCCGGACGGTGGCCTGCAACGACTGCCTGCAAGCCGAGCTGTTATGCTCTCAGTGCTGGGTGAATAAACATCGAACGATGCCTACGCATTGGGGTTTAGTTTGGAACGTGAAGGATCGTTTTTTTGAAAAACGGGACTTCTGCCGAGTCAGGAATGCTGTGATCGCGCTCGGCCACCATGGGCTGCGATGCCCCCAGGCTGATGTGGGAAGATCTTTCAATTTGGTGGAGTCTAACGGAATCCATTCCACCGCCATCTCTTTCTGTCGGTGCAGGACTGCCGATGGCGCGCGCGGCGAGCCCGAATTTCAGCAATTACTGCGTGCGGGTATATTTCCGGGCAGCGTCAAGGAACCCAAGACTGGGTATACGCTGGGCTTGCTCGAATACTACCGCCAGGAGCGAAACCAAGGGAAGGGATCGGCCTACAATTTCGTCCACGTTCTGAAACGCATGGCCGACCCATTCTTCGAAGACGCGGTTCCAGTGAGTTTTCGGGCATGAACGACATCGGGGGAATGGCACTGAGATGATATCAGGACATTTACACCAATTTTCTCGCCATAACTCGATTTCATCAACACTTGGACGTTATCATGCGACGCGGGCATGCCCACGGACTCGATGTCCCTCTCCCCGGCGAATCTAGCCGCCCATATCCCAACCGTCCAATCGATTTTCTCGGTCTTCAGTGTGCGGCCTGTCCCGAAAGAGGTGTGAATATGCCTTTCATTGTCAACGTTCCGGCATATCTTCGGTAAGCATATGTACCTGCCGACGGACGTGACTATACTCATGAAATATCAGGCATTTGATTTCACAGTGGTTGACGCTAGATGGGAACTACAAGGCGAATCTGTTTTACAAACGTGACGACGGGAGCGATATGGCTTTGACGGATGGGAGGATGTATTTTCCAAAACAGACGGAATTTGAAGAAATAGCAAAGTTGCATGTAGTAAATCAGGAAGATACGGTATGTGCTGTGGGAGGGTCCTGCTGCTTACCGCTGACACCCAACTTCAGGAAGTGCCGTGTAAGGCGCATATCGGGTCAGTTCGCCACCAGGGGCTACCCAAGTACGGGAATACCGCTGTCAGCGGCGTGATTGCCTGCGCATGCGACCATACTGTTGTGGGGTCCTTCGTCGACATGCTGAAGGGAGAAGCGTACGTTTTCTTAATGGGGAGTAAGATTTAGCCGCTGACGTTTGTTGTTAAGATTCGCACTGGGTACATACGCTCAACGCCAGCATTTCGCACACTACAACTCGCCTCCTCACGATCCAGAGAGTAGAACGCCAATGGCCCAAAGCTATGATGGATATTGCTCCTTCGTCGTTAACATGGTAAAACGGGCACATGAAATGTTCCCAGAACAGGAGTGGCTTCACGAATTACTGGTGCAGATGGAGGGCCAAATTCCAGCAGATCACATCAACGGGCATGGACCCGGATGTCAAGCCGTGTGGCAGGCGGTGTACTTCAATTGCCGCGCCCACTTCCACGGGGAGACGGCGGAGATGCTTTGGGCATTCCTGAACCCGCTCGGCTCTTCCACTCGTCAAATGACTGGGGGTGCGCGCCATGACACAATCAACTTCGTCATGGACGCTTGGAACGCGTCGAAGGTCCTTCGTCAAGGTAAGAGGATGCCTCGATGCAGCGATACGACGGACTGACTTGCGTGTTGCAGCCCGACTTCTCGCGGACGAGCGACTTAATGCGCTGCGCCTTTTCGAGCTGCATATGGCTGTAGTCGAAGACCTCAGCAGGCAGCATGCCACCGAAGTCGTTGGCTGGTCGCGGCTGTCGCGGATAACGAGGAAGTCGAAAGATGGAACTCTGCAGAGTGTGTATCAGCACCAATCGACGAAAGGTAATTGAATTAATTGATATGTCCATGCTATCGAAACTAAAGAATGGTTTTAGTACTCACGGTGGAGAACGTCCTCGCTTCAATGATCGCCGAAGAACGAACGAAAATGGCACGACCACACCCTGATGAGGCGAGGACTCCCATCGCACGGTGGATACACGACGGCATAACTATCGAGCGCCAGCAGTGAGTTTCCTTTTTGGGTGCGCAGATGATGAGATCTAATGCAGCGAGATAGAACTCTCGTGGTCGCTCTGCTCGACAGTCACCGGGGCCATCCCTTAGAGGAAACATGGACTGCGATCACCAAGCTGCGCGACGCCGTCAATGTCGATCTCAAGAACTTCAGAGAAAAACAGCGCTCGATATATCCTCATTTAAAGCTCAGCGCACTTGACGTGGACGAACCAGAACTCACGGTGCTACAACTGCCGTCGTATCGGATGACGAAAAATCGGCACGAGCCTTGGAGTAAGGAGGAATTGGAGGTGGCGGAGGGGGAAGTGAAGCTGCGATGCAGCGAGGCCCAGAACGGCATACTTGCTGTGCAAGACGCGTCTTTGGCGTTGTCGGCAGTGAAGAGAGCGAGGGAGCAGGATTACCGGGGACAGGCGGGGGTTACGCGTTCGCACCGAAACATCCAGAAGGCGGAATTGATGAAGACTTTGGAGATCACCATGTACAATATGCATAGGACCGCCCTCATCCGTCTGGGCCATATGGCGAAGGACGCTGTTGAGCCCTTTCCCCCGCTCACTTACGCCGATACATGGAGGAAGGAGACTCATTTACACCGTGCGAAGGGAGACTCACGATTATTCGACGGCACAGCGTGGTACTTGCAGAGTGGGACTACGCTATCAAGCGCAGCAGTGGACAAGACGCTCCTACCTGTGGACAACTCCCATGATAGCCACGACGACGACTCCGAATTGTTGATGGGTACTCAGACCCTCAAACGCAAAGGCACAGCAGGTACGTCAGCTTGGACAGTTGCTACACGCCATTGACATATTCTTATAGGACATACTAGGTCCCCTCGCAAAGCGAAACGGCTCAAGGACATCGCGCCAGATGATACGGTCGTGGAGCCGCCATCCGAGGCCGAAGAAAGCGACTCGGACTTGGAGTTGTCGCCTTCCAAGCCACAGCAACGGGGGAAGCAGCGCGCAACAAGGAAGAAGGCGAAAAAGAAGACTGAGGGATGGATATGGCTGGAAACTCTGACGAGTGGGCTGAAGCTCGGTGAAGGCAAGTTGGCAGCGTACAAGGAGGAGAGTAAGTGGTGATCGTATCACACGTGTGGTAATATGTGGGGCTGATGCTATGGCAGGCAACCGAGTACAATGGTTCCGCGCCGAGGCGGAAATGTATCGGTGGTTGGAGCAGTATGAGCGCAAGCATGCTGAGCTCATGCGTGTCACCGAGAGATTTCGGCGTGATAGCGAGGTGTGGTCGGGGCTGGCAGATCGGGAAGAGCAGTGCCATGGAGTGAATGGTGCGGTTACTTTCGGACGCATGCAAGCTGCCATGTACAGGAGGCTGGAGAACAACGCAAGGGTGATCTTCAAAAGTGCTGACTCTGGGGCACATGCTGACTGGGTTCGGGCAACTACATTCGATGAACTCGTTGCCAAGATCGATGGATGGCGTGACGTGGTCTTCAAGTGGATGGATGAACTGGTGGGTGTTCCAGAACAGTAACATAGCATGGAGCTGCATTGACAGATGATTTAGAATATCCATCGGGCGTATAAGGATTTCAAATCGAGGCCATACAAGGATATGTTCAGTGAGGATCCGAACTGAAGTTCCACGGGGGGGACTTAAGTGTTTGCGAAGAACTTAATTATAATTAGCAGTATTTTCAGAGTTTGTAATACTCATGTGGGAACTTAAGTCTGGTGCGAACTTAAGTTGGATGTATGACTTCAGTGCTAGGCTGGGACTTAAGTCCTGAAACAGGTGTGGTATATGTGGGTATATACACTCAACTGGCCGTTCTGAGCACCTATGTGAGGAACTCAAGTTCGCGAGGAACTTCAGTCGCAAAAACGGTCTGGACCAACTGAACTTAAGATAAGCTAATTTTATTTCATAAGCCTTTACCGGTCGCCCTCCGGCCTTGGCATTCCATCTCCATCGATTTCATTGAAGGATTGCTGAAAGCTGGTGAATCTGGTGAATTTGATTCCATCCTCGTCATTTGTGATCGGTCTTCAAAACAGGTCATCCTCATCGCCTGTGATGTTCACGTTGACTCCCGGCGACTTGCCAACCTTTTCCTCATTCACGTCTTTTCTAAACACAGTGTTCCATCTCACTGCACTAGTGACCGTGGTTCCGAATTCCTATCAGTGTTCTTCCGCTCACTCAGCGAACTCCTATCAATGGAGTCTCACTATACCTCGGGGTATCGCCCGGAGGCTGACGGTCAAACTGTACGTATGAATCAGACTCTGAAACAATACATCCGGATGTACTGCTCGTACCAACAGGACGACTGGCACCGGCTTCTACCCCTCGCCAAATTCGCACTCTACAATGCGCCGAACGCTTCCACCAGCATATCCCCGTTCTTCGCGAACAAGGGTTATAACCCAGCAATTACTGTCCACGCCGAACGCGATGTTGCTAATGTCTATGCCAAGGACTACACCGTCAATCTCGAATCCCTTCACGAGTACCTCCGGCAACAGATTACATTTGCCAAGGATCGGTATAAAGAAACCGCCGACCGAAAGTGTTTGCCGGACCCTCAGTTCAACATCGGCGATTCCGTCTACGTTTCGGCAGAACATCTGCGTACCACTCGGCTGATGAAGAAATTCGCCGAGAACCACTTCGGCCCTTACGAAGTCCTCGCAAAACCCAGCATGGCTTCATACACCATTCAGCTTCCGAAAATGCTCAAGGGAGTTCATTCTACATTCCATGTGTCACAACTCGAGCCTCACTTCCCCAATCCTTTTCCTTCACGCACCGAAGAGCCACCTGGCGCTGTAGAGATCATTGACAGCGAAAGCCACTTTGAAATCAAGCAGATCGTTGACTCAAAGCTCGACCGGTGTTTCAAGGACAAGAACCGGCAACTCCGGTATTACGTGGAGTGGCTTGGCTACGAGAACACCGACAACCAGTACGATTGGGTCGCCGCAGTGGATATTGACGCTCAAGAACATGTCGACTCCTTTCACCGGCGTTACCCTCTTAAGCCGGGGCCTGTTCCTTAACGCTTCTGCTACGCCGGTCTTCACCGGCTTAATGCCCGGCATATCGCCCAGCCTATTGGTTCACTTCGTCTTCCGTTATCCCTCGATTGGACTTCAAACCCAAGAAAACCCTCCATTAAATACGCAAATATACAACGGCATTTTCTATCTACAAAGTGTCCGTTTTTTCTTTTATTTTACATTCAAAAAAAAATATTGACCCCTCCGGTCAATCTACTCCTCCGCTGGTCCACCGGCTCCACTTCCCTCGGCACTCTCGCCATCCTTTGGTTCCTCAACCACCACGTCCGGGAGACTCACCTCCCTCTGCGTCCCGCTGGGTCCCGCCATTGGCGCTGGTTCGTCATCCGAAAGATCAATCTCAATCAGCTGGCCATACGACCCTCCGACTTCGGTTTTCGAGATCTCCCGATGGACGACAGTTATCGTCTTGACGACGATCTTCTTCCTGCCCGGTACGAGTGGGTCCTCTTCCTCGACCTTCACTGAAACTTCTTTGGTCCTCGGTTCCTCGGTCGATCCCAACTCCCTGGCCAGTGCATCGTTCAATGGTCCAGCAACTGGCTCTTCAGCCGGAGCATTGATGGGCTCTTCAGCCAGCACTTCCGCCGGCGCAACGACGGGCTCTTCCACTAGCTCTTTCGCTGGTGCAACGACTGGCTCCTCAGCCGGCGTAATCGTGGGCACCTGAGGCGGTAATCACCACTGGCGTAAGCTCCTCCAGCGCGACTGTGTCTTCCTCCACCTCCTCCTTTACCGTCACCGTGGCCAACTTCTCCCCCAGCCTAAGGAGCTGCGATGGATTGTACGGCCGCTCCAGTGGCACCGAAGTGTCCAGCTGCATCTCGTCCTCCATCGGCGGCATACTGACATCCTCCGTGACCAGCGAGAAATGCCATAAGGCACCGGTAGGAACTTCGCAGTTCCACAAGACGATTGTGTCCCGGTCGGCCGCCTCATTGTCGAACTCCGGGTTTGAACCCAGCGGATGAAGCGAGCAGCGTGGAGTATCAGCGCGGCAATTCAAACACCGCAATGATGGCACACGAGATGGGCCAGCGACTGGCACCACCAGTGAACGTCCTCGCACGGACTTGCCCTTCTGCGGCTTTTCGGCCTTCGGCTTATCCAAAGCTGGTGTGGTTTTCTTCGCCTTCCTCTTCTTCTTCTCTTCCTCCTTCGCCTTCTGCTCCTCCTTGCGATCCAACTCCGCGACGTAGTCGTTCTCCAACATCTCCTCGAAAGTCCGGAGCACTGTCGTTGTCTCTTCGCTCGCTGCATTGCGAAGGTCGTTTACGAGCCCAGCTCGTGCGACTGTCCGGAGAAGCGCGATGCGCTCGTGGTCTCCGGCGTGGCTTCGGCTTTTCCTCCCCCTCGGACTTCGGCTTTTTGAAAGCCGCCAGCATATCATCGTCGTCTTGCTTCACACGCGAGCACTTCACCTTCGCAGCGTGACACACCGCGCAAGCGCCTCTCTTCCGTGTTCTTGTGCCGACATACTCCCGGCATTGGACTTGGTTGACCGCGCACCGGTCACACTCTGTTGAGCCAGTACGTTAGTTCCACTCTGCTATGGCTTACTGCGACGCACCTTCTTCAAAAATTTTCCCCTTCGATGGGGCTGGCACCTCCTGGATCTTGTCCTCTTCGTCCTGGTAAATGTCCTCCTCCTCCTCTTCCCGCAGGATCTGCACCTCTGGCTCTTCTCCACCGGGACTTGGCAATTGTGAGTCCAGCCTATCCAGGCTGGACGGCGCTCCCTCGGGTGATGGCAGCAGCATCGGCATATCCTCGTCTTCGTCCTCCAATCCCGCCTAGCGCATCAACAATGCCATGTTCCTCCTCGCCTGCTCCGCGGCCTCGATCAGCCTCTCATACTCCCTCTTGTACGCTGCGGCCTGTTTGCAAAGTCCCTCCTGGTCACGTGCCACGTGAATAGTCCCCGACGGTCCCGCTGCGGGGTTCGCTGGCGCCTCGGGTTTCTTCGTCTTCTTGGTGGCGTCCCGATCCACACGTGCCTTTTGTTCAGCAGCGAGCTTCTTTCTGGCGGCGTCCTGCTCAGCCTCCACCTGCAGCGCAACCTCCCGCTCCTTCTCCTCATTCCGCGCCACTGCCAGCGCAACCGCCGAATCCTGCTGCGACAGCCGGGCGAGGTCCTTCCTGCGCGCCACTTCGGCCGCGTCATCCTCGTCTCCGCCGTCCTCCCTCATGCGCTTCTCGCGCCCCTCGTCCCCACTCTCCAACCTCGCGTCGTCCGCCCTCTGCTTTCCGTGCCTCACGTCCGCCCGGCGTCCTGCATATTCCGGAGAGCCCTCACGGCTCCCATTGTTATCGCCACTGCTGGGTCCAGGGTTTCCTGGTTCCATTTCGTGTTGGTGTTGTGGGTGGTGGTTGTGGAGAAAGAAAATTTTCCTTGTTGTGACGTGTTTGACAACTGTCTTAGACTTGTGTCAACACCGCACGTGACGGCATTGTTCTTCTCCGGCATTCCATTACCTTCGGCCGTCACATGCTTCCTCCCACAGCTTCCTTGTTCCTTGAGGGCAAGGAACATAAAGGGGGGATACTGTTACATCCCGTACCACTCGGTACCACCTCCGGCGAAATCCGGCCTAACAGCTTATTACGCCGCCCGGCTTATCACCAATCTCTGCCACTACGCCGGACTTCTTCCGGTTCATATTCTCCGATCCGCCGGTCTTCGGACTAGCGTCCGGCCTTTGGCCGAAGACAGATTTTCACACAATAAAGTATTCTGAGTGTTTCCCATTTATCCGCCTTCGCGTGGATCTCCACATGCTTCCCATCTACACACCCCCATGCATTCATCTCCATCTGTATGTTCCCTTGTACTCACTTCAAGGCTATGTTCTCCATTTGCGATATTCCTTGTACTTCCCGATTCATAATTAGATCCAGCTTTAGTATTTAAACCCCGTATCTACCAGCTTGTACTTTAGATTAGTTATTAATGTCTTTGGACTCATTGTTCATCGTCTAAGTCGTTCTCCATCCTTCGGCGTTGTTCACTTCGGCCGTCCGGCTCTTTATCCACTTCGCTGGCTGGTAGTCTAGCTCACCCAGCACCTCTGTGGCGTTAGCATCCCCCACGTCCGTTCACCTTCGGCTTTCGGCATTCCTACGCCGACTGGCTTTCTTATCCCAACCGGCCTTCAATCACCGGCCGGCTTATCCGGCATAGCCCTTCCCTGCGGCTTGGTATATAACAGTTCCTTTGTGCATGCTCGGGAGGCCAGAAAAGAGTAATCCTGGATCCGTTGAATTTTGGTGACTGAATCTGGATCCCAAGCTATCCAATTCATTCAAATCCCACTGACTTCCGGCTCAGGAAAACTTGCTGCCAACTCACAGCACTTGACAGCACCATATTCAAATCAAGGTACATCAGGAAAACGCAAAGGTGCCACATAGCCCCACATAGCCCCACATAGCCGACATAGTTGCCATAGCAGATCAACTAACCCCATAGTAAGGTGGGAGGGGGGTATGTTGGCCTCATAGCCCGTCGTAGACCACCATAGCTCAGATGTCGTCTATCATAGTGGCTAAAACTATAGCCCCCATCGTGCTCATAGCTGCTCATAGTTCAAATAGCTGCCCGTGGTTCACGAAACAAGAATAGTAAAAATGTATATTGCAGCTAATATATGACTATTTCAAGCAACTGAGCCCACCGCGCTACCGGTGGCGTACAGCAAAATTAAAGCGGAGACACGTATCATCAAATCCCCACGTGTCCACAGGGAGAGGCTGCGGAAGAGCGCCGTTCTTCAAGTTGAGATATTTTTGCAGGGAGAGAAGAGAATGTGGAGGAGCGCCATGTACGGTCCAGTTCTCGGCTTCCCATGATGGCAAAGGCAAAACAGGAAAGCAGTGTCAACCAGGTCTTGCAGATTGATTGACGAGAAGCTAGAGCCCTGAAACCATGCTGGTAGACCAAAAATGCGAGGGCAACACAGATTCTTGATGAAAATTTGCTGCTTGGAGCGACTTGAGTCTAAGCCATTTGTGTGTATTGAGACCACGATGGTCCTCTTGCCGAAGAAGAGCACCCCGCAGAGCGATGAAGTTTGAGGCGAAACTAGTCTTGGGTGTAGCGCCAGCCAAGTGGTGTCCAAGACAGGCATTGTCGGTTCTGATGCTTGGAATTCCCCGACCTAAGAGCGATCAAAGTAAGTCGTCTAAAATGAGACAGGGGATGCAGACGGCACAGAGACAGCAGTCACCGAGAAAAAACAAGGTGTCGATAATTGCCAAAGCAATACTTGCGAAGAACAAAGCAGCGCACTTCTATGGTCGGCTGTGAATCTGGAAGGGTGCAATGGTGCATGCGACTTGTGTCAACAGGTTTGAGGACGCCCAGCCAAGTCCAGGATCAATGCTGTGTTGAGCCGAGCAACACCAGATCTTCATAAGGACGATGAGCGTGAGGTGTGCACGGTGTACACGGCAATCTAGCCCTGCTGCACGATAGCTGAGGTTCACGAGCGAGCGAAAGACGGGGAGAAGAGGAAGAAAGTCGTGCGATGTTGTGGCTTGTGATGGCTTTGATCAAACCGAACCATTTTTTTGGCGACACGTGCGTATTTCGGACTCGGTCCAACATCGGCCGATGCATCCTGTCTCACGGATGCCAAGCTCTGTGCTTCCAATGTCATGTTGTCTCTATGATTGTCAAGCGCATAGCGCTTCGAGTCACATAATCATACTGCGGTCAGCTGTATTTCCTCCAATGTTTTTTTCAGACTGCACTCAGTTCAAAGGCCTGCCAATGGACCGCAACTTTGTGCTGTTTTGTGTCGACCCACTGCTCAGTTATAGGCTACTCTGGCTCTCACGCTCGTCCCGGTCGACTGTCAACCGGTAAACGTCAATCAATACTCCGTTGTGCGAGATTCCCAGTCTGGGAAACTAACATGTTCTTGGTCAGGAAATGTTGTGATTTCACACAGCAAGACACACTGATAGGTTCAAATTTGGTAAATTCAATTTATTGTTCGCCCCATGCGTAGTTGAGACAACTTACGGGATGTGGTGGAAAGAAGAATCTATTTGCCTGGGTAGGAGTTGATGTTTCAATTCATGCATGGCTCACACTTCGCAAGGTTGCCCAAACTAATAGATAGCCATAGGTCGTGATAATGGCAGCACCGATTTTCATAGCTCACCGTAGCTCCCCATAGCCCAGTATAGCATTCAAGATATTCTCATAGATCCTTGTAACCTGTCATAGCCCCCTATAGCCCATCATAGCTGACCTTTCGTCTATGAGGCCACTTTGGATTTTCCTGATGTGCTCTGTCCCCAGCTCAATAACAATGGTGCATTATGGGTAGCTGCCAAAAACTCAACATCCATCATCTTAGACCAGCAAGCTGAAGATGTACACCTTTTCGCAGCACGAACGTCTTGAGGAAGGTTATCGGGATCAGATATCATGACACCATTGTCTATTGAGTTGTCCACCATTTTTATTCTGAAGGGAGCTGGAGCCAGAATCAAGAAACTGATACTGTCTGTTCAGTCATTCTTTGGAGCATGAGTAAAGGCAATTTAGATCAAACAGCAAGAGATCTGTTGCAGTAAGTATGCATTTCTGAAGCCGGACCAGGAACATGGGGGACCTGAGGGACCAGCCACAGGTTGCTGACAAGTGTCCGCTTTTTTCTTCTTGCAACTGCTCAAACTGAACCAGGATTCACAGGCTCAACAGTGATCTGCTTTGATCTCGAAGACAGGGATGGGAGGAATCCCCGAAACCAGAGTTAGATGATTAGACTCGACTTTTATTTGAAATTCTGAATCTTTACAACACAATGGCTTAGTGGCATAAATATCATGATTCCGTTGGGGAGTATGGGTTGCTGCTAGTACATGTTTAAAAAAAAACGACACTAACAGAAAAAACTAAATGACATCATCCACATCCACCTAGTCTCTTGCACTGACTTTCCGCTTGCGACCTTGTTATCCTCCAACCCATTGAATGCAATGCACATTCAAAAAACTAAACACCACTGTCCACATCCAACCTAGTGTCTTGCATCAACTTCCTTATTTATCATCCAACCTAATAAACCCGATGAAGAGTGCAAATGCAGCTTGCTGCTCTGGAAGATCACCATGGGTGCTGCATCCATCAGCAGAGCGGAGGGTTTCCAACTCAGCTCCTGCGGCTTAGCTCAGAGTCAGTACTGCATTGAATGGCCACCAGGTGACAAGCAGGTAGGTGGCACACCAGATAATTCGAGAAACCTGCAGACCTGTGGGTACAATAGGCTTCTTTATGTACAGCAAGCAGGTGCAGAACATGACTATTCACTATCAAGTCTATTCTTTGCTTGGGCCTCAGACTTGCTGTTGACTGTTGACTGGTGGTGCTTGGTGATGTAAGAGAGGAGAAATAGGGATTTCATTCCTTTTGAGGACCCTCCAGAGTCAAACCGGTGTCATCAAAACCTGAACTTGATCTGTACTCATGCCCCGCTCAAAAAAAAAAGAATCCAAGCAGTCAGAGCATGACTTGACCCGGAATTGCACTGGCACTCTGGCAGGCATTACAAACAGTGCAGACTATCCGCTATCGAGTCGTTTCAGGTTGGACTGGGACCCGGATTGGATCTTGAGCAATAGATGGAAGCACTTCACGTTGCAACTCCCACAACGCAAAAAATCAGTCCACAATTTGAACCGAAGTTGAACTGCGTGCACTTGGTCAGTATGCAAGGGCTGTACTCAAAAAAGTTGTGTGCAACCGCAATATCACTTGACTCAGAATCAACCGGAAATTCTGCAGATACGGTGGCTTCAGGCATTGTTTACAGCAAGGAGACGCGGACCATCCGCTATCAAGTCGATTTAGGCTTGGTTTGGGATTCTGAGTCAGACTTGAGTTGAATGTTTGTGTCTGTCAGCGATGTAAGAGAGGGGGTGACAAAAACAAAAACAGTTACTTCCTTGGAATCGCGACTGTTGAACCGGTTGTAAGTAATGAGCCAAGAGTAGTGCTGGCCAAATATGATATAAATACGGAAAATGCCATATCGTATTCATATCCATATCATATTCACTCCCTGGGGCCCGTATCGTATTTTTAGTGTATCGTATTCATATTCAACCACTTGAATATGAATATATTTCGAATATATCTAAATATGTTTCACCACGGATTTGGTCAAGGAAAAGGCATTGAAATTTGGTGGAACATGCTCTCAGAGTCAGAAATATAGAGTATGGTTTCTGTAAGTGCTGCACACTGGCTGTGGGATGGGGAATTTGGTGTGTGATCTTGGTTGTGAATTTTCATCACATCAACATCATGACATTTGAACATTCCTCATCCAGCTCGAATGAATGGACACTGGGCCCTACACTCCCCTATACTGTTGATGGAGCCGATTGCGTGGCCTGGGAGAGTTGCCAAAATTTCGCCTTTGCCCCTAAGTCTTTTTGGGACGATTACCTTTTTGGGATGCTTCGGCCGAAAGACAGCAGTCAGAACGGTGCCGAAATGCCGTCCCAATTTCAAAAAACCTTAAGTTGAGCGTAGAAGGTATAAGTAGGAGCAGCGAGCAGCGAGGTGGAGAGAAACAAAGCTGTTGTTCCCCTGGTCCGTCCAGTCACATTCCCCAAGTAGAGGCACAAAAAAATATTTCCGTTGGTATTGACACGTGAGGTACAATGGCTACATATAGCTACAGGTACAAGCTTTCTTGGCAAAAACCCTAGCATTGAGGAGAGAGCAAGGAAGAATGGGCACCAAGCTGAGGTCAGCCTGCGGGAGGACGGGAATGCGTGGCGTTGTCAGCCCTGAATGCCGCTGATGCCAACTTTCGGCCGGGCCGTCCCAAAAAGGTAGTCGTCCCAAAAAGGCTCAGGGGCAAAGGCGAAAAGTATTGAGTGGCCTGGGATACAATTTGAAGGTCAGACCATCTGTGTTGGCTCCACAAGCAGCAAAAAAACACAGGTTAGGCATATTCAAATATAACTGAGTATGCTGGTGGCATATCATATTATATTCATATTGTATCATAGTCATATTCATGCATATTCATATTTGGAAAGAGGCCTGGGGACCGTATCGTATTTGTATTTAGTTGAATATATTCAAAATATATTTTTCCGTATCGTATTTTTGGCCAGCACTAGCCAAGAGCACACTTCGAAGTAAGCCGAATTATCACCCGTACCAACAAAGAAAATTCTCAATCATGGAATGACTTGACCCGGAATCGAACTGGACGCACATCCTGCGTGAAGCGAGCAATGGAAGTACTGGACCAAGGAGAGCAGGCACGGACCATCCGCTGTCAAGATTCGCAGTTGAACATTGACATCGAAGTATTTTGCGCGCTGTCCTAAGCGGGGCAAAGAACTGGTCGCCCCCGATGCGAAGCTGAAGTCGAACTGCCCGGACTTGATCAGCATATACTTGTATTGAAGAAGAAAAAACCTTCCATGAGATGATGGCATCACTCGACCAGAATCGAACCAGATGCACAGCGTGCGTCATTAGGGTGCTCGGCAGATACGAAAAGGAGGCATAGACCATCCACTATCGAGTCTGTTCTTTGCTCGGTTGGAACCCAGATTGGTTGTTTTCAGTGTTGGCCCTTGCGAAGGGGACATTTTCTACCTTTGTGGATCATCAGAACCGGGGTCTTACCGGGAAGAATCCAATGAGAAAGGGGTCAATGAGCAGCACTCACCTTGAATTGTTTCATACACAGGGCAACCCACTCCAGAATGCACATTGGGTGAATTGAGGTGAGGCAAGTTGGAGTTGGAGTCGAGGAGGGGGGAATGTGGAAGCACTGGAGAGAAAGGTGGATGTAGCGCGAGAACGAGTTTTTTTTGCTTTTTGAGTTCCCTCGGTATGGGAAGCGGACATCGAAGCTTGGATTTCCATCCATTCGAGAAGAAAAAGATGTTCCCGCTTCCCAGCCATTGAACGACTTGACCCGGAATCGAACCGAAATTCCTGCATGTGTAATGTCTTCGATCGGCACAGCAAACAGGCGCGGACCATCCGCTATCAAGCCGTTCTTTCCTTGGTTGAGGCTAATATTTGCAGTTGCATTGAACTCGTCGAAGTGCAGAATATTATTGTTGTTCCCTTTAGCGTTGTGCAAGCAGAACTTCCAGCGAACTGTACTTGTAGAGTGCATGATAGCAGTTGGGATCTTGAGTTCCACTTAAAGGGCCTGCATGGAAGCACAAACATGATCAGTGAAAAAGAAGTTCAATCATCGTGACCGCGCTATGACTTGACCCGGAATCGAACCGGAACTCCTGCAGGTACATTCGCCTTGAGACCATGGCACAGCACATAGGCGCGGATCATCCGCTATCAAGTCGTTCTATGCTTGGGCAGGATTCGGACTTGGGGTTCAATAATGTCGACGAGATCTGTGGGATAAATTTCCACTCCCGAGGATCCCCGACTCGAACTGAAGTCAAACTGCCCAAACTTGATGAGTATGTATCTATATACTGGTAGTGAAGAAGAAAAAAATGAATCCGATTCAGATTAGCATATGACTCGACCCGGAATCGAACCGGGATTCCTGGACGAATATTGTTCAGGCAAGCAGGTGCGGACCATGGCCATCCGCTATCAAGTTTATTCTTTGCTTGGGTTGGGACTCGGATTGGATATTGAACGTTGAACTACGAGTCACGGCTGGCACCAGCTATAGAGACGATTGTTGCGCGAAAGGAAAAAAAACACCTATTTCCATAAGTTCAAGACTTGGCCCGGATTACAATCGGAACTCCTGCAGGTACTGTTGTAGTCAGCAGGCACGGACCATCTGCCGTCAAGTCTGTTCTTTGCTTGGGCTTGGGTTGTTATTAATACTCGCAGTTGCATTGAACGTCAACGCTAGAGCAGGAGAAAGTAAACAGGTATTCAAGTACTTTCGGGGCTTTGAGGCCCGGTTTCTTGTTTGGAAGAATCTGGTGAGTAGCCAGCGGTGGGCAGGCAGTAGAGGTTCGACTCTGTATCAACTTGATACAGGCCTTGAAAATCATAATTGAGGTTGGCGACTTGGGATGAGAGTGCAGATAGAGGAGAGGAAAAGCACGAGCCCAGAATTACTACCAGAAATAAATCGAACTGAATACCATCCTGCGCGTATTATATTCCGGCGGGCGCAAGGGGAGTTCGGGATTCGAAATTCGGATATAGGGTCGAAAAGTTTTTTTCGGCCCCAAGGTGACCCCCCCCCCTCCCCCTCCTTCCTAATAGGGAAGGAGTTTCCCACCCCTAGGGCCGGGCCGATCACTCCGCGTCCAGCCGCCACTGTTTAACTCACTTCCCACCACCCCTAGAATTTGATAATGCTTTTTTTATACCATCTAATGAGTGTTGGAGATAACTTGAACACTCAGCACTCCAAGAGCTGAATAATTCTAACCTGAGAACTGACCACAGTTGGCTTCAATTTGGCTTGAATCACGGAAGACATGGGTTCAGACTGAGAAATTCTCTTCTATACACTCTCTGGACATTTATATGTGTTTCTTATGAGCAACCAACACCTCCCTCATGGTTTATGAGCCATTTTGCAGCTCTAAACTTTATATACTGAAAAGTTTTTTTCAGCCTGACCTGGACCCCCCCCTCCCCCTCCCCACGTACGGGATTTTAATCCCGATCCCCCCTTGGGCGGGCGTAGGGAAAAGCAGGCAGACCTTCTGCCACCAAGATCCTTGAAGTTCAAGTTGCAACCACGGAAATATTTTAAACCATTACCGTAAGACGGTGGTCGAGCTCCAGACGGCAAGTCGCGACTTAAGGCCGAGGGTGACCGCGACGGTCCATTCAACAGGCATCCAACGGGCATCGGATGCGAATGAGGTGGAAGTTGAACGCAAGCCCGCTCCTAACACCCACAAAGATGCGCACCGCCACATTTCCTCTTTCGCCAATTTCCATTGCACGCCTTGGCGTGATGAGCGTCGTCCCTTTAATGTAGAGCCGTCTACGCAAAAAATTGACTCGCTAAGTCGTTCAGAGATTCACTTGTCGTCGCCGTTCATTCCATATGAGGGAAGGCTGACTCTTGCTTTTATCATTCAATTATGTGCTTTGTGCTTTGTGCTGTGTGTGTTGCGTATGGTGGGCACAGCTCGGACGTGCTTGCGGACTTACGGGTGAACGTGACGCTGGAGGGCTCGGAGAAGGTGCTTTGGTTCAAGGTGCGCTTCTTCCCATCTATTCATGTTTGATTATTGAAGTCACTGGCGTAGGAACGCTTCCTGGAAGACGAAGAAATCATCGAGCACCTGGTGCACAACGAAACGCGGCGGATCCACTGGACGATGCACCGGCCGCGGAACGGGTGATACATCCGCATCCGCCCGGCGCGTCCATCTCCTCATCCCGCCCCGCCCAGACTCGCCCCACGCGCCCGGCGCGCTGCTGTTTGAGTCGCGCACGAATGCACCTATACCACATACGCATTCACCGACGCTCACGTTCCAGCACGTCCTCATCCACGCATGAAGCAGATACGGGCCCGCGCACAAGAACCAGCGCCATCCACCCACACCCACCGCGAGCGCACCGTCCCTGGTCGTGCATCCGCCCACGCCCGCTAGCGTGCATGCGCGGCTGAAGCAGGCGCAGGCGGCGCAACAAGCGAGTCGTAATCAACGAGCACCGTCGCAGGTACCCTCTTGCCTCGGGTGCGCATCATTTCTGCGCTCCTGACTCTCCTTCCCTCTCAATGTAGGCGCGCGCGTCGTCGCGCCTCGCAGGCACCCACTCCCTCAAGCAGTTCCCCGTCGGCCCGTCGCTTCTCTCCCGCTTCGCCGCAAGCCCAAATGATTTATGCCAATGCGCTAGAAGGCACTGTGCGGGTTGTCGATTTCGCTGGTGGCGCGGTCGGAGCAGCTCCCGCCGACGTAGCCACCGAGCCGCCAGCTGTTTGTCCGTTGATGCGACCGAGCGCGATGTCTGCGATGTCGTCGCCCACTTCGGCGACGTCGAGTCCGTGCGCTTGACTGCGTTCCTCCTTTTTTTCTCACTCTTGTACTGATAATATTTCACTCGCGCGCAGTCATGAGCCCCGACGAGTCCTTCCACGGCCTCGACTACGTGGCCTTCACCTTGCAGACCGCCGCAGACAAGTGCCTCAACACCGGCTTCGAGATCTTCGGGCGACCCGTACGCCTCGACTACTCCGCGCCACCCTCGCATGTCGCCGGCTCCTCAGCGCTGCCGTCCAATCGCACCGTCGCGCCGCCCGACGCAACAGGCCCTACGGCACCGAAGAGGCCGACCTGCGCGAGAAGCTCACGCCCTTTGACGCCATAATCGTCGCCGAGCCCCGCGGCTTTGCGCACATCGAGTTCCTGACGCCATGGCCACGTACGAGAGCTTGCTGTATCTGCTCGACCGCAACTTGCGCTTGGACTATCGACGAGCCAAGAACCCCGCGAGGCATCGGCTGTACTTTTACGACTAGAGGGGGAACGAGGAGGCGCTGCGGACGGTGCTGGATGAGTTTGAGACGAGCATACGTTACAGAGGGTGTATTTCTGTGAGTGGGCGTAGCGAGCGACGCTATTTTTTGCGCTCTGCCTTGGCTTACATGCAACCAACGCTCGCTTACAGTACGTTCCAACCTCACCGGCGAGCTCACCAGCTCCGGCTTCCTCGAGTTCCTCCCCGTCGAGCGCGTCACCCAGGCCCTCACAAAGGTCGGCGGCAGCGCCACCCCGTACGGCCCCATCAACCTCGAGTATGCCATGCGCTCAGTCGCGAGGGTGCGTGGCGTTTCCTTCCCTCTGGTTCTTCATTCGTTTGCCTTGAGTTCTCGATTTTTTTCCATCTATCGCATCCCAATACTATGCTTCTCTTTCTCAATATCATCCTCCTCTTTTTGTTTTCCGTCTTTTCTCTGCGCGTTTCTCTACGCGTTTTCCGTCTTTTCCGAGCTTTATTAATGTGGCGTGTTTTTCAGGCGGCCCTCGACATGGCGGGCAGGGACCAGGCGAATGGCAGGGGGGCGAGGTGGGTACGGAGTGGGCGCCTGCAAGGCGGGTACGCGGCCGGGTCCGGCGGCGGAAGAGGAAGAGGCGGAGGTAGTGGTGGATATGGCGGCGGGCGGCTGCAGTGGGGGGGAGGGACAGAGCCGGGGGTATGGCGGAGGGGATTACTAGGTTTGTTTCCCTTTCCTTATTTTTTCGCTCAGTTCTGTACACACGCCCACACGCTTGTACCCTATTCGCATAATACTAACTACCCACGCTAGTAGGCTACACACAAAATCATCACATGTACCTAGACCTACGTATGTGCTGGAATGAACCCGCTGCTCACTGCACTGCTCACTGCACTGCTCACTGCACTGCGCATGTTATGCCTATTTCGAGTTGGGCGAGAAAACAGGGATTCGATCTCGAAGGCGAACTCGGTGCATATGCAATCCGACGGGGGGCAAAACGCGGGACAGTGTACGTGCACTGCTGCTAATTGATAGCAAGATATGTCAACTACTTACTCGGACAAGGGAAAGGAAGGGGTAGAGTAGAGTAGAGGACGCGAGACGCGGTATCGACGGGGTGAAATACGTAGCGGATCTACGTATTTCCCAGACAGACAGATCCACGCGAGCGAGAACGGTCCTCCACCACCTCGTCCCCGTGCAAGTGTGGTTGCCGCGGCGCCGGGGTGTAAAAGCCGGCGGGCAGCGCGAGAGTCGGAGTCGGACTTGGAGTCAGAGGGGCAGGGTCAGAGCGAGTGACGAGGCGAGATGGGTAGGACGAGAGGAGTCGCACCCCATCTCGCCCGAGTCCATGTCGACAAACAGTCGAGTCCACGTCCAAGTTTCCTTTAGGCACGCGTACGGCCCGAGGGTGCAGTCGTGCGGAGCCCGGTGGGGAGAGCGGCGTAGGCACCAGAGGCAAGACCGTACGGTGGGGACGGTGGACGGTTGACCCGATTCAAGTGCGAAGAGGCATCAAAGGCAGTGAAAGGAAATGAAAATGAGGCGGAAGGTGCAGGGGGTAGGGGCAGGCGCGTGGGTGCGGGTGCGAATTTGAGTTCGAGCCTTCGAACCCCAGATGAGTCCGAGCCCGAGGGCGGGTCCGCGCGGGGCCGAGCGTCGTCGGGGAAGGAGCCGGTGCGTATGCGGGTGCGGGTGCGGGTGCGGGTGCGGGTGCGGGTGCGAGAGGCTCTCAGTCTGAGGTCGTGAAGGTGTGGAGCCACGTGTTAGGGAAAGAAAGCAAGTGGGCCGAGCTGGGGCGTATGCTGCCGCGGTCCTATCCTCGGTAGCGTCACCGCGCCCCTCCTCAGCGCGCCCCTCCCGTGCGCGCGCAGTGTGTGCCTCCCTACATGTCATGCCTCCAACGCGCCTGCCTCCACCACCATGCGATGCTTGACCGCGCTCAACTTCGCAAGCACCCCGCCCACCGAGACCCCCGCCACGTCCCGGTGTTGGCTATCGGCTATTGATGCAGAGATGACGCTACGCAGGGAAGGGCGCCTGGACGTCGAAAGGAGCGCGGGACAAGGGGAGGAGGGGGGAGGTGCAGCGAAGGTGTGCTTCCCGCCTTCTTGCCTACCTAACCTCGGGGGAGGCCGCAGTCGTCATTAGGGATATTGGTGGGCCTGAGCGATGCGACGGGATCGGCGGAGGTGGTTCGCATCGCTTGGGAACAGTGGCGCTCTGCACCGTGCACGAGTTGATGGGCTCGAGAACAGAGAGATGGCAATCCGCCATATTGTTTATACTGTATGCCGTATGCCGCTAGCCGCTAACTTCTCTCGGTGGTATCGGCGTCGTGCTCGTGCACCGCGATACGTCGAACTCGCCGGTCGTCATATTTATCTTGTCGTGGTTTTCCTGTTCAAGTCCAAACCCAAGCCCAAGCCCAAGCCCAGCCGGAGCCTCGGGCGGAATTTCGTTTGGATCGTTTACGTTTCTGAGGACGAGGACGCGGACGATTCCGGTGATGCTTCGGAATCGAGCTGTTTCCAATATGTCCATGAGCTCCTGGTCAAGGCAAGTGAACGAATAGACGTACAAGCGGCAGACGCAATCGTGGGGTCGAGCGAGGTCGAAGACGTCGTGATTGCATCCGTCGCTGAGAAACCCCCGAGGGAGCGACGTAGGACCTAGGTGCGTGTTCTGAGCTCTAGATTGTT
Organism: Mycena galopus ATCC 62051; assembly: GCA_014925785.1. NCBI lineage: Eukaryota > Fungi > Basidiomycota > Agaricomycetes > Agaricales > Mycenaceae > Mycena > Mycena galopus. The sequence continues at coordinate 112,664 of WIQG01000275.1, forward strand.
TTATGCTGCGCAGTGGCGCGTTCCCGTCCTCGTGGAGCTGCGAGCTTGCTGTCAATATGAGGTGCGCATCGCGTGTCGGCGGAGTCCTCGTCGAGTTCAGCAAGCAGCTCGAAGTCTTCCACAAGTAGCCACTGAGTTCGGGCGCGGTGGATTGAAAGATTTCACGACTTGGTTGCTCAGATTTGCCCATTTCGGTCGAGCTGGACATCCATTCGCGTCAGTTGGAGGCAGCACTGAGCTATCCGATTGTCCCCAAACCGCAAGCCGGCAGCAACGTGACGGGAGGAAGAAAGGCGCTTTTGGCAATGTTGGCATCAAAGATCACGCTGTGCTCCTCGTCAACCACGATGTGGAGAGTTATGGCCAAGCTATGGCTGACAGCCAGCGAGCGCCCTGATGCGCAGCAGAGCCCCTTGCGCTGAGATGCAGCGCAGTCTCGAAACTTTCTGAACAAAAGAAGACTTGGGCTGGGCACTTGGGAGGACTAGTACTTCCGACTTTTCTTATACCCGTCCTCGTACTTCGGATTCCTCTCCCCTCGTCATTACGCCGTTTTCTACTTGCTGCACCTGGTCGGTTTCTCGTTCACCGACGCCGCAAAAGTCACACTACGTCCCGCACTCCACATCTCCTACACTTCCGTCTCAAGACACCGTACAAATCTTCGCGCAGGCTGACGTCGCTGTTTGGATATCCTAAAAGAACTTGGCTCTTCGTCGGCCCTCCCTCCCTGCAAGTTACAAAGCACGTCCGGAATGGAGCGTCGCTTCCAGTGTACTTTCTCCCCTTGGTCCCTCGCTCCCGCCCCTCGTCTGCCCATTCCACCATGCATCCTATTGTGCCGCTGTAAGCTCTTTCTTTTTCGTGCTGTCGGCGCAGAACAGAACCGGGCGATGGGGTGGGGACTTGGGCAGCGGAGAAAGCGGGCAGAGCGGAGGACCTGAGAGCCGCAAGACAGGTCGGGTTGGAGATGGGAAGCAAGACGGCGTACGTCTTACGCCTTCTCCTTCACGACATGCGGTGTCCTGTGAAGGCAAAGTGCTCGTGGAACATCGAGGGTGCGTGGCCTTCTTTCTTTTCTCTCGCCAAGCTAACTGACCCGTACCTTTCATTTCATCTGCGCACCTGTGGTAGCAGCCGAGGGGGACGTCGTTGGTGCCCGATCACATCGCGCCTTGCATATCTATAGTCTTCGTCTTCCGCCGACATAGTTCACCAACGCGACGTACTCCTCGCATCACATGTCCTCCACTCCGCATATTGATCGCGCCGGTGCGGGTGTGCGCGTCGCGGTCCCCGTTCTCGTTTATCTCGCCCTGGGTTCTATTTGCGTTGTTTGCGTCTAGGCCGAGGGTCGGGCGATCTCTAGATTCTGAACCCGGAAGGAATACGGCCCAAGAGCGTAGAGTATTGTTTGCTTGTTTATTTTATTCGGAATACCTCGAGCACTTTCCTTCCACTTCATTTCGTGAACGTATCGAATTAAAGAAAACAATATGTTTTCGAACTCAATGAAGATCACTACAAACAGAGTAGACTGTGGCGCTGTAGCGCGGAGGTTCTGAACCAAACGAGGATGGGGAACACAATAAATTCAAAAATAGCCATCAAATTCCGGCGCTTTGCCAGAAATCTCTCGGCAACTTCCTCCAGACCTCGGCTCGTATTCAAAAATCAAGGCCTTGGGCATACAAAGTCTTCATATGCTCTAGTTCTTATATTCCAATGCCGAGATCAAAAGGAAAGGACTTGATCGCAAGCCAACAAAATTGTCTTTTGGAACCACCGGCCCGATGACGCCTAACTGCAAAACCCTAGAGCGCCTTCAAAAAAACTCCACTCACGCCATTGACATCGCTTAGAGGGCTGCCGTGCGTGCCAGTGCGTGCCGGTGTGGAAAACTGTACTTCAAAAGGGAATTGACGTCATAAATTGCTCGTGAACTTTTTTTAAAAGCGCTCTAGAGTTTTGCAGTTAGGTTGGAAGAATCACCGCCACAAGAAGCAAGGCAACACGACAGCGACACGTGTCACCCCTCCTTGTACATGACGACCATGGTCGAGTATTCGCTCCTCAGTACGTCAACAGGATGTTCCGCCAAACTCACTTTGCTAACTACACTCCCGCAGTATTACGTGCAGAAAGGCTTGGCAGCCGCCAGCCACCAGAATTTTATGTCACGGTAGCAGACGGCTCTCGCAATGAATCTAAGAGTTCTGTTGCGAGGGGCACGACACCTAAGTGGAATTTCAAGTCAAAAATGCGAGTGCCTCAAATTTGAACGTCTTCTACACTATTAAGTAACTTGAATACAGTTCAGCAAATTCCAACTCCGGTAACTTCACCATCAAGATTTTCTGGAGATACGATAGGAAGGAAGAATTGATGGGCCAGTGTGATATGTCCATTCCTGAGCTATTGCAGCAGCAAGGTGCTTCTAAGAGTGGTGTGTTGTTTGTCATAAGTTGCCAATTGGTAAATTACTCACTGGCTGCAGTCCTACTAGAGCTCCGACTGAGGAACAAATCTTCAGGACATGTTTTTGTACAGCTGAGTGCAGACAGAGAGGAATCAACATTGCCTGTTGCTCCTGTTCCACCAGTTCAAACCAAGACCTTAGGATCACAGAACAAAGAGGATAGCCAGGCAATAGGAACCAGTGCCAGAAGGTGGGCCATTTCCCTGTCCAAAAAAGTGTTTTTACTCACTAGTATCTTTTCCAAGCACACCGACTCGCAACAAACCTTCAGGACAGCTGTCTATCCAGCCAAGCACAAAGAGAAAAGCAATGCCATTGCCTGTTCCTCTTGTACAAACCAGATCACCAACACCTCAGAACAGAAAGGATAGGCAGGTGAGAGCACTTGGTGCAGAAAAGTGAGTTGTTTCTCTCATTATGATCAGCTTCTCTACTCATAAGTAATCATGTCTAGCACATCAACTCGCCATCATCTTACAAGTGAGTGCATATGTAAGAAATGATCATGACTCATCTATCACATCAGTGCATATGCATGGAGGCACTGGTGGCACCGGAGGTGGTGGTGGAATCAAAGGAAAAGGAGGCTCTGGTGGGCCTGGTGAAGGACCACAGTTAATTTTCAAGGGACCCAATAATGTATTGGTCAATGATGACAATGCAGCAAGTAAGTTCTTCAAATGTGTACGGAGATTATCAACCTGATTGAGTGGCATAGAACAAAAGGAGCTACTAACGCTCCTAACACCTATGGATGTTGATGCCTCCCAGCGTCCTCTATGCCTTGAAGGAACTCGCAAGAATATCTTGGATCAAATCATCCAGCAGCTCACCCTCTCTTCAGTGGACGGCAATATCCTTTGGCTTCATGGTGTTGCTGGATCTGGCAAGAGTACATTGGCAGCCAGCATAGCCCAGCATTTCCGGGAGCTCAAGAGTCTTGGTGTCTTTATCTTCTTCACTAGAAACCAAGAAACTAGTCCTCGAGCAGTGTTGCACAGTATGGCTTTCCAGCTGGCATTATTGAATGAAGCCTTCAAGGTCAAGCTCTGTGACAATTTGTGTTGCAACCCTGGGGTTGTGAATGCTGATATCAACACACAATTTCAACAACTACTAAAAGACCCACTCTCTGCTTCTCAGCCCTGCTTCTCTCACTCAATTGTTGTCATCTTGGATGCTTTGGATGAATGTGATACCTCTGGCCGCCAAACTCTCATCTCACTCATCATCAAGGAGTTTCCTCGGCTGTGTCCCACCATTTGTTTCTTTATCACAAGCCGCCAAAATGAGGACATAGCTGCTCAGTTTGATGACAAGGATTGTATTACCCAGCTTCCACTTGAAGCTTTGGACAACCAAAGTCAAGTCAGCAGAGATATACTCCTTTATATCCAGCATCGGTTCAAGAACATTCGGGAAAGGCACAGGATTTCAGACCAAAATTGGCCAGGAGAAAATTCTTTGCACACCCTTGTCAAGTTATCTGGGAGCTTATTCATCTGGGCAGCAACAGCTTGCAACCTTGTTCAGGATGCCTTTAATTTTGAAGGTGCATTGGGAAATTTGCTCATGGCAGGTTCTAAGATACAAAGCAACCTTTATCACCTGTACAATGTAGCACTGGAGACCTCAGGCAAATGGGGAGAAGAAGAATTTGCAGATGTTGCACAGAAAATTCTCTCTGCAATTGTACTTGCCAAGGATTTACTCACTGATGGAGCCTTGGACCACCTTCTAAATTTAGAGCTGGGTACATCAGCTCGAGTCCTTCGTCATCTTGGTTGTGTGTTTTACTGGAGTGAGGGGAAATCTGCCCATATCCTTCATGCCTCATTTGCAGATTATCTGGTAGCTCCTGAAAAGTCACACCCCAAGCCCTGGTTTGTTGAGCCAACAGTTGGCAATCAATTGCTTGCAATGGGGTGTTTGCATGTGCTCCATACACAGCTTCACTTCAATATCTGTGCTCTTGAGAGCTCATACTATCTCAATTCTGAGATTGAAGACCTCAATAGTCATATAGCATGCTATATCTCCACTGAGCTTGCTTATGCCACCAAATTTTGGCCAACACATGTTGCTAGTATCACAGGAACGGAATTGGATGATTGCCTTCACTCTGCATTAAACAATTGCTTTCCAGAATTTTTTTTGTACTGGCTTGAAGTTGTGAGTTTTCTGAAGTGCATAGATGGTGCTCTTGCAGATGTCCACCGCCTGAAGAAGCTTATACATGTGGGTCAAAAGATTCAAAATGATTACACAGCTAATGATAGGTAGGGACATCTGAGTACATTTTTTGGAGCGGCACAAGGATTTATTAGGAATTTTGGACCCATCATTGCACAAAGTGTTCCACACATCTATCTCTCAGCAGTGCCATTCTCACCAGAAGACTCTATGTTGCGTAAAAGATGTGGTAGCAAGTTGCAGAAGGTGTTGCAATACCAACGGCCATCCAACCTGGACCAAGTATCTGTTTTGACAGTAATGCAGAAACACACAGACTCGGTCTACTCAGTTGCCCTTTCTCCTGATGGAACAAGGATTGTGTCTGGTTCAGCTGATGAAACCATCCGCATCTGGAATGCTGCAACAGGGGAGGCAGTGGGCACACCATTGGAGGGGCACACAGGCTCAGTCTACTCAGTTGCCTTTTCTCCTGATGGAACAAGGATTGTGTCTGGTTCAGGTGACAAAACCATCTGCATCTGGAATGCTGCAACAGGGGAGGCAGTGGGCACACCATTGGAGGGGCACACATACTTGGTCCACTCAGTTGCCTTTTCTCCTGACGGAACAAGGATTGTGTCTGGTTCAGGTGACCAAACCATCTGCATCTGGAATGCTGCAACAGGGGAGGCAGTGGGCACACCATTGGAGGGGCACACAGACCGGGTCCACTCAGTTGCCTTTTCTCCTGATGGAACAAGGATTGTGTCTGGTTCAGACGACAAAACCATCCGCATCTGGAATGCTGCAACAGGGGAGGCGGTGGGCACACCATTGGAGGGGCACACAGGCTCAGTCTACTCAGTTGCCTTTTCTCCTGATGGAACAAGGATTGTGTCTGGTTCAGGTGACCAAACCATCCACATCTGGAATGCTGCAACAGGGGAGGCAGTGGGCACACCATTGGAGGGGCACACAGGCTCAGTCTACTCAGTTGCCTTTTCTCCTGATGGAACAAGGATTGTGTCTGGTTCAGCTGATGAAACCATCTGCATCTGGAATGCTGCAACAGGGGAGGCAGTGGGCACACCATTGGAGGGGCACACAGACTGGGTCAGCTCAGTTGCCTTTTCTCCTGATGGAACAAGGATTGTGTCTGGTTCAGGTGACAAAACCATCTGCATCTGGAATGCTGCAACAGGGGAGGCAGTGGGCACACCATTGGAGGGGCACACAGACTGGGTCAGCTCAGTTGCCTTTTCTCCTGATGGAACAAGGATTGTGTCTGGTTCAGGTGACCAAACCATCCGCATCTGGAATGCTGCAACAGGGGAGGCAGTGGGCACACCATTGAAGGGGCACACAGACCGGGTCCACTCAGTTGCCTTTTCTCCTGACGGAACAAGGATTGTGTCTGGTTCAGGTGACAAAACCATCCGCATCTGGAATGCTGCAACAGGGGAGGCGGTGGGCACACCATTGGAGGGGCACACAGACTGGGTCAGCTCAGTTGCCTTTTCTCCTGATGGAACAAGGATTGTGTCTGGTTCAGGTGACAAAACCATCTGCATCTGGAATGCTGCAACAGGGGAGGCAGTGGGCACACCATTGGAGGCGCACACAGACTCAGTCAACTCATTTGCCTTTTCTCCTGATGGAACAAGGATTGTGTCTGGTTCAGATGACAAAACCATCCGCATCTGGAATGCTGCAACAGGGGAGGCAGTGGGCACACCATTGGAGGGGCACACAGGCTGGGTCGGCTCAGTTGCCCTCTCTGCTGATGGGACCCAGATTTTGTCTGCTTCAGAGGACAAAACAATTCACATCTGCAATGCTGCAACAGGGAAGGAAGTGGAACCAACCATGGTAGGCTGCATTATTTCAATTCCTTCTCACCAAATGACCGTTCCTAGCCTTTGACATCTGGCATCAATTGGCAAACAATCCCAGCATTTAAAGATGGCTGGGTCTGCAGCTCCTCATCTAAACACATGTTCTGGGTCCCTTTGTGGCTCCGTGACAACTTCTGTCTTCCATGGAACTCATTTGTTATCACCCCCAGAGGTGTCACAAAGCTCAATCTTATCAACTTTGTGCATGGTAATCACTGGACCAATTGCATGTTTTCAAACAGTGATGTACCCATTCCCTATATTTTTCAACTTGGAACTAAATGTCCATCAGGATAATAGGATAATCCTTCATTAATATTGGAATTCACGGTAGGGTATATTTCCCGTTTGTGAATAAATACATTCAAATGATGGGACCCTTATTTCCATAAAAGAAGATATTCCACACTAGTGTTGCCGCGACTCGAAAAGTCGAGTCGCGACTTCGAAAGTCGACTCCAACACAAATTCGACTTGACTTGACTTGACTCGATAGGTCCAAGTCGACTCAAGTCGACTTCAGAGCTCATTTTCGAAAACAAGGTATTTTGTGGTGCTAGATTCATTTGCGGTAGTTTCGCAAAAAAATCACAGAAATGTGACAGGTGTCACCGGGGCGTCACACTCTCAGGTCACGGTCCATCAAAATTCAAGAAATTGCTTTTTTGTGCTGTAAACGACTCAGGACACCTTTCTAGAATTCAAAGCTTTAAGTCGACTTCAAGTCACTTGAGTCGGCTTGGAAGTCAACTCGAGTTGCAGTGCCGACTCGGCTTGACTCGACTCAAGTCGGCCACGACTTCGACTTCGAAATGACTTGGAGTCGAAGTCGCGGCAACACTATTCCACACACAAGATTTAATTATGTTTGTGGAATAAATGCTCATTTGTAAAATATATTCCTGTGATTGAGTATGGAAACAATAAAAATAATAGGTGCAACACAAATGGGGTGATGATGCATTTATTCCACAAACAAAGCCTTCCTTCATCCTATTTTTATTCACCAACGGGAAAATAATAGGGTGTTTCATGACAAGTTTTTTGAGCCTTTTTTGCATGCCTTTTATGGTCACTTTTTTTGATATGGCCAAAAAATGTTTTCAATGTTTTTTGAAAGTGTGCATATAAGGGGTTGAGGCCTTTTGTGCATTGTTTTCATTTTTTGATAGCGTTTTATGGCTCTTTTTTTTTGCCCCATCCAAAAACTGGACCACGTTTTCGCTTAGAGGTTTCACAACAAACCCTTTTTTAGGCGCTTTTTGTTCATTGTTTTAATGTTTTTCCATTGAAAAAAGAACGATAAAAAGGCCTAAATAAGGCCTCAAAAACACTCAAAAAACCTGTGATGAAACACCTTAATGCCTACTCTGAAATCCCCTAATACTTGGTGTCAAATGCTGAACGAAATCAAGCCCAGGATTCTGAATGAATCACCGAGGGAGGCACTCATGATAAGCAGTGAATAAATCCACATGCAAAAACATATTATTTTTTGCTTTTCATGCGGTACATTTATAATATCACATCTATTGAGAAGCAGTACTCAGTACTTGCAGTACACTGGTTGAAATATTCAAGTTTTTCACTCAAATTTTGGGCATGGGCACTTGCCATTTTCTGAAGGCTTCTGAGATCAATGTCAGGATTACTCATATGGATCCGGGTGCATATATTTGTTTTCATGCGCTGTGGAAGTGCGACCTGACTCGTCGACTTCGATTCCCGAGCCAGTTGAACAAGCCAACCAACGTATTTACCATTTTATCCATTATTATGCTCCTTTCCTCCAGAATCTCTTTCTTCTCCAATTTGCTGCTGAAACACCTTTTTACCATCTCATTCCTTCTGAATCCAGTTACAGTTACACCATGAACATCTTGCGCATTTTATAATCAAGACAACCACACTCAATACATCAGGGACAACTTTTCGTCTACAGTCAAAATATTCTATTATTGTGTTTCTGGACTGTATTCCGCTCACTTATACTCACCTCATTCATATTTTACAGACTTTCTTGTTATTCCACTACGTACGGCCACTGCGACAAGCTGAACCCAAGTCCTCGGCCATCTCGGACTACGCCGGGGATCGAGCTGACCGTGGCATGGGCAACCACGTGTCAACGTCTTGCGGGGGGCGTGCTCTCCCTATTTCGTCTTTGCGTAGTTCCCGGATGGTCCGTTTGACAATGGTTTGACTCTAGCAACGGCATTCAACGCGGACTCTTTACGTACATTTTGGATCTGTTTGTCACGGACATTACGTTACTCTTTCCCTTTGTCTCTCGCCACCACCACGTATACACCACTTCCGAGTATTTGCGCACAAATCCACATTCATTACATCGAGATTGAGCTGAGCCTTATATTCTTTTTCTCTTACTAATCTATCTACTCTCAGAGACATGCTCATTCACCTGTCATCCCCATTTTACTGCACACCTTGAGGCCCTGCCAGCACGACCTGGACACGACCTCGGTCCACCCTCGGACCAACCTATTCTTCAACAGCGCCACTGGGCGCTCGCCATTTCCCGGACTTCCAGATCAGTATCAGATTGGTGTCAGATTTCGTTTTATTTAATTTTATCATTTGCAGTACTGGATCAAATTGGTCTTTGAATCCTTTGGACCTGAGTGTATTTTTGATCCCCTCTAGGTCTATCTCATTTCATTACTTTCATTGAGCTTCAGGTTCGAGTCAAGCTGCCTCGAGGCTTTTCAAATTTATCTTTAGAAAGACTTCGACGGGCAGTGCTATGACACTGTGTTGATTTTAAACTGACCCCATGCCCATTGTTCCTGCCCTCAGGACCCGCCCAAAAGACCTGTGTGCATCGACAGTGCTTCCACCCTCCCATCACCATCTGATCCACCTGCATGCTTCTGCCGTTCGAAATTGCTTCCTGCTAAGGTTCTGTCTGCCAAGAGTCAAGTCAAGCACCAATCACCACAGCAGGTTCTCTGGAAACCTCTCAGAGCCTTATACCTCGTATATTAAGTAGCTGAATTGGATTGAAAATGTTTAAACTCTTCATTTTTCTCACTCACCAACTGGCAGCTCCCATATGCCATTTCCCATTTTATTTCTGGGGTCTGCACGCGAACCTATGCATGAGAAAAATGGCTTCAGTCCAGGTTATTTTCGACCTCCCCGATCAACTGCTCAACATCCGTTCAAAAGGAACGTTCTCCTTCATATCCTTCTGCCCTCTCCCATCATTTCCTCGCTGTATTGAATTAGGCTGTTCGTCCCGTTTCACCCCCGTCTCACTCTGTAATCAATACTAGCCACACAGATAATAAGTGTTACCTTACAAGCTGGCGCCCAGATGTCCATGGAATGTCAATGCAGCCGGTGCAGGTGAGTTTCAGGATAATTGTGAATTTCAGTCTGCCCTCTCCATCCCAATAAGGTAGGTTTTGCTTCTTGGTTCATAAATGACTTTCCACTGTCCTTTGAGTGATATCGGCGAGTCGCATCTCAATCTCTAGTGTTCCCTGTGAGTCCGGTGTATTTGGGACACTCGTCATTTTACCTTTTGACCTCCAGGCTGTTTTTCGAGCTGTCTCAAAATTGGTCCAGCATCCCAAGTCACCCCCAAAAACAAAGATGGGACAAAGGTAGTTGACACCCTTGTTCCATGGATCACCCACATGTGAAGGACATGCCTGTAAGGCATATGGATTCCATATGCCTCGGGTTTTGCCCCCGGTGACAGGTATATAACTATCTTGAACTCTCTCCTGCACATTTTTCACATTCCAACTTAGGTTGGCTTTTTGGTGCAGTCTTGACTAAAGCAATGATCTTCCTGGTTCTGTTCAGCATCGTCATATTCAATTTCCGGGTCCACACGAGCAGCCCAGGGGATTTTGGGAGCTATGAGTTGTCTCTCATCACTTCTCGAAAACACCAGTCCCATTTTCTGACCCAGCGCAATGCAAGATTTAGTTTCGCACTCCAGTCATGTAGAAATCAGCGCTATGCACACTGAAAGAATCGCACAGCTCCTCCGGAGTATCATCTGAGCTCCAGTGCTGAGATGCAATCCGGTGAGAATGTTTTGATCAATGTTCTGCGATACTGCTGACTCAGACCTTCTAGGTATGGTGAGCATCGTCAATGTCTGATTCAACTCCTGATTGTGCCATGCCACATTTGCATTGGACTCCTCGCTGTGTCCACCAAATTGAATATAGATTTTCATTGGCCTTCTGTCCTTGTAAGGGCAACCTCAGCTCGGCACGGGAGCGTGGGAACTAGCAGGAGAATCCGAAGAGAACTCAATTGACAGTACTAAATACAGAGTCTAGGAATATGCACCTAGCAGGAGAATCCGAAGAGAAGAAAGGATGAGGATTCCCCTGCTAGGCGAGGTTTATATAACAAATAGGTACTAGCCATTAGCGCGTGTCCAAAGTGATCGGCATTGGTCCCGAGCTTGATCGCATAGCACGTTCCAGTGCGAGCGGCCAGACGAAGGGGAAGGAGGGGGAACGGAGTCCGGAGGGACAGGGGGTGACGTTCCAGGTGGAGGCGCAGCCTGGGGTTCCGGACGGGAGGCCGGACGGACGGGCGAGGCCGGACGGACGGCGAGGCCGGACGAGGAAGGGGCTCTGGACAAAGGATTGGGCGCGGAAGCAGGGCAGTGCGATGGGCTGGAGCCGGACGGGGGGTTCCCCTGACAGTCCTTGAACAAGCTGAGGTGCCAGGGACACATCTCCACCACCCGGCGAGCGCCCCCACGAGATAACATTGCCCCTGACACCATTGAGCTCGATTAATTCTTACTCACCGCAGTCCGAACACGTCCCCGAAGAGTGTCAACATTGTGGATGTAGTTTTGTACCTCCCTGTGATGGGCTTCATGTACTAGCGGTGCAATATCTCCTATTTTCTGTGACATGGGAGCGTCCACTTGTAGCACGCCCAGAGGCCATTTCCCAATTAGATTGATTAGTCATGATTCCGCGGAACTCACTGCCACATGTATTAGATAAGCAATTACTTCTTAACCAATGCATCCACGATAACTCAGATTTATCGTGTCTGCGACGGTCTGGTAACGCTACTCCCAACCTTGCCGGCTAAGCACCCAGACATCTGCTTACCTCTCGAGGTTACACGAGCCCTTCGGAGGGTGACACCGATCCTCAGCCAGGATCACAGGTCAGAGTTCCGCCTTCGGGCGTTGAGCTCAGCCTTGTCTTACGGACAAGATAGCCACGATGGGTCACGATCATGGCCAGGCTCCTCGTGAGCCCCCAATCCGATTCTCGTCTTGTGAGGAGCCCTCTGCCGAAGCCAGGACGCTTCACATTTTCTTTTGACTAGATGGATATTTTTACTTATTGTTCGCATTCCTTTCATTGAGCACAGCATACCCACATCCAGTCTGATTTCCTCATCGAAAGCCCCGCTATTTATCCAGGTGGGTATTGAGCGATGTACTCGTTTTTGATAGTAATGTCTAAGTGAGCTACTAGCATTGTAGGAGCTCACCCCCAATTCACGCTACTTTCTGGTATGAGACATGTTCCTCACTGTTTGACTGTCTGACACTGTCTGATGTCCATCAAGTCTTCAGTCCATTATATTGCTAGCCTCTAATATTTGCCAAGCACTCATTAACGTGCTGCGTAGCCTGCAACTGCGGCTGAGGGAAGGGGAAGGTTGCACATGGACTGTAACCTATTACTGTATTTCTTACAAAATCTGATTGTCTCTACATCTATGGGTACAATATCCTGTACCTTTGCAATGCAAATGATGTTTACTTCCCTTTGCACTTACTGTACCATTTCGACCAAGTGTTCATTAATTTTGGATTTTTTATACACTGAGATGGCCTTTTGAATTGCGGTGATTTTTAAAGGCCTCTGAAAAACCCGGTGTTACGCGTTACTTGAACACTTGGTCAAAATGGTACAGTATGCCAGAGCAAAGCAAAGGCACATCTTGTCACTTATATTGGGCAGGGGCATTATGCAACTGATACCTGATCACATGTGGTGTTTCCAATCAAAATCAAAATCCGCTAGTTTTTGATTGTTCCTTCCAAAGGTACACCACTCTGAAAAATTCTGTTTTGAGGGTCGGATTTTGATTGATGTGAGGCAGATCAGCTCAGATTCCTGGTTTGGCAGCAGTCATATCAGCAGCAGCCTCTTGGTCGGCTAAACAGCGAGTAACCCAGTGAGAACCCCAATGAGAAACCTGACAGATGCTAATAACTGGTGTGTTCCCCTAGCAAGACCAACTGAACAGACTCCTTGTTAGGAGAATAAATCACATATGATGGTGATCAGTTCCTTCAGCTACAATCCTATTTTGAGGGTCAAACTTGGACTGAGATGGGTGAAATCAGCTTGGATTTGTGACTTGTGGGTCAGAACCCATGCATTGGCATCCTAGGCATCCTTCAACCTACTTATAATCAAAATTCATTCACAATTCACATTCAGTCTTATGCAGTCAACATCCTAGCTAAAATTCCACCAAAATCCTGGTTTCAGTGTTGGATTTGGATCGATATGGGCCAAATCAACTTGGATTTGTGATTTCTGGATCAGGACCCATGAATTTGGATCCCAGGCATCCATCGGCCCACTCAGCAGCAACACCCATTCATATTCCACCTTATGCAGTCAACATCCATGCTGAAAGTCCGCCAAAATGGTGTTTCAGCATCAGATTTGGATCAACATGGGACAAATCAGCTTGGATTTGTGATTTTTGGGTCAGGAACCATGCATTTGCTTCCCAGGCATCCATCTGCCCACTCAGCAGCAAAATCCATTCACATTCGGCCTTTCACAGTCAACATCATTGCCAAAATTCCACCAGAATCCTGGGTTCAGTGTCAGATTTGATTCGACATGGGCCAAATCAGCTTGGATTTGTGATTTGTGGGTCAGAACCCATGCATTTGAATTCTAGGCAACCATTGAGCCACTTATTATCAAAATCCATTCACATCCGGCCTACCCAGTCAACATCCTTGCTGAAATTTCACCAAAATCGTGTTTTCAGCATCGGATTTGGATTGACATGGGCCAAATTAGCTTGGATTTGTGATTTGTACATCAAAGCCCATGTATTTGGATCCCAGGAATCCATCAGCCCACTCAGCAGCAAAATCCATTCTTATTTGGCCTTACATGATCAATGTCATTGGTGAAATTCCGCTAGAATCTTGTTTTCAGTGTCAGATTTAATTCAATATGGGCCAAATCAGATTGGATTTGAGATTTATGGGTCACTGGATCAGTAACCATGGATTTGCTTCCCAGGCATCCATCGGCTGAATCAGCAGTAAAATCCATTCACATTTGGCCTGACATGGTCAACATCATTGCGGAAATTCCACCAGAACCCTGTTTTCAACGTCGGATTTAATTCAATATGGGCATGGATTTGTGATTCTTGGGTCAGAACCCATGAATTTGCATTATCATGTCTTGCTGGCCACAGGAACCCTCTGGCAGCAACACACTTGGATTTTAAATTTTGAATCATGACTTGAAGACACACTCACTGGCTGCCCTTGTCCTTGAGGAATCATCAATTTACTGATTTATGCATGCTGGTATCTTTGAAACCCTTTCCTCAAATGCTTAAATTCTCTATCAAGTCTGTGGACTCTCCCTTGGTGCATGATCTGTTCTCAGGTCTGTCAAACTGCAACAGTGACCTTCCGTAGCCAAATTGGTTCCTTTGTGCATGCTCGGGAGGCCAGAAAAGAGTAATCCTGGATCCGTTGAATTTGGGTGACTGAATCTGGATCCCAAGCTATCCAATTCATTCAAATCCCACTGACTTCCGGCTCAGGAAAACTTGCTGCCAACTCACAGCACTTGACAGCACCATATTCAAATCAAGGTGCATCAGGAAAAAGCAAAGGTGCCGCATAGCCCCACATAGCCCCACATAGACGACATAGTTGCCATAGCAGATCGACTAACCCCATAGTAAGGTGGGAGGGGGGTACGTTGGCTTCATAGCCTGTCATAGACCACCATAGCTCAGATTTTGTCTATCATAGTGGCTAAAGCTATAGCCCCTATCGTGCTCATAGCTGCTCATAGTTCAAATAGCTGCCCGTGGTTCACGAAATAAAAATAGTAAAATGTATATTGCAGCTAATATATGACTATTTCAAGCAACTGAGCCCACCGCGCTACCGGCGGCATATGGCAAAATTAAAGCGGAGACGTGTATCATCAAATCCCCACGTATCCACAGGGAGAGGCTGCGGAAGAGCGCCGTTCTTCAAGTTGAGATATTTTTGCGGGGAGAGAAGAGAATGTGGAGGAGCGCCGTGTACGGTCCAGTTCTCGGCTTCCCACGATGGCAAAGGCAAAACAGGAAAGCAGTGTCAACCAGGTCTTGCAGATTGATTGACGAGAAGCCAGAGCCCCAAAACCATGCCGGCAGAGCAAAAATGCGAGGGCAACACAGGTTCTTGATGAAAATTTGCTGCTTGGAGCGAGTTGAGTCTAAGCCATTTGCGTGTATTGAGACCACGATGGTCCTCTTGCCAAAGAAGAGCACCACGCAGAACGACGAAGTTTGAGGCAAAACTAGTCTTGCATGTAGCGCCAGCCAAGTGGTGTCCAAGAGAGGCATTGTCGGTTCTGATGCTTAGAATTCCCCGACCTAAGAGCAATCAAAGTAAGTCGTCTAAAATGAGACAGGGAATGCAGACGGCACAGAGACAGCAGTCACCGAGAAAAAACAAGGTGTCGATAATCACCAAAGGAATACTTGCGAACAACAAAGCAGCGCACTTCTATAGTGGGCTGTGAATCTGGAAAGGTGTGATGGTGCATGCGACTTGTGTCGACAGGTTTAAGGACGCCCAGCCAAGTCCAGGATGAATGCTGTGTTGAGCCGAGCAACGCCGGATCTCTGTAAGGATGATGAGCGTGAGGTGTGCACGGTGTACACGGCAATCTAGCCCCGCCGCACAACAGCTGAGGTTCACGAGCGTGAGCAAAAGACGGGGAGAAGAGGAAGCAAGTCGTGCGATGTTGTGTCTTGTGATAGCTTTGATCAAACCGAACCATTTTTTTGGCGACACGTGCGTATTTCGGACTCGGTGAACTGTCTGGAATTGAACTATACCTAAACACTGCACATTTTGCGGGTTTTGGAATAGTTTGATTACAGATTAGGTCTTATTTCTGAGAGCTGGTATACGGTCTTGGTATAGCTGGCTGGGTCAGGATCACAGAGTAACAAGTGCAAAGGTTAGGTGACTACCCTGCGGACTGGCTGGTGCTCACCTCGAAAACTGTAGAGGAATGTGTAGCCCACCAACCTCTGAAGAGACTATTTCTGGTATTATTCCCACACAAAGGAATAAGTCAGAAGTACTGGGAATAGGGCATGCGGGAATAGGCTTATTTCTGTTCACTTGCACAGTGGAACTTCCCTGTGATAGACATGCATGGGCCAGAGATACTTATTCCGGAGGAGTTCGGGAATAAGCGAATGATCTGATAGGATTGTCCTTATTTTCGAGGTACTGTTGGGGAATAAGAACCTATATTGGGAAGGGCTGTAGAAGGGTCATAAAATGGGTATCAATCGAAAGCTATGGCTTGAGAGAACTCAGATTCGAAGCCAGAACCCAAGGGAAACTTATCCCTGTAGAGCTGGAAGGCTTCAGACCATTTGGCGGATGGATTGGAAATTGGGTTGCTGTTAGTCATAGGGCTAAGGACTTTGGCCTGGGCCTTGGAGACGATTCCAGGCAGCCTTATGACGTGCTCTGCTGCACATTGGAGTGCAGGAACCAATGGGAGACAAGGCTGGAGTTGTCTGATTCAGCAGATCAAGGTTACATCCTTAATAATCCGATTTTCTGTCATGGAAATAAGGTCATGGATGTTGGGGACCAATGGGAAATAAGCTCGGAAGGCTTTCCGACGGATAAACGGCTGGATAGACGGATAAACGGCCCTATTACTCATAGATATTTAGCTTACCATTTTGTATAAGTAGTCTGAAGTGTCTGAAGTTGGAGAGGTCCTACCCCCCAGTTAGTGGGTGCATGCCTGCGATTTGGGGTAGGTCTCGGTCTCACTGAAGCATTTCATGCGCAATTGGATTGTACATGGTGTTAGGTCCTTATTTCTGTCGTTATTCCGAGGCCGTTCCGGAATAGCGTGGAGTGATTGGGAATAAGCTTTGCATTGAGGCAGGGATTGGGGGACTAGCATTGTGGTGCTTGGAATAAGCTTGGTGGGATGGTCTGGGTCTTGGTTGTGTGTGGAGAGTGTTGGAAGGATCTGGGTCTTGGTTGGGTGTGTGGAGTGTTCGGGAATAAGCTTGGGGTCTTGGTTGGGTATTTGGTGCGCTGGGAATAGGCTTTTGGATTAAGCTTATTGGGATGTTGTGGGTCATGTTGGGAGGTCTGTCATCATCAAATCGTCATTGTTCATCGGACATCTGGAGGAGGGCTCTGCTAACTCCCTCTCTGGTTGTCATCATCGTTATCGTTCAATCGTCATTGGACATTGGACATCTGGAGGAGGGCTCTGCTAACTCCCTCTCTTGGTGTCTTTACCTTTGGGAAATAAGCTTTCGAGCATATATCCTTGTGGGAATAGTCTATCGTTGGCCTTTGAAGTGATACACTCCTCGTCTTTGGACACACACACTTGCTCTCTCTTGTGGTTTCATAGCTGAGAAGCTCTAAATCTTATACCCACTTGTTCCACTGTCTTGGTGTTATTTCCAGATGGTCAGTAGAGCAGGAATAGTGCGCTTTGAGTGTACAATTCCTATAGCTGCGAAGCTTAGTATCCCTCGGTGTCAGTATTGTTATTCCTTTGATGGAGTGACATGCTATACACCAAGATCGCTTCAGTTCTTATTTCTGAAGTGATATGTGGCACTCCACCTGTTCCGTTCTCCTCTCTGAAATGAACCTCTCCCTTCAACCTATTGTTAGGCCCTGTACAAGGGACTACCACTCGTCCATATCCTTGCTCTTGCTTCCTCTGATCGGCCTATTTCTGACCTTCGTCTTATTTCCGTGGGCGTCACTGCTTATATCGGAAAGACTTGGGTTATATTTGGGTGATAATTGGTTGTTTGAGTGTGGTTCGGAGCACATAAATCATCGGTCCAACGTCGGCCAATGCATCCTGTTTCACGGACGCCAAACTCTGCGCTTCTAATGTCATGTCGTCTCTATGATTGTCAAGTGCATAGCGCTTCGAGTCACATAATCATACTGTGGTCAGCTGTATTTCCTCCAATGTTTTTGTCAGACTGCACTCAGTTCAAAGACCTGCCAATGGACCGCAACTTTGTGCTGTTTTGTGTCGACCCACTGCTCAGTTATAGGCTACTCTGGCCCTCACGCTCGTCCCGGTTGACTTTCAACCGGTAAACGTCAATCAATACTCCGTCATGCGAGATTCCCTGTCTGGGAAACTAACATGTTCTTGGTCAGGAAATGTTGTGATTTCACGCAGCAAGACACACTGATAGGTTCAAATTTGGTAAATTCAATTTATTGTTCGCCCCATGCATAGTTGAGACAACTTACGGGATGGGGTGGAAAGACGAATCCATTTGCCTGAGTAGGAGTTGATGTTTCAATTCAGGCATGGCTCACACTTCGCAAGGTTGCCCAAACTAATAGATAGCCATAGGTCGTGATAATGGCAGCACCGATTTTCATAGCTCACCATAGCTCCCCATAGCCCAGTATAGCATTCAGGATATTCTCATAGACCCTCGTAGCCTGTCATAGCCCCCTATAGCCCGTCATAGCTGACCTTTTGTCTATGAGGCCACTTTGGATTTTCCTGATGTGTTCTGTCCCCAGCTCAATAACAATGGTGCATTATGGGTAGCTGCCACAAACTCAACATCCATCATCTTAGACCAGCAAGCTGAAGATGTACACCTTTTCGCAGCACAAACGTCTTGAGGAAGGTTATCGGGATCAGATGTCATGACACCATTGTCTATTGAGCTGTCAACCATTTTTATTCTGAAGGGAGCTGGAGCCAGAATCAAGAAACTGATACTGTCTGTTCAGTCATTCTTTGGAGCATGAGTAAAGGCAATTTAGATCAAACAGCAAGTAATCTGTTGCAGTAAGTATGCATCTCTGAAGCCAGACCAGGAACATGGGGGACCTGAGGGACGAGCCACAGGTTGCT
This sequence comes from Mycena galopus ATCC 62051, assembly GCA_014925785.1. Lineage (NCBI taxonomy): Eukaryota > Fungi > Basidiomycota > Agaricomycetes > Agaricales > Mycenaceae > Mycena > Mycena galopus. The sequence continues at coordinate 131,407 of WIQG01000275.1, forward strand.
GACAAGTGTCCGCTTTTTTCTTCTTGCAACTGCTCAAACTGAACCAGGATTCACAGGCTCAACAGTGATGTGCTTTCAGCTCGAAGACAGGGATGGGAGAATCCCCGAAACCAGAGTTAGATGATTAGACTGAAATTCTGAATCTTTACAACACAATGGCTTAGTGGCATAAATATCATGATTCCGTTGCAGAGTACGGGTTCCTGCTGGTACATGTTAAAACAAAAACGACACTACCAGAAAAAACTAAATGACATCATCCACATCCACCTAGTCTCTTGCACTGACTTTCTGCTTACGACCTTGTTATCCTCCAACCCATTGAATGCAATGCACATTCAAAAAACTAAACACCACTGTCCGCATCCAACCTAGTGTCTTGCATCAACTTCCTTATTTATCATCCAACCTAATAAATCCGATGAAGAGTGCAAATGCAGCTTGCTGCTCTGGAAGATCACCATGGGTGCTGCATCCATCAGCAGAGAGGAGGGTTTCAAAAAAACGAATCCAAGCAGTCAGAGCATGACTTGACCCGGAATTGCACCGGCACTCTGGCAGGCATTACAAACAGGTGCAGACTACTGGATTATTTCCTTCAAATCGACAGAGGGTGTGACGTGTGACCGGTTTTACCTATTCAACAGTTCGACACCGTCCGAATTTTGGCATGACACCCCCAAAATTTCGACATTTCCCACTGAAATTTTCTCTTTTTTACATCTTTCAGGCAATTTTGGGCTCAGTGTGACACTCGGGAGGTTCGACAGAGGCCTGTGTGATGCGTGACCACGACCAAATTTCGGGATTGACACAGGGGTGCGTGACACGTGACTGTCGATTTGAAGGAAATAATCCAGTATCCGCTATCGAGTCGTTTCTGGTTGGGCTGGGACCCGGATTGGATGTTGAGCGATAGATGGAAGCACTTCACGTCGCAACTCCCACAACGCAAAAAATCAGTCCACGACTTGAACCAAAGTCGAACCGCATGCACTTGGTCAGTATGCAAGGACTGTACCCCCAAAAAAATTGCGTGCGACCGCAATATCACTCGACTCGGAATCAAACCAGAACTCTTGTAGGTACAGTGGCTTCAGGCATCGTTTACAGCAAGCAGACGTGGACCATTGGCTATAAAGTTGGTTTAGGCTTGGTTTGGGATTCCGAGTCAGACTTGAGCTGAACGTTGGCACTTGCCAGCAATGTAAGAGAGAGGGGCGAAAAAAACAAAAACAGTTACTTCCTTGGAATCGCGGCTGTTGAACCGGCTGTAAATAATAAGCCAAGACCACACTTCGACGCCGAATTATTACCCGTACCAAAAAAGAAAATTCTCATGAAATGACTTGACCCAGAATCGAACCGGATGTACATCCTGCACGAAGCGAACAATGGTTCGGGATCAATGAGGACAGGCGCGGATCATCCGCTGTCAAGTTGTCCTAGGTTTGAATTTGGATTCGCAGTTGCGTTGAACATTGGGATCAAAGTATTTTTGCGTGCTATCCTAAGTGGGCAAAGGACTGGTCGTGCAGATGGCCCCCAATGCGAAGCTGGAAGTCGAACTGCCCGGACTTGATCAGCATATACTTGTATTGAAGAAGAAAAAACCTTCAATAAGATGGGGCAAGACTTGACCCGAAGTCGAACCAGATGCAGCGTGCGTCATTAGGGTGCCCCGGCAGGTACGAAAAGCAGGCACAGACCATCCACTATCGAGTCTGGTCTTTGCTTGGTTGGAACTCAGATTGGTTGTTTTCAGTATTGGCCCTTGCGAAGGGGACATTTTCTACTTTGGAGGATTATTAGAACCGGGGTCTTACCAGGAAGAATCCAATGAGAAAGGGGTCAATGAGCAGCAGCCGCCTCGAATTGTTTCATGCACAGGGCATCCCGGTCCAAAATGCACACCGGGTGAATTGAGGTGAGGCAAGTCGGAGTTGGAGTTGCGGAGGAGGGAATTTGGAAGCACTGGCGAGAAAGGTAGCTGTAGCACGAGAACGAGTTTTCTGCTTTTCGAGTTCCTTCGATCTGAGAAGCGAACAACCTTCCATCCCTGTGAAAAGAAAAAGATGTTTCTGCTTCCCAGCCACTGAACGAATTGACCCGAAATCGAACCGAAATTCCTGCATGTGTAATGTTTTCGATCGTCACAGCAAACCAGCACTGACCATCCGCTATCAAGCCGTTCTTTCCTTGGTTGAGGCTAATATTTGCAGTTGCGTTGAACATGTTGAAGCGCGGAATATTGTTGTTGTCCTCGTTAGCATCGCGCAAGCAGAAATTCCAGCGAAGTGTACTTGTAGAGTGCATGAGAGCGGTTGGTATCTTGAGTTCCACTTAAAGGGCCTGCATGGAAGTACAAACTTGATCAGTGAAAAAGGAGTCTGATTACCACGCTATGACTTGACCCGGAATCGAACCGGAACTCTTGCAGGTACATTTTGCTTCATACCGTGGGACAGCAGACAGGCGCGGATCATCCGCTATCAAGTCGTTCTATGCTTGGGTAGGATTCGAAAATAATGTTGACCAGATCTGTGAAATAAATTTCCATTCCCGAGGGTCCCCGACTCGAACTCGAACTCGATCAGTATGTATGTATCAGCTTGTATTGAAGAAGAAAAAAGTGGAAAGCGATCGGCGAATGGCTCGACCCGGAATCGAACCGGGATTCGTGGAGGTGCAGCAAGTAGACGCGGACCATGGCCATCCGCTATCAAGTCGATTCTTTGCTTGGGTTGGGACTCGGATTGGATATTGAACGTTGAACGGCGAGTCACGGTTGGGGCCAGCTGTAGAGACGATTGATGCACGAAAAGAAAAAAAAATGTCTTCATCCCAGTCGAAGACTTGGCCCGGATTTGAACCGGAACTCCTGCAGGTACGGTGGCTTCAATATTGTTGTAGCGAGCAGGCGCGGACCATCCGCCGTCAAGTCTGTTCTTTGCTTGGGCTTGGGTTGTTATTAATACTTGCAGTTGCGTTGAACGTCGACGCTTATGCAGGAGAAAGCAAACAGATACACGTTCAATTACTTTTCGGGGCTTTGAGGCCAGGTTTCTTGCTGGGAAGAATCTTTTCAGTAGCCAGTGGTGGGCAGGCAGTAGAGGCTCGACTCTGTATCAACTTGATACAGGCCTTGAATCATAATTGAGGTTGGCGACTTGGGATGAGAGTCCAGACAAAGGAGAGGAAAAGCACGAGCCCGAATCACTACCAGAAATAAATCGAACTGAATGCCATCCTGCGCGTATTAGATTCCGGCAGGCGCAGGGAAAAGCAGGTGCATGAAGTTGAAACAACAGATTCACCGCGGAAATATTTTAAAGCATCGCCGTAAGACGATGGTCGAGTTCCAGGCCGCAAGTCGCGACCTAGGTCCGAGGGTGACCGTGACGGTCCATTCAACGGGCATCCAACAGGCATCGACTAAGAGCAAGCGGGGTGGACGTTGAACGCAAGCCCGCTCCTAACACCCACAAAGACGCGCACCGCCACAATTCCTCTTTCGCCATTGCACGCCTTGGTGTGAAGAGCGTCGTCCCTGTTAATGTAGAGCCGTCTACGCAAAAATTGACTCGCTACGTCGTTCAGAGGCTCGCTTGTTGTCGCCGCTCATTCGATATGAGGGAAGGCTGACTCTGGCTTTTTGCATTCAATTGCGTGCTTTGTGCTTTGTGCTGTGTGTGTTGCGTATGGTGGGCAGTTCAGACGTGCTTGCGGACTTGCGGGTGAACGTGATGCTGGAGGGTCGGAGAAGGTGCTTTGGTTCAAGGTGCGCATCCACCCGTCCATCCATGCATGATTATTGAATTTACTGGCGTAGGAACGCTTCCTGGAAGACGAGGAAATCATCAAGCACCAGGTCCGCAACGAAACGCGGCGGATCCACTGGACGATGCACCGGCCGCGCAACGGGCGGTACATCCGCATCCGCTCGCCTTCCAGCCCGGCGCCTTCACCCTTCCACTCCCAAACTCGCTCCACCCGCCCGACGCGCTGCTGTTGGAGTCGCGCACGAATTCGCCTATAATACATACGCAGACCTCAATACCCTCGCCCTCTCGCGCTCGAGCACGGTCTCATCGAATCGCGAAACAGATACAAGCCACAATCACCAGCGCCGTCCACCCACACCCACCGCGAGCGCACCATCCCTGGTCGTGCACCCGCCCACGCCCGCGAGCGTGCATGCGCGGCTCGAGCAGGCGCAGGCGGCGCAACAAGCGAGTCGTCATGAACGAGCACCGGCGCAGGTACCCTGCTGCCTCGGGTGTGTATCATTTCTGCGCTCGACTCCTTTCCTCTCAAGGTAGACGCACGCGCCGTCGCGCGTCGCGGGCTCCCACTCCCTCAAGCAGTCCGCCGCCGCCTCCCCGCCGCTTCTCTCCTGCTTCGCCGCCAGCCCAAATGCCATTTATGCGAATGCGCTAGGCGGCAGCGTTCTGCGCGGATTCTCTACTTCGCTGGTGGCGCGGTGGGAGCAACTCTCGTCGACGAAGCTGCTGAGCCCCCACCTTTTTGTCGGGAACGTTGCGCTGGACCCCACCCAACACGATGTCCGCGATGTCGTCGCCCAGTGCGGTGACGTCGAGTCCGTGCGCCTCACCGCGTTCCCTCTGCCTTTTTTCTCACTCTCGCGCGTAGTCAAGAACCCCGACGGGTCCTTCCGCGGCTTCGGCTACGTGACCTTCACCTCGCAGACCGCCGCAGACAAGTGCCTCGCCACCGGCTTCGAGATCTTCGAGCGGCCCGTGCGCCTCGACTACTCCGCGCCACCCTCGCACGTCGCCGGCTCCTCAGCGCCGCCGTCCAATCGCACCGTCGCGCCGCCCGACGCAACAGGCCCTACGGCTCCGAAGAGGCCGACCTGCGCGAGAAGCTCACGCCCTTTGGCGCCATAATCGCCACCGAGCCAGCGACTCTGCGCACGTCGAGTTCCTGCAGGAGGAGGACGCCGCGGCCGCATACGAGAGCTTGCTGTATCTGCTCGACCGCAACTTGCGCGTGGACTATCGACGAGGCAGAACCCCGCGAGCCTTCGGCTGTACTTTTACGACTCTAAGGGGGACGAGGAGGCGCTGCGGACGGTGCTGGATGAGTTTGAGACGAGCATACGGGCCATCAACCTCGAGTATGCGCTCAGTCGTGAAGTTGGGGGTGCAAGGCAGGGTGGGCAGGGCGGATATGGCGGTGCGTCTTCTTCCCTTCACTTCCCCGTTTTTTTTCGTATTTTTATATATCAATGATGCGTTATGCGCAGACGGCTACGGCGGCGGGCAGGGCGGGTACGGCGGTGGTGGTGGATATGGTGGCTGGCGGCCGCAGGGGGGACAGAGCCGGGGGTATGGTGGACTATTAGGTCTTCCGCATTCTCGCTCCATGGCCACTTTTCTTTAGCGCCTTATTGATATGCACACGCCCACCTGCCCTCCTCAACTTCTTCCACCTAGCCACAGACGCCGCCGCGGCTCAACGACGAGGCTCCCTCCTCGACGCGATCTGACGCTCGCGCGATGACCCGGCTGTATCTATCCTATTCGCCCTGCGCATAATACTACCCCACGCCACACACAAAATCATTGCATGTATACGTATAGATATATGGGCGACAATGAACCTGCTGCTCATTGCTCATCATATCGTGGAAAGTAATCGTAAAAGAGGGAGAGGAGGATGTGAGAGATTTTGACGTGGGGCGGACGCGGGAGGGCGTATGTGTACTAATTAATAGCGAGATACGACGACTAGAAAGTACAAGGGAAGGGGAGGGGAGAAAAGGGGGTAGAGTATATAGCGGACGTCGCTCGCTCTCTACTTGTTTCTGAGACAGACAGACGCCCCCCATTGAGGTTCAAGCGGGCGAACGGGGGGACGCCTCAACTATAGCGCACTGCGCCTCGCCTTCGGGTGCAGAGGCACAGTCAGCGCAAGAGTCGGACTTGGACTTGGAGTCGGATTGAGAGAGGCGGAGCGAGCGGCGAGTCGGGATGGGTAGGTGGGTAAGATAGTAAGAGAAGTAGTCGCACCCCGTCCCGCCCGAGTCCGCGTGAGTTTGCTTCAGCGCATACGTCGCGCGCGGTGCAGTCGTGCAGAGCGGCGGCGGAGCGTCAGAGTTGGAGTCCATGGGGAGAGTCAGTGCCAGGGTCCAAGACCTAGGCAGGAGTACGACGTGTGCGAGTGGAGAGGTAAACCGTACGCGTAGGGAACGCCACGCCGGGCTGGGCCTGATTCCTTGGCAAATGCGGGCGCGGGTGCAGAATCTGGCTCTGGCTCCTTTCCTACTACCTCTCCCGCCACCCACTGGAGCTTCAAGTCCCCGTCCCGCATAATTCCGCTCCACTCCCCGCGCGAGAGCGACCATGCTGTACGCGGCCCGGCCCAGCGCGGGCGAGTGCAAGCGCGAGCGCATGCAGGGCCTGAGACTCAGAGATGGGTGCGTGCGGGTGCTGGTGCTAGTGCTACCTTGCAAGTCAGAGTGCAGGCTCAGGTGGTCTGAGTGTAGGTGCGGCCGTGCGCCGTCGGGGGAAGAAGCTGGTGCGAGGGCGAGGGCGGGTCCGCGCCGCGATACGGCGCCGTCTGAGGAGGAGCCGGTACGGATACGTGGGGTGTCTCAGTCCGAAGTCGTGCAGGTGTTAGGGAAGGAAAGCAAGAGAACCGAGCTGGGGCGTATGCTGCCGCGGTCCTATCCTCGGTAGCGGCACCGCGCGCTTCCCCTGCACACCATATCGCTCCTCATGTCATGCCTCCAGCGCCCGCGCCCATGCTGATCCATGCGGACCAACGGTCGCAAGGACGCCGCTCGCCGCCGTGCCGCGTCTTGGCCTGGTCGTCAAGGTGATGCTTCGGAATCGAGCTGTTTCCTAGGAGAAGTCCATGAGGGTGTGGTTAAGCAAAGGGAACGAATAGACGTACCCGCGGCAACCGCAAGCATAATCATGGACTCGAGCGAGGTCGAAGACGTCGTAGTCCCACGCGGAGAAACCTCAAGTCAAAGAGAGGTGTTGGGAGTGACACGTTCCCGTCCTCGTGAGGCGGCGAGTTTGCGTATTGGTCGAGGAGGTTGAGGTTAAAATGAGTCAAGGCACGGATGGTAGGATCAGCTGAGCCGTTTCCGCGGTATGAAAATCGACCCAAGAAAGAGGCGAAATGAAGTGGGTAGGGGGACTTGACGCAGAATTCCTGAGTGGAATAGAATTGTAGGATTCGGCCTTCTCAAGTGAAAGCTGGGTGTCGTTGAAGAGGTACATAGTCAAGCTCGTCTCGTCGATGCCTCTTTGAGGAACGCCCCAGTCGACGTCTTTGAACAATAGTGAGATGAGGCCATTCGTATTGGAGCCGCGGCGTCTAGCGCGGAGAGGAGCAAGAAGCCGTACGACGCAGAGGTTTTCTCGCAGGCAGACTGAAATCGGAGCCCAGTGCAGTCGGAGGAGGGGACGGTTCGCGGCAGCAGGTTAGGAAGCTGGGCAAGAGGTTCGATCTAAGTTTTCCAGATAAAAAATCGATTTTGTTCCGTAGGGCACAGGACAGAGCAAGACAAGAGCGCGTGTTCCGTGGCCTTTAAAAATGGGACCGAAGGGAGAGAACGTGTCAATTCAGATCGGCTGGCGGAGTCTTCATCGAGCTCAGAACAGACCTGTGATCTTGTATGGAGTCTTGTACAGGGTCGCAGGGAATTTTTTCAGTCTCTGTCATTGGATCGAACTGCACCATGTCGAGTCAATTCACGCCATAACGATTGAGGTATCCGCAGGACTTACGTACGAACCGGTAATGAGGTTGAGCTCGAATAGATGCGATTCATCGGATTCCTCATCGAGTTCAAGGAACAAGTTACGGTCTCGCATCAAGTATTGCATAGAGGTGGCGGGCGCCGTGGATTGAAAGATTATGACTCCGTTGGTTAGGTTTAGGGTGTTTTCACCCCTAGTGAACATTTCGCGTCCATTTCGCGTCATTTGAGGCAACGCTGAGCGATCCGACCAGCAGCAACATGGCGGGAAGAAAGATCATTCCGAGTCGGCAATGTTGGCCCCATCAAAGATCGCACGCGTGGGTCACGACGTTTCTTGCTACTTACTTCCCGCTGCCACGAGCACGGCGCTCTGTTGTCTGAGAGCTCCTCTGTGGCTAGTCTAGGCGCGCTCTGTTATATCGACGTTAGCTTGACCCTGAATCGCAGCCAGTCAATGGACGGGGCCCAAAGCGCGCGTACGCAACCCCGCGGCCGGCGAGCTCGCGAAGGTAGGATTGCGTTTAGCTAGTTATAGCCAAAAAGCTTAGTGGATGTCTTGAGGTGGCGCCGCGGAATCGACTGGTCCATCGATGCTCAGCGGTTTGCACGCCCTCGTCATCGATTTGGCATCCCGAATGGAGGTACAGGAGAGCAAAATGAGAGAGCAAGGGCGCGAGTTGGTTGCGCAAGAAGAAAAAATGATTGCACAAGACGAAAAAATCACTGTCTTGCAGCAGCAGAACTCAGAACTATGGAAGGAAATAATTCGGGTGAGCAAAAGAACTGGGATTCACGATTTTCACACAATGACGGATGTAACTAGTTGAGAGGCCAGCTGACAGGCCAGCCACGACTTCCTCCAGAATTATTGTTGATGATCGTCGAATCCACTCATGAGGATAAGAAAGCTCTCAAGACTTTCTCCTTGGTGTGCAAGAGCTGGATGGGTGTCTCACGGGAGATTCTCTTTGCCACAATCAAGTACCGTGCAATCCTGCCTTATAGGCTGCTGCGCAGGCGTGTGCTACCTTCACATTGGATCCACCCTTTTCTGGCAATTTTGGACAATCCCCACTGCACTGTTTTCCCCTACGTGCAAGTAATTACCATTGATAGCTACATGGACGACAAATATCCCATCATTTCGCACACCTGGCTGGATGATTTCCTTGTCCACATGCCCAAATTCAGTTCCCTGAAGTCATTGGAGCTTTACACCCTCGACTCGGCAGCCTTGTACGCTATTGACCGAGTTATGCCCTACACCATAAAACGGAATATTCGGGAACTGCAAATGCACTGTGGCGTGAGCGTGAACCGCCTGGCAGCCTTTGTCTCTGAATTCACAAACCTTACGAGCCTCGCATGCGGGGAGATGGAAGGTTATTCAATGGACTTGGAGGATTTATTTGAAACAGACGAAGAATTGGTCTCCCCTCCCTCAAGCATAACAAAGCTGATTCTTTTTGATGGAGACGGCCGGAGCACAGATTATCTCCAGGCCCGGGCCAGCATCATGCAATGGTTCACTGTCCTCCATACTGGCAGTATCACATCATTGTTCCCGCACACTCTACCAACTTCACACCCGGAGGAATTTAGGCAATTTATTGAGTGCTTTGGGACGTGCCTTTCCGAAATCAAAGTGTCAGATGGCGACTTTACAGGTGTGAAAGATAGGTGTTATACACAGCCAGGATAAACCCACTGATACTGTCTCGCAGTTCAATTAGACTGGCGACACTTGCTCTTGCTCAAGCAGCTCAAGCACATCATCTTCCAGCTTTATTTCCGGATGGACTTGCCGATTCTAGCAATCCTTGGAAAACTACCACACATTGAAAGGATAACTATCTTATCCTGGGAATCATCCGAAAGTGAGATGCCATGGTCTGAACTGGATCAGACTATTGCAAGGACACTTCCATACCTTTGCAACTTGACAGTGGTTATGCATAACGAGGACTATTCCCTTCCAAAGGAGAAGGACAATTTCAGAAAGAAACTAGGGGAGCTGCTTCCCTACTGTGTCAAGAAACAAATTCTTGGGATCAAGTTTGAATGCCCAGCAGTGTGGGATTACGAGTCGAACTCATGGGTTTAATAATGTTGACCAGATCTGTGAAATAAAATTGCATTCCCGAGGCTCCACAACGGTTTCTTGCTCTAGAAGGAAATGGACAGCATTTGTCTCGAGCCTTTGCACATGGACTTGAGAACACAGATCAGGCAAGAGTTGAAGTGGATATTAGAGGAGAGTATATGCGAGAGGGAATTAATACTGTTGTCTGTCTTGTCCTCGTACCAGCGAATCCTAGAGAGTAGTACATATCTTGAGCCCTTCCACCACCATAAACAGCACACATCGAGGCCTTGACTTGACTTGACCTGTACCAAACAAAACAAAACAAATTGAGAACACAGAAGAAACGTGCTCAGCGAGCTACTTCCTCGTTATGTAAAGACCTTTTAGGTCCCTTCCACTGTATCCTGAAAACCCACCTAAGAGGTGTATGGCAGCGGCGTCAGAGGAAGCACTGTCAAAGACGTAAACTTCTCAGCTAACCCAATTAGGCAGCCGATGGTGCCTCTTTTCTCCCACTACCATCACCAATATTGTCAAGGGAACCTCTCGTCCAGACGCTTGTCTGGCTCCGGATCATCCGGCCCTTTGTCCGGCCCTCCATCCAGTTCTTCGTCCGGAACCTCCTCCAGCATCTCCCTCTGCTTTGCTTGCGTCCGGAACCTCACCCTCTGTCCCTCTGGCCTCTGTTCCGTCTCTTTCCAGTCGTTTGCACTGGCATATGTTATGCGCCCAGGCCCAGGATCATTGCCAATCCCTTTGGACACGTGCTACTGGCTAGTACCTATTAGTTTATAAACCTTCACCTAGCGTGGGAATCCTCATCCTTTCTTCTCTTCGGATTCCCCTGCTAGGTGCGTAGTACTCGTGCTGTATTTAGTGTGACCTATTGAATTACTTCGGATTCCCCTGCTAGTTTCCACGCTCCTGCGCTGAGCTAAGGTTGCCCTTACAGCAGAAGAAAAGATCTAAGGGATCAACTGGTCAAGATTGGGAAGTTCGGTACAGACTCAGACTTGGACTGCTACACCAGTGCTCCAGCCTCTCCCACTTCCAATTTCAACCTCTCCTCCCCCATTCCAATGGACACTCCATTGCCTGGTAATGCGGCCACGCAACCCGGACTCCCAGATCCAGCTTCTGATCCAGAGACCCAGCTCACGGCCATCGAAGACTCCCTCATTGAGGTTATGCTCCTCCACTTACTGCACAACAGCTAAAAACCACCTGCAGCTGCCCCCGTCCCTGCCATTCCGGCTCCAGCGGTGGGTCCAGACTTCACCACCCTCACCCCCGCAGCAAAATCAGTCCTCCGACTGAACCCTCCGGCCATCTTTGATGGTGACTGGACTCAGGGGTGGATGTTCCTCCATTCTGTCCTTACATATCTCCGACTCGTTCTGGAGGCCTTCATGACGAATGGGCAAGTCATGGAGGAAAAAATCATGTGCTACACTATGTCCTTCATGGCACAAGCTGAGTTCCGGCTCCAGTTCATCGAGGCAAATGAGCAGGACCAAGCCCTCCTCTGCTTGCAGTCTCATGGCTACTACCAAAGCTCCCGTGATGTCTACCAGTACACGGACAACTTCAAGGAACTCGCTGCGATGGCCGGATAACATCCGGGACCACTCCGGTACTTGTCAACTATGCTGGATGGCGTCTCCGTGCCTTCTGCCAGTACAATGCCCTCACCCGTGTACAAGCCAGAGCACCTCCAACTCGTACCCTTTGCCCCAGCTCTGGCTGCACATCCCCGCATGGGTGCATTCCTTCTGGCTCCCACCTTCGTGCCTGCTCCCAGGGCTGTGCCTGCACCTGCCCGAGCATGCCTGCTGCCCCGCACCTGTTTCCATTGTGGAGCAGCCAGACACCTCGCCCGAGAGTGTCTGGCCACCTTGCCCGATGATAAGCCGTGAAAGCAGCCACACGTGAAACGCAGCTATTTTGCGATTTTCAGTATAAGCAATCACGCAGACATCCCGAGAAGCTTCCGCGATGCCTCGTGCGGAGAGCTACCAGTCATATAGCTAGAGTCGCGCTCACACAGAGACGATCTCGAATAACCAGACAGTACCTAGGAACCCGCCTAGAAGCGCTGACGCTGACTTGGAATACAGAGGAGTTAGAAGGAATCTATATTTGGCAATCACGGACGGAACTCAGTGGTCGCGACCACCTCCAGAGACACTTTGTTTGTCGCAGCATTCCTGGGATTAGTGGACGTGTGTGTCACATGCAAGTGGAAGGCTTCGAGAACAGAAAGCAGCGAATACCCCGAACGGCTATAGCTCCGAGGTCTGTGCAGATCCGGAGTATGACCAATATAAATTAGATGACCGATGCCAATGCGCGCTCCAGGTGGGGCTGTCCAATCAAAGATGGCAACAGCCGAAACGCGATCAATATAGCTGAACCACGAGAGTTTGACAGTGCCCGCGAACTGTCTAAGTCGCTCGCGAAGAGACCCCGACCTCAGTAGGAGAATCTGAATAGGGCTAGGACGAAGAAGAGACGCGTCTAGGCAAGAGCATCGCCCGAGCTGCGAGTCGCGGACCCAGCGTTATCACCAAGATACCATAATATTTCAACTTCGATCAATCGAGTCTAAACTGATGTTTGATCTACTGGTATAGGGAGCCAATAGCATTATTCGAGCAGGGATTTCAAGTCAGATTTCACGGATAAACGGACCAGTGTATATAATATTATTTAGTCATCGCGATAAGAGAGTAGTATAAAAGAGCAGGCAGTTTAGCAGTACAGTAGCAGACCCCGCCTCTAGACACAGCAGTGTTGTAGATAGGTTTGGCTCGAGAGCTCAGTAACCCAGCGCGACTGTTCTTTCATCTGATATAAAGTGACTTGTGGTTTGGATTAATATCCGTGTGGACTTGTGAACCTGAACTGTGGAATTGTGTCCGTGAACGTGTTGGTGTCCTGTGTCTTGTGCTTGTCTTGTCATTGTGTCCGTGAACGTGTTCTTGTGTGCTCTGTGTCCTGTGTCCTGTGTTCCTGTGTCCGCGAACCATCGTTGCGAGCTTGTTAAGCCAATGTGTTAGCAAAAACCCATTCCTCGGAACAAACCACGCCAGACCTTCGAGTCTGTTTCTTATACTTAGCAACCTACGTTCATCCGTGGACAAAAGGAAAGCGCTCCTCGAACCAACAAAAACGCACCACGTTCAACTACGAGACTATCTTGAACGGTTGAAACCTGCACGCACTTGGCTATTTGACCTAATACTTGGTCTACACCCCCGAACTTAACTATCATTCCTATTAAGGGGAGGTGTCGTTGAGTGGTTTTGGTTAGGGTTTGGTTTTATAGAAGTTTAGCTTTGTGAACCTTTCTCGAACGTGATCCATCCGCACTAGGAGTGACTGTCTTTCACCGAGAGTGTCTGGCCACCCAAGACGAGGTCGTCTGTCAGCTTGGAGACGACCTCCTCGAAGAGCTCTTCACTCACCTCTCCACCACTACTGGGCTTCCGATTGAGCCGGAGGGTTTTCCGAATGAGACTGAGTGAGTAGTGTGCCCTCGGTCATGTCCCCCAATCGCTACTCCCGTCTGTATGAAGAGATAGTCAATATATCTTATTTATCAGTCGAAGCGAAAGGCGCACCCCCTGTTCTGGTTTCTATCCCCAAACCAGAACCCTCTGTCTCCTTGCCGGAAGCGAAGACGGAACCCTTCCTTTCGATTCCCTGCATTTGCTGGCTGAAGTGGGAGCGTAAACTACCCCAGCAGTATGTTATCGATTCTGTCAAGGGTCAGAACTCCTGCACATCCCGCTGGAGATGCAGTCTGTTGAGATTGCTGTGAAGATGTCTGTGAACAGTCTGGTCGACTGTAGAGCGACCAGAGACTTCATCAACTCGGAGTACATGATCTCTCAGAATCTCATTGTCTGCCGGCTCTTGCAGCCAATTCCAGTTCTCAATATTGATGGCATGCCGAACGTGTCCAGCAGTATCTCTGGTGTGGTTGATATGGTGGTCGACTACAAGGGACATTCTGAATGCATCTAGCTTGCTGTGACACGGCTCGGGAAGCAGCATGTCATCCTCAACTACTCCTGGCTCCAGAAGCACAATCCGGAGATTGACTGGAAGACTAAGGAGGCATGGATGTCCTGTTGCCTGACCAGTTGCAGCACCTGCTGAGATGAGCTCTGTGCTGCATGCTGAGGTGTGAGGGTTTCCACCGCGATCCTCTGGCAGCTCTGGGAAGGTCCGGTTCCGTCCATCTGTGCCATCGACTCGGAGGGCTGGCATGGGGATGATGGGTATGATCCAGAAGACGCTGGAGATGATGTTCCGGACCTCACTCCGGATCTGGACGATGATAATGAGCTCGAGGATGGTGACTGGATCCTCTACATGGCATTTGCTCTGGCCGAGGAAATCCACGCTGGGAGCACTGTCTCCCAACGGCTTACAGAGGCTTTCACCCGGAACTCAGCCCTGCCTGGAACTTCGGTCCCAATATGGGTCGCGGACTTCTCCAATGTTTTTGACAAGGAGTTGTTTGATTCGTTGCTGGAACACTGGACTTGGGACCACACCATTGAGCTCGTTCAGGACGCGAAACTGGCCAACTGCAAGGTGTACCCGATCTACCCCCTCAAACAGAAGGAGCTCAACGCCTTCATCAAGGATGGGCTGAGCACCGGCCGGATCCGTCCATCCAAGTCTCCGATGGCATCCCCAGTCTTCTTCATCAAAAAGAAGGACGAGAGCCTTCGGTTCATCCAGGACTACTGGGCGCTCAACATGATGACCGTGAAAAACTGGTACCCGCTCCCTTTAATCAACAACCTCATTGACCGTTTGAAGGGAGCCCGGTTCTTCACAAAACTTGACATCCGGTGGGGGTTCAACAATGTCCAGATCCGGGGAGGCAATAAATGGAAGGCTGTGTTCCGTACCAACCGAGGGCTCTTTGAGCCACTGGTGATGTATTTTGGCCTTACCAACCCCCCTGCTATGTTTCAGACGATGATGAACGACATCTTCCAAGACCTCATCCTGTCTGGAGATGTCATGGTATACCTCAATGACATCCTCATTGCACATTCCGACCTCGCTCGCCACCGGGAGATCATCTGAGAGGTTCTCCGACAACTCCAGATGCACCAGCTTTACCTCTGGCCGGAAAAATGTGAGTTCGAGAAGTCGTTGATTGAGTATCTAGGCGTCATAATCTCGCGCAACCATGTCGAGATGGACCCGGTCAAGGTCGCCGGAGTTGTTGCTTGGCCTGCTCCGGAAAACAAGAAGGACGTGCAGCAGTTCCTCAGCTTCACGAACTTCTACCGGAGATTCATCCGGGCCTTCTTGGATATCGCCCAGCCTCTCTTGGATCTCACAAAGAAGGGTGTAGTCTGGACCTGGAACACTGTTGCGGCCGCTGCTGCATTCCAAGCCCTCCCAGATGCGGGGACCGCTGAGCCCGTTGAAAGGTATCTGACTCATGCGCAGGTGGAAGTCACTCTAGCTTCTAGCAAACCAATATATCCTCGACTGACCTGAAGGTCACCCAAAAATATACCAACCAACTAAAAACCAAATCAACTCCCTCTTATGCCAAGAGCGAGATGTGTGCAAGTTCGGGGGTGAGGACCAAGTATTAGGTCCTATAGCATAGATTCCATTGTCCTCGAATTAGGACCTCCGTCCGCGACTGGTCAAGTCGTCGAGCAGAGAAGGCATGTTCTCTTTTTGGTCATTGTCAAACTCAGAGAGGAACTTGGAGTTCGCAATCTCGAAGTGTGGACAGTTTGTGCAGATAACGGCCTCAATGGACCGGTGTTGTTTTGTTCCCAGGAACGAGAGTTTGGTTGTTCAATATAAAACAGTCTCGAAGGACTGGCGCGGTTTTGTTCTGAGGAACGAGGCTTTTGCTAACATTTTGGCTCAGCGAGCTCACAACATGGTTCGCGGACAGAACACAAGACACAAGACACACACACGGACACATTCACAGACACAATGACAAGACAGACACAGGACATGTTCGAGGACACACAAGACACACAGGACACAGTTCACAGACACAGTTCATTTCAATCGCGGACACAAACACTCGAGACAGATCACACAGTTCAATCAAACACAGCTTGCTCAATCAAATCCATATCCATTGTCTAAGTCCCCATTCGCAATGGATAAGCTACTGCTTCTCCGAGCCAAGACCCTTTTACCCACACTAGCAACCTGCCAAGTGTGTGTGAGGGCTGATAGCTCCCCAGGTCTGCTGCCTAACCCTCCCAACTTGTGCCCTTATATACTACTCTCTCTGATCGATTACTGTACATTATTATGTGATAAAAGTCCATTTAACCGAGATTCTGACTCGGATGATCTGCTCTATTAATGCTACTGGTTCCCCCTATCTGTTGGATGTCAAAGCGACAGGTTGCGATCGAAATTTGGGTTGTTATGGGACTGTGTCTGCTGAAGACCAAAGTTCCTCTTGCTGCTCCTTGTCTTCTTCAACTGAGCCCATGCAGTACATCCCAAACTCAATGGGGACTCTTTGAGGAGGCCTTCAGCCTAGCTCGGACCTCTGTTGAGCAGAGCTCAACCATTCTCGATCACTTTGGAAACTGTCGCGATCGGACAGCTTGATCGGACAGCTTGTCACTTTGTTGCTCCCATGATCATAATTCCAGATCCCTCTGAGATTCCTCCAGACTACTGTCCAGGTAAGGATGCCTCTTTCTTGTGAGTCCTAGTAGTGGGTCTCGAAAGACTAGGTTCCTCCTCGATGCTTCATTCTCTGTGTGTTGAACTGGATTCAACTTCTCTTGGCTTGACCATGACAGCTGTCATGATCGGACAGTTGACACTTGATCTCGGAGCATTCCTTGAACGAATTTAGCTTGTCCAAACTGGAGTCTGGGCCTTCTGGATCATGATCCATCATGTGAACAAAACACGTCTCCCAGTCTCGGAATGCATGCACAAATAACACTGGTCCCTGGAGGTGGGTTTGAAACCATCGCGGACACTTTGAAACTGTCGCGAACACTTGGTATGGCACCAAATATAATATCTTCACTTCCTCTTGGTCCAAGTCTAGCTTCAGCTCATCTAGGCGGGGTCCTAGGTACTGTTCGGTTATTCGAGGAGTCTCCGTCGAGGAAGAACAACTCTAGCTATGTGACTGGTAGTTATCTGTTTGAGGCTCACAGTAACTGCTCTGGGATGTTTGCATGTTGCTTTCACTAGTCGAGATTGCAAAATTGCAATCTTTCATGTGTAGCTATTTACACGGCTTATTACCGTCTTAGTCCTTCCGGACAAGTCGTGTCTGTACTGGGTCAAGGTGGACAATTCCGACTACGCTACCGGTGAAAGACAGTCACTCCTAGTGCGGATGGATCACGTTCGAGAAAGGTTCACGAAGCTAAACTTCTATAAAACCAAACCCTAACCAAAACCACTCAACGACACCTCTCCTTAATAGGAATGATAGTTAAGTTCGGGGTGTAGACCAAGTATTAGGTCAAATAGCCAAGTGCGTGCAGGTTTCAACCGTTCGAGATAGTCTTGTAGTTGAGTGTGGTGTGTTTTGTTGGTTCGAGCGCTTTCCTTTGTTCACGGATGAACGTAGGTTGCTTGGTATAAGAAACAGACTCGAAGGTCTGGCGTGGTTTGTTCCGAGGAGCGGGTTTTTGCTAACACGTTGGCTTAACAAGCTCGCAACGATGGTTCGCGGATACAGGAACACAGGACACAGGACACAGGGCACACAAGAACACGTTCACGGACACAATGACAAGACAAGCACAAGACACAGGACACCAACACGTTCACGGACACAATTCCACAGTTCAGGTTCACAAGTCCACACGGATATTAATCCAAACCACAAGTCACTTTATATCAGATGAAAGAACAGTCGCGCTGGGTTACTGAGCTCTCGAGCCAAACCTATCTACAACACTGCTGTGTCTAGAGGCGGGGTCTGCTACTGTACTGCTAAACTGCCTGCTCTTTTATACTACTCTCTTATCGCGATGACTAAATAATATTATATACACTGGTCCGTTTATCCGTGAAATCTGACTTGAAATCCCTGCTCGAATAATGCTATTGGCTCCCTATACCGGTAGATCGAACACCGGTTTAGACTCGATTGATCGAAGTTGAAATATTATGGTATCTTGGTGATAACGCTGGGTCCGCGACTCGCAGCTCGGGCGATGCTCTTGCCTAGACGTGTCTCTTCTTCGTCCTAGCCCTATTCAGATTCTCCTACTGAGGTCGGGGTCTCTTCGCGAGCGACTTAGACGGTTCGCGGGCGCTGTCAAACTCTCGTGGTTCAACTATATTGATCGCGTTTCGGCTGTTGCCATCTTTGATTGGACAGCCCCACCTGGAGCGCGCTTTGGCATCGGTCACCTAATTCATCTTGGTCATACTCCGGATCTGCACGGACCTCGGAGCTATAGCCATTCGGGGTATTCGCTGCTTTCCGTTCTCGGAGCCCTCCGCTTGCATATGACACACACGTCCACTAATCCCAGGAATGCTGCGACAAACAAAGTGTCTCTGGAGGTGGTCGCGACCACTGAGTTCCGTCCGTGATTGCCAAATATAGATTCCTTCTAACTCCTCTGTATTCCAAGTCAGCGTCAGCGCTTCTAGGCGGGTTCCTAGGTACTGTCTGGTTATTCGAGATCGTCTCCGTGTGAGCGCGACTCTAGCTATATGACTGGTAGCTCTCCGCGCGAGGCGTCGCGGAAGCTTCTCGGGATGTCTGCGTGATTGTTTATACTGAAAATCACAAAATAGCTGCGTTTCACGTGTGGTTGCTTTCACGGCTTATCACTGGAGCCGTCCTGTCTCAGCCAGACACAGACGGAAAGTGGCACCCAGTCGTATTCTACTCCAAGAGTTTGAACGACATCCAACGTAACTACAAGATCCACAACAAGGAGATGCTCACTATTATCTGGGCCCTCAAGGAGTGGCAGCACTTCCTCGAGGGTATGCAGCATCCGGTTGAGATCTGGACAGATCACAAAAACTTGGAGTACTTCCGGAAGGTGCAGAACTTGAGCTGTAGACAAGCGCGGTGGCCTCTGTACCTGTCCCAGTTCAACTTTGCGCTGCACCACCAACCCGGCCGCCTTATGGGTCGTCCAGACGCATTGTCCCATCACCCCAATCACGGAGTAGGCTCGGACAACACGGATGTCACCCTCCGCTGCCCGGACTTGTTCCATGTCCATGTGCTGGAAAGTGTTGTGGTTGCTGGACCCGAGATTCCTCTTATTTGCAACATCCGGGAGGCCTTCGCGGATGAGCCGGACCTTGAGGACCCTGTTGCGCTTGTCACATGGGAACTCCTCAAGAACCGGAATGTCCGCTCCCCTGGTCGTCCGAGTGGCGGGTTTTGGACAGACTCCTCTACTTCCGTGGTAAGATCGCTGTACCATGGAATAACAATCTCCAGTGCCGGATCATGGCGCAGCACCACAACACTCAGGTTGCTGGACATGCCGGCCGCTTTAAGACCTTGGAGCTCATCTCCCAGAATTACTGGTGGTCCCAGCTGTCCCAGCATGTTGGCCAGTATGTCTGCACCTGTGATCCGTGCAATCAGACTAAGGCGCTCCAGAAGCTGCCCCACAGAGAACTCCACCCAATGGAAATTCCGGATGAGCGCTGGGATACTGTCTCGGTGGACTTCATTGTTGAGCTTCCAGATGCCCATGGGTTTGATGCGGTCATGGTTGTGGTTGATGTCCTAGGTAAGCGGGCCCACTTCAACGAGTGCCACACTGGTCTTGGCGCAGTTGGAGCCGCCCAGCTCTATTACCAGAACATCTGGAGGCATCATGGAACCCTCTGGAAATACATCTCTGACTCGGAGATGACCCGTCTGTCCATCAAGCTCTCGGACAAGCACCTCGGACCCTTCAAGGTAGTGAAGGTCATCGGAAAGGGTGTATACAAGCTCGAGCTCCCCCCCCAGTACTCCCAGCTTCATCCGGTCTTTCCGGTGGTAAAGCTCGAGCTCGCAGAGCCGGACCCATCTCCCAGATGCCCCTGGAACGATGAACCACCACCCATCCTCTGGACGGACTGTGACGTTCGCTGGGAAGTCAAAGAGATCCTTGAGGCAAAGGTTCAGTATGGTAGCCTCTGGCACATAGTGTGGTGGAAAGGCTATGCCTGGAACACAATAAGTGGATAAAGTACTCTGACGTCTTTGCCAACGACCCTGTTGATACCTACTACCGCCGCTACCCCAACACTCCGTGCTGGATTGCCTCGGCTGTGTTCGACTCCCTCTCATTCCGGAAGTGCAATACCCATGTCTGGTGCATACATTGGGACACCGTATTCCAAGGGGGGTGATGTCAGGGAAACCTCTCATCTGGCCCCTCATCCAGCCCTTCATCCAGATCATCTGGATCATTCAACCCTTCGTCTGGGTCGTCCAACCCTTCATCCAGATCGTCCAGCCCTCTGTTCGGCTCTGGCCTTCTGTCCGTCTCCGGCCTCTCATCCAGAAAAGAATCACGGCTATGTTGATAAATTGAAAACACTAAAATAATTGATAACCTAATTTAGAACTACTTTTTTTCATATTAACATAAAAATTACCCTCTCCATCTACAAAACCAACTAATCAATAAGGATCAAATATACTTTCATTGATAATAGAAGGTCTTTCTACAGGTTTAAATTTAGGAAAAGCCAATTTTAATAGACAGGATGTGCACGAGCCGCACGCGGCTTTTGGCACTTGCACGAGATTTTTGGTTTTTCATATATAATTATGAGTTGAATGGCCTCCAAACCTGTATTCTAGGCCTGAACCCTGTGCCTCTTGAGTATCATTAAATTCAGTCGCAGAGCAAGGGTGAGAAATGCCATATTTTGACAGCATTTACAACATCACCGTGGGGCTAACAGGATGACATCACACATGCCGCAATCAATTCAACGCTCACCAGGCTCACCATATAACAGATGCACCAGACACGACCAACACCTTTCCTTGGATGTATTATATTTGCAGATATGGTATGGAACCCTCCCCAAACAAAATTTCTCGTGCAGCTTTGCACAATGCCCATCTAATTTATCAGATAAGCCGTTATTCATGCTAGATCTCATATTTATAATCTGATTTAAACCTTTCTTCATCCGGAACCTCCTCCGACATCTCCCTTCGCTTCACTCACATCCGGAACTTCACCCTCCGGCCTCCGTTCCGTCTCTTTCCAGTCGCTCGCACTGGCATGTGTCATGTGAGGCCCGGCATCATTGCTGATCCCTTTGGATATGTGCTACTGGCTAGTACCTATTAGTTTATAAATCTTCACCTAGCATGGGAATCCTCATCCTTTCTTTTCTTTAGATCCCCCGTTAGTTTTCGCGCTCCCATGCTGAGCTAAGGTTGCCCTTACAACTGCTACATTTGAATTCTGGTCGAGCTCTGGCACCAGAAATCATTGTGGTGGTAGGCATGTCATTATGCTGCCAGATGTGATTCTGGTGTCCTGGCGCCAGATCAGCCAGATGGGTTTTGTTTTCTTGGTGTTGAAAGCTGAAAGCATGAGAGGAAATGAATTGGTGAAAGGAAGCTGTAGAAAGAAGCCGAGTTTCCTGCTCTTTTGAAGGGGAGCGTACAAGAATGAAGATTCTATGTATATGATGAGTGTTGTGTTCTTGTCCTCGTTGAAGCGCATCAACTCGGAAGCATCCACGCCCCCAAGAAAAAACAGAAAAAAGAAGGAAATATATACTCAATGTGCCATACTAAAGTGACCGGAATGAAGTGGATTCATCAATTCCTCGATGGTCCATAGCAAAACTATGGGCCAGACATTGCCAATACCTAGTTAACGGGCTGAGTTCACGATCCAACGCAAAAAAGCAGGGTTCCAAGTCTCTCAGGCGGTAAAAATGTTGTTCTTAATCTGGTCTGCACACAGAACAATTTTGTTTCCATCATAACTTGATTCATATTGAAGCCATGTCTGGCTCCAATATTTCCTGTGCAGCTGTTAAAATACCTGTGGCAATGTCCGACACCATCAGACCCACAATAATGTCCTCAGAACCCACCTCAGTTGCCAAATATTGGCATTTGGCGGATTCGTGATTGTAATGGGTAAAGTCCCTCATGCCTCAAGTATGAGTATCCCAGGAAACTCTAAATGGAGTGCAATATCTTAACTGCTTCCATTTTGGGTTGATTATAATATATCTTGACCAACATGACTGAAATAGGCTAACAAACAACCGAGGTACGAGGTAAATTCGTTTGTAGCATCTGTCTATGAGAGACTAGTTAGTTTACAGCATAACAAGTAGTTAAACCAAAAAACAAGCACACGTGCATTCCCATGACTGACTCCGAAATCGAACCGGATGCACATCAATCCCCATTTCACCCTGCAAGGGTCAACAGAGACTCGAGAGTAGCCGCAGACCATCTGCTATCCAGCCATTCTCGACCTGGTTTGGGATTAGCCATTAGTTGAATATTGGCAGTCGAAGATTGTATTGTTGTCGTCTTCGGTCTCGCGCAAACAGACCCTCTAGCGAGTTGTATGAGTAGACTGCATGAGAGTTGCTGGTATCTAATCGAAGTATGCATGCAGGCACCAACGGGATCAGTAAAAAGAAGGCAAACCCCAAATGGCTTGCTCCAGAATCGAACTGGCAGTCCTGCGGGTAATATGGTAATGTATCAAGACAAGCAGGTGCGGACCATCCACTAATAAGTCGTGCTATACTGAGTAGACTTGGTTGAGATTGGAATTGATATTCACCATTTGATCGAAGCGGACATTCCATCTCGGGAATCCTTCGTAGTGTTGCGCAAGCAGACCAAACCAGCCTTGCACTGTGCAGTGAATCGATTTCGGAAACATAGAGTGCAGTTCATGAGAGTCATATCCACAAAGAGCCCGCATCGACGCCCGAAGCCGGTCAGGGGGTGTCCAAAACCCAACAGAAAGCAAAAAGAATCACTGATGTGCAATCGTTGCATGGCTTGACTCGGAATCGAACCGGTATTCCTGCATGTGTAATGCTTTCATTGTCACAGCCAACAAATGCGGACCATCCGCTGTCAAGTCGTTTCAGGGTTGGGGTGGGACTTGCATTAGATGTTGAATGTTGAACATTAAGCCTCTCGCGTCCGAACTCACAACTTGAACCAATGTCAAACCGCTCGAACCTCAAGTGATCAATATAGTGCACATTGCAACGCACAATTGCCAAAAAATCAACCGCACAATGACATGGTGACATGTCTTGACCCAGAATCGAACTGGATGTCCATCGCATTTCAACTGGTTGGTTCGACTGAGGAAGCGAAAGCAGGCACGGACCATCCACTATCAAGTCATTCTATGCTTGGTTGGGACTCAATTGACACATACGTGGACTGGGGTTGATTGAATGTTGGGAGTCGAGAAGTCCTTCGGGGTGTGATCCACGTCCTTCGGGGTGTGATCCACAACACAAACTGACATTATTGACAATGAACCGCGCGAACTAGGTATCAGGATGCCAAAAACATTTGGCGTGTCGGAAAAAGCCCAAATGCCAAATCAGAGCCGATTTGGGAATATCAGGTCCTGTCAGGCCGTCAGGTTTGGGAGGGGGCTGATAACCCAGAAAATCCGTTATAAGGGCTGATCAGGCTGACCGGCCTGATCAGCCTGATAAGGGGATTTTCAGCGGATTATTCAAAACATTTCATCCTCTTCCGAGGATTCCCTTCAAGTGCTCTTACTATGCTCTATCTAATGATTTAATGTATTCTAGTTCAAGATCAACAAGTAATCTGTTGACAAGGCATGATTTCATTGGAAGGTCATGACCTGAGTTATGTACCTTGCTCCGCTCACCGGTTCTCACAGAAGCTTTTGCTCAATCTTGCTCATTTGACCTGGTGTTTTCATTTTTTCAATGTCTTCAGATACTGTTGATGAATCTAAACTATTCAGAATGCCAACACACCAATTTTATTATCCTTCAGTTGGGGGTGACCTGACCAGCCCTGACCAGGTGCTGACCAAGGCTGATATTGAACCTGATCAAGTCTGACAAGGCTGTCAGGTTCGGTCAGCCCCTGATCAGGCAAATCGCGTTTTTCCGACACGTGGACCTTGATGACTTGACCCGGAATCGAACCGGCACTCCTGCGGGTATTCATTATCGAGCACAGACAACAAGCTGGTGCGGACCATCCGCTATCAAGTCATTCCGAGCTTGGCTGGGACTCGGATTGGACTGGGCGTTGAACGCTGCGGTGATCGGAACAAAAATGAGGTTTGTACCTACATATGTTCATCGATGGCAATGTTACTCGAATTTCAAACCAGGTTAACTTTCTGGCTGGAAGGACTTAGGATTCAATGTCGGCCTTGGATAGATCATCTTTGGATGGAATGGGATTGGAGCCACAGTTGAGCCTCGTACCAGGCAAAGTAAAGGGCACAGAGAGTACGAGGATAAAAATTGTATGTCTGTGAGAAGTATTATGTCCTTGTCCGGGTTAGCACTGACTGATATTAGTCGCCTTATCCCCGCCTCCAAAAAAAAAGAAAAGCAAAAAACTCTGCAACCTGCAACTGTCGGATGACTGACCCCGGAGTCGAACCGGAAATATTTATTCTGGGGGTATGCTGACCCCGCTATCACACATCAAGCAGGCGCGCACCATCCACTGTCAAGTCGTTTTGTGCTTGGGTTGGGATTGGTATTTGGAATCGGATTTGGATTCGGATTCGGATTATTGGGCGTTGGGGGGTTGGATGTTGAAAGTCGAACGCTGGACGTCCTATTAGCTAACACATACAAAGACGCGCACCGCCACATTTCCTCTTTCGCTTTCCATAAGTTCGCAATTTCCCCGGGTCGGTGTGATGAGCGGCCCGCTGAATGTAGCCCCATCTACTTAAAAACTGACTCGCTATGTCGTTCAGAGGTTTGGGCTTTGTTCTCTCCAGTAATCATATGAGGGAAGGCTGATGAATTTCTTGTATGCACGCAGCTCGGACGTGCTTGCAGACCTGCGAGTGAATGTAATGCTGGAGGGCTCGGAAAAGGTGCTTTGGTTCAAGGTGCGCTTCTATGTTCCTGTTTGATTATTGAATTTAGTCGTGTAAGAACGTTTCTTGAAAGACGAGGAAATCATCGAGCAGAACGAAACCCAGCAGATCCAGTGGACGATGCACCGGCCGCGGAACGGGTAGTGCATTCGCATCCCCTCGCCCGGCGCGTTCATCCCCTTGATCCCGCCACGCCCAAACTCGCTCCACCCGCCCGGCACGCTGCTGTTTGAGTCGCGCACAAATGCACCTACACCACATACGCAGACCTCGATACTCCCGCCCTCTCACGCCCGAGCGCGTCCTCATCCACGCACGAAGCAGATACCACCCACACCCACTGCGAGTGCACTGTCCTGCATGGGTGTGGATTATTTCCGCGCTTCTGACTTTCCTTTCCTCTCAATGTAGACGCACGCGTCGTCGCACCTCGCGGGCGCCCACTCACTCAAGCACGCCGCCTCCCCTCGCTCCTCTCCTGCTTCGCCGCAAGCCCAAATGCCATGTATGCGAATGCGCTGGGCGGCAGCGTTCTGCGCGGGTTCTCCACGCCGCTGGTGGCGAGGTGGGAGCAGCTCCCACCGACGAAGCTGCCGAGTCGCTAGTTGTTCGTCGGGAACGCCGCGTTTGACCCCACCGAACACGACGTCCGCGATGTCGTCGCTCAGTTCGGTGACGTCGAGTCCGTGCGCCTGAGTGCGTTCCCTCTCCCTTTTTTCTCACTCTTGTACCGATAATGTTTCACTCGTGCGCAGTCATGAACCCCGACGGGCCCTTCCGCCGCTTCGGCTACGTGACCTTCACCTCGCAAACCGCCGCAGACGAATGCCGCAACACCCGCTTCGAGATCTTCGGGCGGCCCGTGCACCTCGACTACTCTACGCCCCCCTCGCACGCCGCCGGCTCCTCAGCGCCTTCGTCCACCCGCACCCCCGCCGCGTCCTCTTCGTCGGCAACATGCCCTACGGCACCGAAGAGGCCAGGCCAACCTGCGCGAGAAGCTCACGCCCTTTGGCACCCTAAAAGCATCCACGTCACCACCGAGCCCGTGGCGAGTTCCTGCAGGAGGAGGACGCCGCGGACTGTATATACTCGACCGTAACTTGCGGGTGGACTATTGACGAGCCAGAACCCCGCGACCCATCCATCGGCTGTACTTTTACAACTATAGGGGGAACGAGGAGGCGCTGCGTACGGTACTGAATGAGTTTGAGACGAGCATACGGAGCATGCATTTCTGTGAGTGCGCGTTGCGACTAGTGGGAGCAACACTTTTTTTTGCGCACTGTTTTGTCCTATACTAACGCTCGCACAGTACGCTCCAGCCTCACCGGCGAGCTCACCGGTTCCGGCTCCGGCTTCGTCGAATTCCTCTCCATCGAGCGCGTCACCCAGGCCCTCACAAAGGTCGGCGACAGCGTCATCCCGTACGGGGCCATCAACCACGAGTATGCGCGCAGTCGCGAGGGTGCGTGACGTTTCCTTCCCTCTGGTTCTTCATTCGTTTGCCTCGAGTTCTCGATTTTTTCCATCCATCGCATCTATCGCATCCCAATACTATGCTTCTCTTTCCCAATATCTTCCTCTTTTTGTTTTCCGTCTTTTCTCTGCGCGTTTTCCGTCTTTTCCGAGCTTTATTAATGTGGCGTGTTTTTTCAGGCGGCCCTCGACATGGCGGGCAGGAACCAGGCGAACGGCAGGGGGGCGGGGAGTGGGTACGGGAGTGGGCGCCCGCAAGGCGGGTACGCGGTCGGGTACGGCGGCGGACAAGGCGGATACGGGAGGGGAGGCGGAGGTGCCGGTGGATATGACGGCGCGCGGCCGCAGGGGGTATAGCGGGGGGGGATTACTAGGTCTCTTTCGATTCTCGCTCCATTTTTCCCCTACTTATATGCATGCCTCCCCGCACTCCCGACTGTACCCTATTCGCATAATACTAACTCACTACCCACGCTAGTAGGTTACACACAAAATCATCACATGTACCTAGACCTACGTATGTACTGGAATGAACCCACTGCTCACTGTACTGCTCATGTTATGCCTATTTCGAGTTGGGTGAGAAAGACGGAGATTCGATCTCGAAGGCGAACTCGGTGCATATGCAATTCGACGGGGCAAAACGCGGGGCGATGTACGTGCACTGCTGCTAATTGATAGCAAGATATGACAACTAGTTACTAGGACAAAGGAAAGGAAGGGGTAGTAGAGTAGAGTAGAGGACGCGGGACGCGGTGTCGACGGGGTGAAATACGTGAAATACGTAGCGGATCTATGTATTTCCCAGACAGACAGATTCACGCGGGCGAGAACGGTCCTCCACCGCCTCGTCCCCGTGCAGGTGTGGTTGCCGCGGCGCCGGGGTATAAAGGCCGGCGGAGACCGCGAGAGTCGGAGTCGGACTTGGAGTCGGAGGGGCAGGGTCAGAGCGAGTGACGAGGCGGGATGGGTAGGACGAGGAGTCGCACCCCGTCCCGCCTGAGTCCATGTCGACAAAGAGTCGAGTCCACGTCCAAGTTTCCTTCAGGCACGCGTACGCCCCGAGGGTGCAGTCGTGCGGAGCCCGGTGGGGAGAGCGGCCTAGGCACCAGAGGCAAGACCGTACGGTGGGAACGGTAGACGGTTGACCCGATTCAAGTGCGAAGAGGCATCAAAGGCAGTGAAAGGAAATGAAAATGAGGCGGAAGGTGCAGGGGGTAGGGGGAGGCGCGCGCGTGGGTGCGGGTGCGAGTTCGAGCCTTCGAGCCCCAGGTGAGTGCGAGCCCAAGGGCGGGTCCGCGCGGGGCCGAGCGTCGTCAGGGAAGGAGCCGGTGCGTATGCGGGTGCAGGTGCGGGTGCGAGAGGCTCTCAGTCCGAGGTCGTGAAGGTGTGGAGCCAGGTGTTAGGGAAGGAAAGCAAGTGGGCCGAGCTGGGGCGTATGCTGCCGTGGTCCTATTCTCGGTAGCGTTACCGCGCGTCTCCCGAGTGCGCCCCTCCCGTGCGGGCGCAGTGCGTGCCTCCCTACATGGCATGCCTCCAACGCGCCTGCCTCCACCACCATGCGATGCTTGACCGCGCTCAACTTCGCAAGCACCCCGCCCACCGAGACCCCCGCCACGCGTCCCGGTGTCGGCTGTCGGCTATTGATACAAAGAAGACGCTACGCAGGGAAGGGCGCCTAGACGTCCAAAGGGGCGCGGGGACAAGAGGAGGAAGGGGGAGGTGCAGCAAAGGTGTGCTTCCCGCCTTCTGCCTACCCAACCTCGGGGGAGGCCGCAGTCTTCATCAGGGATATTGGTGGGCTTGAGCGATGCGACGGGATCGGTGGAGTTGGTTCGCATCGCTTGGGGACAGTGGCGCTCTGCAACGTGCATGAGTTGATGGGCGGAGAACCGAGATGGCAATCCGCTATATTGTTTATACCGTATGTCGCATGCCGCTAACTTCTCTCGGTGGTATCGGCGTCGTGCTCGTGCACCGCGCGCGATACGTCTAACTCGCCGGTTATCTTGTCGTGCTTTTCCTGTCCAAGTCCAAGCTCAAGTCCAGCCGGAGCCTCGGGCGGAATTTCGTTTAGATCGTGTACGTTGCTGAGGATGACGCGGACGATTCCAGTGGTGCTTCGGAATCGAGCTGTTTCCAATAAGTCCATGAGCTCCTGGTCAGGACAAGTGAACGAATAGACGTACGAGCGGCAAGCGCAATCGTGGGCTCGAGTGAGGTCGAAGACGTCGTGATTGCATACGTCGTTGCCGCTGAGACCCCCCGAGGGCGCGACGTAGGTGGGTGTTCTGAGCTCTAGATTGTTTTATGCTGCGCAGTGGCGCGTTCCCGTCCTCGTGGAGCTGCGAGCTTGCTGTCAGTATGAGGTGCGCATCGGGCGTCGGCGGAGTCCTGGTCGAGTTCAGCAAGTACTCGAAGTCTTCCACAAGTAGCCACTGAGTCCGGGCGCGGTGGATTGAAAGATTTCACGACTTGGTTGCTCAGATTTGCCCATTTCCGTCGAGCTGGACATCCACTCGCGTCGGTTGGAGGCAACATTGAGCTATCCAATTATCTCCAAACCGCAAGCCGGCAGCAACGTGACGGGAGGAAGAAAGGCGCATTTGGCAATGTTGGCATCAAAGATCGCGCTGTGCTCCTCGTCAACCACGACGTCGAGCGTTATGGCCAAGCTATAGCTGACACCAATGACAGCCAGCGAGCGCCCTGATGCGCAGCAGGGGCCCCTTGCGCTGAGATACAGCGCAGTCTCTGAACAAAGGAAGACTTGGGCTGCACTTGGGAGAACTCTTCTTGCCTCGCGTACTTCGGATTCCTCTCCCCTCGTCGTTACGTCGTCTTCTACTTGCTGCCCCTGGTCGGTTTCTCGTCCACCGACGCCGCAAAAGTCACACCGCGTCCCGCACTCCACATCTCCTACGCACACTTCCGTCTCAAGACACCGTACAAATCTTCGCGCAGGCTGACGTCGCTGTTTGGATATCCTAAAAGAACTAGGCTCTTCGTCAGCCCTCCCTTCCTGCAAGTTACAAAGCACGTCCGGAATGGAGCGTCGCTTCCAGTGTACTTTCTCCCCTTTGTCCCTCGCTCCCGCCGCTCGTCTGCCCATTCCACCGTGTATCCTATCGTGCCGCTGTAATCTCTGTTCTTTGCTCCCCGTTTCTTATGCTGTCGGCGCAGAACAGAACTGGGCGGTGTGGGGGCAGAGAAGGCAGGCAGCGGCGGAGGACCTGGGAGCCGCAAGATCCCCGCCACTCGGAAGCGCGCCTCAGCAGCGGGACATCGGGTCGGGTTGAAGGTGGGAGGGCAAGCACGATCAAGATGGCGTACGTCCCACGCCGTCTCCTTCACGACATGCGGGGTTCTTCTCCGATAAATTCGACGATGGGCAAAGTACTCGTGCAACATCGAGGGTACGTTCCCTCCTTTCTTTTCTCTAGCCAAGCTAACTGACCCGTATTTTTCATTTCATCTGCGCACCTGTGCACAGGTAGCAGCCGAGGGGGACGTCGCTGGTGCCCGACCACATCGCGCCTTGCATATCTATAGTCTTCGTCTTCCGCCGAGATAGTTTATTAGATGGAGGTCGCACGCCGACGCGACGTACTCCTCGCACCACATGTTCTCCGCATATTGATCGCGCCGGTGCGGGCGTGCGCGTCGCGGTCCCCGTTCTCATTTATCTCGCCCTGGGTTCTATTTGATTTGTTTGCGTCTACGCCGGGGGTCGGGCGATCTCTAGATTCTGGACCCGGGAGGAATACGGAATGGCTAGAGTGGTCCGCAGTATTATTTGTTTATTTTATTCAGCATACAACGTATTGAATTAAATAAAACAATGTTTTTTCGAACTCAATGAAGATCGCTACAAACAGTGTTGACTGTGATGATTTAGCGCTGAGGTTCTGAACGAGGATGGGGAACACAATAAATTCAAAAATAGCCATCAAATTCCGGCGCTTTGCCAGAAATCTCTCGGCAACTTCCTCCAGACCTCGGCTCGTATTCAAAAATCAAGGCCTTTTGGCATACAGAGTCTTCATATGCTTTAGTTCTCGTATTTCAATGCCGAGATCAAATGGAAAGGACTTGATCGCAAGCCAACAAAATTGTCTTTTTGGAACCACCGGTCCGATGAGGAATCACCGCCACAAGAAGTAACGCAACACGACTGTAACACGTGTCCACCGCTCCTTGTACACGACGACCATGGTCGAGTATTCGTTCCTCAGTACGTCAACAGGATGTTCGGCCAAATTCACTTTGCTAACTACACTCCCGCAGTATTACGTGCAGAAAGGCTCGGCAGCCGCCAGCCACCAGAATTTTACGTCACGGTAGCAGACGGCTCTCGCAATGAATCTAAGAGTTCTGTTGCGAGGGGGGCCACACCTAAGTGGAATTTCAAGTCAAGGATGTGAGTGCCTCTAATTTTGAACGTCTTGTACACTATTAAGTGACTTGAATACAGTTCAGCAAATTCCAACTCCGATAACTTCACCATCAAGATTTTCTGGAGATACGATAGGAAGGAAGAATTGATGGGCCAGTGTGATATGTCCATTCCTGAGCTATTGCAGCAGCAAGGTGCTTCTAAGAGTGGTGTGTTGCTTGTCATAAGTTGCCAATTAGTAAATTACTCACTGGCTGCAGTCCCACTAGAGCTCCGACTGAAGAACAAATCTTCAGGACATGTTTTTGTACAGCTGAGTGCAGACAGAGAGGAATCAGCATTGCCTGTTGCTCCTGTTCCACCAGTTCAAACCAGGACCTTAGGATCACAGAACAAAGAGGATAGCCAGGCAATAGGAACTGGTGCCAGAAGGTGGGCCATTTCCCTGTCCAAAAAAGTGTTTTTACTCACTAGTATCTTTCCAAGCACACCGACTCGCAACAAACCTTCAGGACAGCTGTCTATCCAGCCAAGCACAAAGAGAAAGGCAACAGCATTGCCTGTTTCCCCTGCACAAACCAGATCACCAACACCTCAGAACCGAAAGGATAGGCAGGGGAGAGCACTCAGTGCAGAAAAGTGAGGTGTTTCTCTCATTGCAATCTGGTTCTCTGCTCATAAGGAATCTTGTCCAAGCACATCAACTCATCATCATCTTACTGGTAAGCACATATGTAAGCCATGATCATGGCTTATCTATTTCATCAGTGAATATGCATGGAGGTAGAGGTGGTGCTGGAGGTGGTGGTGGAATAAAAGGAGGCTCTGGTGGGCCTGGTGAAGGATCACAGTTAATACTCCAGGGGACCAATAATGTATTGGTCAATGATGACAATGCAGCAAGTAAGTTCTTCAACTGTGTAGAGAGATTAGCAAACTGATTGAATGGTGCAGAACAAAAGGAGCTACTAACACTCCTAACACCTATAGATGTTGATGCTTCCCAACGGCCTCTATGCCTTGAAGGAACTCGCAAAGATATCTTGGATCAAATCATCCAGCAGCTCACTGTCTCTTCAGAGGGCTGCAATATCCTTTGGCTTCATGGAGTTGCCGGATCTGGCAAGAGTACAATGGCAGCCAGCATAGCCCAACATTTCTTGAAGCTCAAGACTCTTGGGGTCTTTATCTTCTTCACTAGAAACCAAGAGACTAGCCCTCGAGCTGTGCTGCACAGTATTGCTTACCAACTGGCATTATTGAATGAAGACTTCAAGGTCAAGCTCTGTGACAATTTGAGTTGCAATCCTGGGGTTGTAAATGCTGATATCAAAACACAATTTCAAAAACTACTCAAAGACCCTGTTTCTGCTACTCATTCCAGTTTCTCTGGGTTCATTGTCATAATCTTGGATGCTTTAGATGAGTGTGATACCTCTGGCCGCCAAACTCTCATCTTACTCATCATCAACGAGTTTCCTCAGCTGTGTCCCGCTATTCGTTTCTTTATCACAAGCCGCCGAAATGAGGACATAGCTGCTCAGTTTGATGACAAGGATTGCATTACCCAGCTTCCACTTGAAGTTTTGGACAACCAAAGTCAAGTCAGCAGAGATATGCTTCTTTATATACAGCATCGGTTCAAGAACATTCGAGAAAGGCACAGAATTTCAGACCAGAATTGGCCAGGAAAAAATTCTTTGCAGACACTTGTCAAGTTATCTGGGAGCTTATTCATCTGGGCAGCAACAGCTTGCAATCTTGTTCAGGATGCCTTTGATTTCGAAGGCACACTGAGAAAATTGCTCATAGCAGGTTCTAAGATAGAGCACAACCTTTATCACCTGTACAGTGTGGCACTGGAAACCTCAGGCAAATGGGGAGAAGAAGAATTTGCAAATGTTGCACAGAAAATTCTCTCTGCAATTGTAATTGCTAAGGATCTACTCACTGATGAAGCCTTGGACCACCTTCTAAATTTAAAGCCGGGTACATCAGCTCGAGTCCTGCGTCATCTTGGTTGTGTTATTTACTGGAGTGAGGGGAAACCCGCCCGTATCCTTCATGCCTCATTTGCAGATTATCTGGTAGCTCCTGAAAAGTCACACCCCAAGCCCTGGTTTGTTGAGCCAACAGTTGGCAATCAATTGCTTGCAATGGGCTGTCTGCATGTGCTCCATACACAGCTTTGCTTCAATATCTGTGCTCTTGAAAGCTCATACTATCTCAATTCTGAGATTAAAGACCTCAATAGTCGTATTGCACACTATATCTCTTCCGAGCTTGCTTATGCTAGCAAATTTTGGCCAACACATGTTGCTAGTATCACAGGAACACAATCAGATGATTGCCTTCACTCTGCATTAAACCATTGCTTTCCAGAATTTTTTTTGTACTGGCTTGAAGTCGTGAGTTTTCTGAAGTGCATAGATGTTGCTCTTGCAGATGTCAACCGCCTGAAGGAGCTTATACATGTGGGTCAAAAGATTCAAAATAATTACACAGCTAATGATTGGTAGGGACATCTGAGTACATTTTTTGGAGAGGCACATGGATTTATTAGGAATTTTGGACCCATCATTGCACAAAGTGTTCCACACATCTATCTCTCAGCAGTGCCATTCTCACCAGAAGACTCTATGTTGCATAAAAGATGTGGTAGCAAGTTGCAGAAGGTGTTGCAGTACCAAGGGCCATCAAGCCTGGGTCAAATATCTGTTTTGACAGTAATGCAGAAACACACAGACTGGGTCCGCTCCGTTGCCTTTTCTCCTGATGGAACAAGGATTGTGTCTGGTTCAGATGATGAAACCATCCGCATCTGGAATGCTGCAACAGGGGAGGCAGTGGGCACACCATTGGAGGGGCACACAGACTGGGTCGGCTCAGTTGCCTTTTCTCCTGATGGAACAAGGATTGTGTCTGGTTCAGATGACAGAACCATCCGCATCTGGAATGCTGCAACAGGGGAGGCAGTGGGCACACCATTGGAGGGGCACACAGGCTCAGTCAGCTCAGTTGCCTTTTCTCCTGATGGAACAAGGATTGTGTCTGGTTCAGGTGACAAAACCATCCGCATCTGGAATGCTGCAACAGGGGAGGCAGTGGGCACACCATTGGAGGGGCACACAGGCTGGGTCCGCTCAGTTGCCTTTTCTCCTGATGGAACAAGGATTGTGTCTGGTTCAGGTGACAAAACCATCCGCATCTGGAATGCTGCAACAGGGGAGGCAGTGGGCACACCATTGGAGGGGCACACAGACTGGGTCTGCTCAGTTGCCTTTTCTCCTGATGGAACAAGGATTGTGTCTGGTTCAGGTGACAAAACCATCCGCATCTGGAATGCTGCAACAGGGGAGGCAGTGGGCACACCATTGGAGGGGCACACAGGCTGGGTCCGCTCAGTTGCCTTTTCTCCTGATGGAACAAGGATTGTGTCTGGTTCAGGTGACAAAACCATCCGCATCTGGAATGCTGCAACAGGGGAGGCAGTGGGCACACCATTGGAGGGGCACACAGACTGGGTCTGCTCAGTTGCCTTTTCTCCTGATGGAACAAGGATTGTGTCTGGTTCAGATGACAGAACCATCCGCATCTGGAATGCTGTCTGGTTTAGGTGACAAAACCATCCACATCTTGAATGCTGCAACAGGGGAGGCAGTGGGCACACCATTGGAGGGGCACACAGGCTGGGTCCGCTCAGTTGCCTTTTCTCCTGATGGAACAAGGATTGTGTCTGGTTCAGGTGACAAAACCATCCGCATCTGGAATGCTGCAACAGGGGAGGCAGTGGGCACACCATTGGAGGGGCACACAGACTGGGTCTGCTCAGTTGCCTTTTCTCCTGATGGAACAAGGATTGTGTCTGGTTCAGATGACAGAACCATCCGCATCTGGAATGCTGTCTGGTTTAGGTGACAAAACCATCCACATCTTGAATGCTGCAACAGGGGAGGCAGTGGGCACACCATTGGAGGGGCACACAGGCTGGGTCCGCTCAGTTGCCTTTTCTCCTGATGGAACAAGGATTGTGTCTGGTTCAGATGACAGAACCATCCGCATCTGGAATGCTGCAACAGGGGAGGCAGTGGGCACACCATTGGAGGGGCACACAGGCTCAGTCAGCTCAGTTGCCTTTTCTCCTGATGGAACAAGGATTGTGTCTGGTTCAGGTGACAAAACCATCCGCATCTGGAATGCTGCAACAGGGGAGGCAGTGGGCACACCATTGGAGGGGCACACAGACTGGGTCTGTTCAGTTGCCCTCTCTGCTGATGGGACCGAGATTTTGTCTGCTTCAGAGGACAAAACAATTCACATCTGCAATGCTGCAACAGGGAAGGAAGTGGAACCAACCATGGTAGGCTGCATTATTTTAATTCCTTCTCACCAAATGACCGTTCCTAGCCTTTGACATCAGGCATCAATTGGCAAACAAACCCAGCATTTACAGATGGCTGGGTCTGCAGCTCCTCATCTAAACGCATGTTCTGGGTCCCTTTGTGGCTCCGTGACAACTTCTGTCTTCCATGGAACTCATTTGTTATCACCCCCAGAGGTATCACAAAGCTCAACCTTATCAACTTTGTGCATGGTAATCACTGGACCAATTGCATGGTTTCAAACAGTGATGTCCCCATTCCCTATATTTTTCAACTTGGAAGTAAATGTCCATCAGGATAATAGGATAATCCTTCATTAATATTGGAATTCACGGTAGGGTGTATTTCCTGTTTGTGAATAAATACATTCAAATGATGGGACCCTTATTTCCACAAAAGAAGATATTCCACACACAAGATTTAATCTTGTGTGTGGAATAAATGCTCATTTGTAAAATATATTCCTGTAATTGAGTATGGAAACAATAAAAATAATAGGTGCGACACAAATGGGGTGATGATGCATTTATTCCACAAACAAAGCCTTCCTTCATCCTATTTTTATTCACCAACAGGAAAATAATAGGGTGTTTCATGACGAGTTTTTTGAGCCTTTTTCACATGCCTTTTATGGTCCCTTTTTTTGATATGGCCAAAAAATGTTTTCAATGTTTTTTGAAAGTGTGCATATAAGGGGTTGAGGCCTTTTGTGCATTGTTTTCATTTTTTGATAGTGTTTTATAGCTCTTTTTTTTCACCCCATCCAAAAACTGGACCATGTTTTTGCTTAGAGGTTCCACAACAAACCCTTTTTTAGGCGCTTTTTGTTCGTTGTTTTGATGTTTTTCCATTGAAAAAAGAACGATAAAAAGACCTAAATAAGGCCTCAAAAACACTCAAAAAACCTGTGATGAAACACCCTAATGCCTACTCTGAATTCCCCTAATACTTTGTGTCAAATGCTGAACGAAATCAAGCCCAGGATTCTGAATGAATCACCGAGGGAGGCACTCATGATAAGCAGTGAATAAATCCACATGCAAAAACATATTATTTTTTGCTTTTCATGCGGTACATTTATAATATCACATCTATTGAGAAGCAGTACTCAGTACTTGCAGTACACTGGTTGAAATATTCACATTTTTCACTCAAATTTTGGGCATGGGCACTCGCCATTTTCCAAAGGCTTCTGAGATCAATGTCAGGATTACTCATATGGATCCGGGTGCATATATTTGTTTTCATGCGCCACTGGGCGCTCGCCATTTCCCGGACTTCCAGATCAGTATCAGATTGGTGTCAGATTTCATTTTATTTAATTTTATCATTTGCAGTACTGGATCAAGTTGGTCTTTGAATCCTTTGGACCTGAGTGTATTTTTGATCCCCTCCAGGTCTATCTCATTTCATTACTTTCATTGAGCTTCAGGTTCGAGTCAAGCTGCCTCGAGGCTTTTCAAATTTATCTTTAGAAAGACTTCGACGAGCAGTGCTATGACACTGTGTCAATTTTAAACTGACCCCATGCCCATTGTTCCTGCCCTCAGGACCCGCCCAAAAGACCTGTGTGCATCGACAGCGCTTCCACCCTCCCATCACCATCTGATCCACCTGCATGCTTCCGCCGTTCGAAATTGCTTCCTGCTAAGGTTCTGTCTGCCAAGAGTCAAGTCAAGCACCAATCGCCACAGCAGGTTCTTTGGCAACCTCTCGGAGCCTCATACCTCGTATATTAAGTAGCTGAATTGGATTGAACATGTTTACACTCTTCATTTTTCTCACTCACCACCTGGCAGCTCCCATATGCCATTTCCCATTTTATTTCTGGGGTCTGCACGCGAACCTATGCATGAGAAAAATGGCTTCAGTCCAGGTTATTTTCGACCTCCCTGATCAACTGCTCAACATCCGTTCAAAAGGAATGTTCTCCTTCATATCCTTCTGCCCTCTCCCATCATTTCCCCGCTGTATCGAATTAGGCTGTTCATCCCGTTTCACCCCCGTCTCACTCTGTAATCAATACTAGCCACACAGATAAGTGTTACCTTCCAAGCTGGCGCCCAGATGTCCATGGAATGTCAATGCAGCTGGTGCAGGTGAGTTTCAGGATAATTGTGAATTTCAGTCTGCCCTCTCCATCCCAATAAGGTAGGTTTTGCTTATTGGTTCATAAATGGCTTTCCACTCTCCTTTGAGCGATATCGGCGAGTCGCATCTCGATCTCTAGTGTTCCCTGTGAGTCCGGTGTATTTGGGACGCTCGTCATTTTACCTTTTGACCTCCAGGCTGTTTTTCGAGCTGTCTCAAAATTGGTCCAGCATCCCAAGTCACCCCCAAAAACAAAGATGGGACAAAGGTGGTTGACACCTTTGTTCCATGGATCACCCACATGTGAAGGACATGCCTGTAAGGCATATGGATTCCATATGCCTCGGGTTTTGCCCCCGGTGACAGGTATATAACTATCTTGAACTCTCTCCTGCACATTTTTCGCATTCCAACTTAGGTTGGCTTTTTGGTGCGGTCTTGACTAAAGCAATGATCTTCCTGGTTCTGTTCAGCATCGTCATATTCAATTTCCGGGCCCACATGAGCAGCCCAGGGGATTTTGGGAGCTATGAGTTGTCTCTCATCACTTCTCAAAAACACCAGTCCCATTTTCTGACCCAGCGCAATGCAAGATTTAGTTTCGCACTCCAGTCATGTAGAAATCAGCGCTATGCACACTGAAAGCATCACACAGCTCCTCCGGAGTATCGTCTGAGCTCCAGTGCTGAGATGCAATCTGGTGAGAATGTTTTGATCAATGTTCTGCGATACTGCTGACTCAGACCTTCTAGGTATGGTGAGCATCGTCAATGTCTGATTCAACTCCTGATTGTGTCACGCCACATTTGCGTTGGACTCCTCGCTGTGTCCACTGAATCAAATATAGATTTTCATTGGCCTTCTGTCCTTGTAAGGGCAACCTCAGCTCGGCACGGGAGCGTGGGAACTAGCAGGAGAATCTGAAGAGAACTCAATTGACAGTACTAAATACAGAGTCTAGGAATACGCACCTAGCGGGAGAATCCGAAGAGAAGAAAGGATGAGGATTCCCACGCTAGGCAAGGTTTATATAACAAATAGGTACTAGCCATTAGCACGTGTCCGAAGTGATCGGCATTGGTCCCGAGCTTGATCGCATAGCACGTTCCAGTGCGAGTGGCTGGACGAAGGGGAACGAGGGGGAACAGAGTCCGGAGGGATGGGGGGTGATGTTCCGGGTGGAGGCGCAGCCTGGGGTTCCGGACGGGAGGCCGGACGAGGAAGGGGCTCTGGACGAAGGATCGGGTGCGGAAGCAGGGCAGTGCGATGGGCCGGAGCTGGACGGACAGACAGCCGGACAGCCGGACGAGGGGTTCCCCTGACAGTCCTTGAACAAGCCGAGGTGCCAGGAACACATCTCCCCCACCCGGCAAGCGCCCCCACCAGATAACATTGCCCCTGACACCATTGAGCTTGATTAATTCTTACTCACTGCAGTCCGAACACGTCCCCGAAGAGTGTCAACATTGTGGATGTAGTTTTGTACCTCCCTGTGATGGGCTTCATGTACTAGCGGTGCAATATCTCCTATTTCCTTTTGACTAGATGGATATTTTACTTATTGTTCGCATTCCTTTCATTGAGCACAGCATACCCACATCCAGTCTGATTTCCTCATCGAAAGCCCTGCTATTTATCCAGGTGGGTATTGAGTGATGTACTCGTTTTCGATAGTAATGTCTAAGTGAGCTACTAGCATTGTAGGAGCTCACCCCCAATTCACGCTACTTTCTGGTATGAGACATGTTCCTCACTTTTTGACTGTCTGACACTGTCTGATGTCCATCAAGTCTTCAGTCCATTATATTGCTAGCCTCTAATATTTGCCAAGCACTCATTAACGTGCTGCGTAGCCTGCAACTGCAGCTGAGGGAAGGGGGAAGGTTGCGCATGGACTGTAACCTATTACTGTATTTCTTACAAAATCTGATTGTCTCTACATCTATGGGTACAATATCCTGTACCTTTGCAATGCAAATGATGTTTACTTCCCTTTGCACTTACTGTACCATTTCGACCAAGTGTTCATTAATTTTGGATTTTTTATACACTGAGATGGCCTTTTGAATTGTGGTGATTTTTAAAGGCCTCTGAAAAACCCGGTGTTACGCGTTACTTGAACACTTGGTCAAAATGGTACAGTATGCCAGAGCGAAGCAGAGGTACACCTTGTCACTTATATTGGGCAGGGGCATTATGCAACTGATACCTGATCACATGTGGTGTTTCCAATCAAAATCAAAATCCGCTAGTTTTTGATTGTTCCTTCCAAAGGTACACCACTCTGAAAAATTCTGTTTTGAGGGTCGGATTTTCATTGATGTGAGGCAGATCAGCTTAGATTCCTGGTTTGACAGCAGTCATATCAGCAGCAGCCTCTTGGTCGGCTAAACAGCGAGTAACCCAGTGAGAACCCCAATGAGAAACCTGACAGACGCTAATAACTGGTGTGTTCCCCTAGCAAGACCAACTGAACAGACTCCTTGTTAGGAGAATAAATCACATATGATGGTGATCAGTTCCTTCAGCTACAATCCTATTTTGAGGGCCAAACTTGGACTGAGATGGGTGAAATCAGCTTGGATTTGTGACTTGTGGGTCAGAACCCATGCATTGGCATCCTAGGCATCCATCAACCTACTTATGATCAAAATTCATTCACAATTCACATTCAGTCTTATGCAGTCAACATCCTAGCTAAAATTCCACCAAAATCCTGGTTTCAGTGTTGGATTTGGAGGCCAAATCAACTTGGATTTGTGATTTCTGGATCAGGACCCATGAATTTGGATCCATCGGCCCACTCAGCAGCAACACCCATTCATATTCCACCTTATGCAGTCAACATCCATGCTGAAATTCCGCCAAAATGGTGTTTTCAGCATCAGATTTGGATCAACATGGGACAAATCAGCTTGGATTTGTGATTTTTGGGTCAGGAACCATGCATTTGCTTCCCAGGCATCCATCTGCCCACTCAGCAGCAAAATCCATTCACATTCGGCCTTTCACAGTCAACATCATTGCCAAAATTCCACCAGAATCCTGGGTTCAGTGTCAGATTTGATTCGACATGGGCCAAATCAGCTTGGATTTGTGATTTGTGGGTCAGAACCCATGCATTTGAATTCTAGGCAACCATTGAGCCACTTATTATCAAAATCCATTCACATCCGGCCTACCCAGTCAACATCCTTGCTGAAATTTCACCAAAATCGTGTTTTCAGCATCAGATTTGGATTGACATGGGCCAAATTAGCTTGCATTTGTGATTTGTACATCAAAGCCCATGGATTTGGATCCCAGGAATCCATCAGCCCACTCAGCAGCAAAATCCATTCTTATTTGGCCTTACATGATCAACGTCATTGGTGAAATTCCGCTAGAATCTTGTTTTCAGTGTCAGATTTAATTCAATATGGGCCAAATCAGATTGGATTTGAGATTTATGGGTCACTGGATCAGTAACAATGGATTTGCTTCCCAGGCACCCATCGGCTGAATCAGCAGTAAAATCCATTCACATTTGGCCTGACATGGTCAACATCATTGCGGAAATTCCACCAGAACTCTGTTTTCAACATCGGATTTGATTCAATATGGGCATGGATTTGTGATTCTTGGGTCAGAACCCATGAATTTGCATTATCATGTCTTGCTGGCCACAGGAACCCTCTGGCAGCAACACACTTGGATTTTAAATTTTGAATCATGACTTGAAGACACACTCACTGGCTGCCCTTGTCCTTGAGGAATCATCAATTTACTGATTTATGCATGCTGGTATCTTTGAAACCCTTTCCTCAAATGCTTAAATTCTCTATCAAGTCTGTGGACTCTCCCTTGGTGCATGATCTGTTCTCAAGTCCGTCAAACTGCAACAGTGACCTTCCGTAGCCAAATCGGTTCCTTTGTGCATGCTCGGGAGGCCAGAAGAGAGTAATCCTGGATCCGTTGAATTTGGGTGACTGAATCTGGATCCCAAGCTATCCAATTCATTCAAATCCCACTGACTTCCGGCTCAGGAAAACTTGCTGCCAACTCACAGCACTTGACAGCACCATATTCAAATCAAGGTGCATCAGGAAAACGCAAAGGTGCCGCATAGCCCCACATAGCCCCACATAGACGACATAGTCGCCATAGCAGATCGACTAACCCCATAGTAAG
Source organism: Mycena galopus ATCC 62051 (assembly GCA_014925785.1). Classification (NCBI taxonomy): domain Eukaryota; kingdom Fungi; phylum Basidiomycota; class Agaricomycetes; order Agaricales; family Mycenaceae; genus Mycena; species Mycena galopus. The sequence goes on from WIQG01000275.1 coordinate 172,847, forward strand.
GTGGGAGGGGGGTACGTTGGCCTCATAGCCTGTCATACACCACCATAGCTCAGATGTCGTCTATCATAGTGGCTAAAGCTATAGCCCCTATCGTGCTCATAGCTGCTCATAGTTCAAATAGCTGCCCGTGGTTCACGAAATAAAAATAGTAAAATGTATATTGCAGCTAATATATGACTATTTCAAGCAACTGAGCCCACCGTGCTACTGGTGGCATATGGCAAAATTAAAGCGGAGACGTGTATCATCAAATCCCCACGTGTCCACGGGGAGAGGCTGCGGAAGAGTGCCGTTCTTCAAGTTGAGATATTTTTGGGGGGAGAGAAGAGAATGTGGAGGAGCGCCGTGTACGGTCCAGTTCTCGGCTTCCCACGATGGCAAAGGCAAAACAGGAAAGCAGTGTCAACCAGGTCTTGCAGATTGATTGATAAGAAGCCAGAGCCCCGAAACCATGCCGGTAGACCAAAAATGCGAGGGCAACACAGGTTCTTGATGAAAATTTGCTGCTTGGAGCGAGTTGAGTCTAAGCCATTTGCGTGTATTGAGACCACGATGGTCCTCTAGCCAAAGAAGAGCACCCCACAGAGCAATGAAGCTTGAGGCAAAACTAGTCTTGCGTGTAGCGCCAGCCAAGTGGTGTCGAAGAGAGGCATTGTCGGTTCTGATGGTTAGAATTCCCCGACCTAAGAGCAATCAAAGTAAGTCGTCTAAAATGAGACAAGGGATGCAGACGGCACAGAGACAGCAGTCACCGAGAAAAAACAAGGTGTCGATAATCACCAAAGGAATACTTGCGAAGAACAACGCAGCGCACTTCTATGGTGGGCTGTGAATCTGGAAAGGTGTGATGGTGCATGCGACTTGTGTCGACGGGTTTGAGGACGCCCAGCCAAGTCCAGGATGAATGCTGTGTTGAGCCGAGCAACGCCGGATCTCCGTAAGGATGATGAGCGTGAAGTGTGCACGGTGTACACGGCAATCTAGCCCCGCCGCATGACAGCTGAGGTTCACGAGCGCGAGCAAAAGACGGGGAGAAGAGGAAGCAAGTCGTGCGATGTTGTGTCTTGTGATGGCTTTGATCAAACCGAACCATTTTTTTGGCGACACGTGCGTATTTCGGACTCGGTCCAACGTCGGCCAATGCATCCTGTTTCACAGATGCCAAACTCTGCGCTTCCAATGTCATGTTGTCTCTATAATTGTCAAGCGCATAGCGCTTCGAGTCACATAATCATACTGCGGTCAGCTGTATTTCCTCCAATGTTTTTGTCAGACTGCACTCAGTTCAAAGACCTGCCAATGGACCGCAACTTTGTGCTGTTTTGTGTCGACCCACTGCTCAGTTATAGGCTACTCTGGCCCTCACGCTCGTCCCGGTTGACTGTCAACCGGTAAATGTCAATCAATACTCCGTCGTGCGAGATTCCTGGTCTGGGAAACTAACATGTTCTTGGTCAGGAAATGTTGTGATTTCACGCAGCAAGACACACTGATAGGTTCAAATTTGGTAAATTCAATTTATTGTTCGCCCCATGCATAGTTGAGACAACTTACGGGATGGGGTGGAAAGACGAATCCATTGCCTGGGTAGGAGTTGATGTTTCAATTCAGGCATGGCTCACACTTCGCAAGGTTGCCCAAACTAATAGATAGCCATAGGTCGTGATAATGGCAGCACCGATTTTCATAGCTCACCATAGCTCCCCATAGCCCAGTATAGCATTCAGGATATTCTCATAGACCCTCGTAGCCTGTCATAGCCCCTTATAGCCCGTCATAGCTGACCTTTTGTCTATGAGGCCACTTTGGATTTTCCTGATGTGTTCTGTCCCCAGCTCAATAACAATGGTGCATTATGGGTAGCTGCCACAAACTCAACATCCATCATCTTAGACCAGCAAGCTGAAGATGTACACCTTTTCGCAGCACGAACATCTTGAGTAGTCTCACTTGTAGTCAGACTCCACGAGATTTATGATAGTCGATAAATCTTTATATGGAGTCTGATTTCATTGGCAGGTCCGATCATGAACCTGGGTTTTTGGCTGACACGTGATTACTTCCCCACGCCCAAATTCGGACAATCTCACCTCACTGGAACTTTGGGAACCTGGATTATTGCTGAATGCATTCGGGCTGGATAACTGATGGATTTTGGTCTTTCAGCGAAATAAATTGGATCTGAAATGCATTCAAGAGGCGTTGTTTATGTATTTGAGTTGAAATACCAATAGTACACTGAGAAGGATCTCAAAATTTTCGGAGAATTCTCTGGTACCTACTAATAGCTTAAAACAAATGTTCTACCTCTTCGGAATGGCTGCTAGGCCATTGCAAGTGGCCAAATCCCGAATATCGACCCGATTTGGACGTGAGAACTGGTCACGTTCTCCATCAAAAACCCAGGTCCATGAACAGACGTGCCAACAGATTCAGACTACATCTTGAGGAAGGTTATCGGGATCAGATGTCATGACACCATTGTCTATTGAGCTGTCAACCATTTTTATTCTGAAGGGAGCTGGAGCCAGAATCAAGAAACTGATACTGTCTGTTCAGTCATTCTTTGGAGCATGAGTAAAGGCAATTTAGATCAAACAGCAAGAGATCTGTTGCAGTAAGTATGCATCTCTGAAGCCGGACCAGGAACATGGGGGACCTGAGGGACCAGCCACAGGTTGCTGACAAGTGTCCGCTTTTTCCTTCTTGCAACTGCTCAAACTGAACCAGGATTCACAGGCTCAACACTGATCTGCTTTCATCTCGAAGACAGGGATGGGAGGAATCCCCGAAACCAGAGTTAGATGATTAGACTCAACTTTTATTTGAAATTCTGACTCTTTACAACACAATGGCTTAGTGGCATAAATATCATGATTCCGTTGCGGAGTACGGGTTCCCGCTAGTACATGTTAAAACAAAAACGACACTACCAGAAAAAACTAAATGACATCATCCACATCCACCTAGTCTCTTGCACTGACTTTCCACTTGCGACCTTGTTATCCTCCAACCCATTGAATGCAATGCACATTCAAAAAACTAAACACTGCTGTCCGCATCCAACTTAGTGTCTTGCATCAACTTCCTTATTTATCATCCAACCTAATCAATCCGATGAAGAGTGCAAATGCAGCTTGCCGCTCTGGAAGATCACCATGGGTGCTGCATCCATCAGCAGAGCGGAGGGTTTCCAACTCAGCTCCTGCAGCTTAGCTCAGAGTCAGTACTGCATTGAATGGCCACCAGGTGACAAGCAGGTGGGTGGCACACCAGATAATTCGAGAAACCTGCAGACCTGTGGGTACAATAGGCTTCTTTATGCACAGCAAGCAGGTGCAGAACATGACTATTCGCTATCAAGTCTATTCATTGCTTGGGCCTCAGACTTGGTGTTGACTGTTGACTGGTGGTGCTTGGCAATGTAAGAGAGGAAAAATAGGGATTTAATTCCTTTTGAGGACCCTCCAGAGTCAAACCAGTTTCATCAAAGCGTGAACTTGATCCGTACTCATGCCCTGCCCAAAAAAAACGAATCCAAGCAGTCAGAGTATGACTTGACCCGGAATTGCACCGGCACTCTGGCAGGCATTACAAACAGGTGCAGACTACTGGATTATTTCCTTCAAATCGACAGAGGGTGTGATGCGTGACCGGTTTTACCTATCCGACAGTTCGACACCAGCCGAATTTTGGCATGACACCCCCAAAATTTCGACATTTCCCACTGAAATTTTCTCTTTTTTACATCTTTCAGGCAATTTTGGGCTCAGTGTGACGCTCGGGAGGTTCGACAGAGGCCTGTGTGATGCGTGGCAACGACCAAATTTTGGGATTGACACAGGGGTGCGTGATGCGTGACTGTCGATTTGAAGGAAATAATCCAGTATCCGCTATCGAGTCGTTTCAGGTTGGGCTGGGACCCGGATTGGATGTTGAGCGATAGATGGAAGCACTTCACGTCGCAACTCCCACAATGCAAAAAATCAGTCCACGACTTGAACCAAAGTCGAACCGCATGCACTTGGTCAGTATGCAAGGACTGTACCCCCAAAAAAATTCCGTGCGACTGCAATATCACTCGACTCGGAATCAAACCAGAACTCTTGTAGGTACAGTGGCTTCAGGCATCGTTTACAGCAAGCAGACGTGGACCATTGGCTATAAAGTTGGTTTAGGCTTGGTTTGGGATTCCGAGTCAGACTTGAACTGAATGTTGGCACTTGCCAGTAATGTAAGAGAGAGGGGCGAAAAAAACAAAAACAGTTGCTTCTTTGGAATCACGGCTGTTGAACCGGTTGTAAATAATAAGCCAAGACCACACTTCGACGCCGAATTATTACCCGTACCAAAAAAGAAAATTCTCATGAAATGACTTGACCCAGAATCGAACCGGATGTACATCCTGCACGAAGCGAACAATGGTTCGGGATCAATGAGGACAGGCGCGGATCATGCGCTGTCAAGTTGTCCTAGGTTTGAATTCGGATTCGCAGTTGCGTTGAACATTGGGATCAAAGTATTTTTGTGTGCTATCCCCCCAACACTAAGCTGGAAGTTGAACTGCCCGGACTTGATCAGCATATACTTGTATTGAAGAAGAAAAAACCTTCAATGAGATGCCAATGGCATCACTTGACCGGAATCGAACCAGATGCACAGCATGCGTCATTAGGGTGCCCCGGCAGGTACGAAAAGCAGGCACAGACCATCCGCTATCGAGTCTGGTCTTTGCTTGGTTGGAACTCAGATTGGTTGTTTTCAGTATTGGCCCTTGCGAAGGGGACATTTTCTACCTTGGAGAATTGTCAGAACTGTGGTCTTACCGGGAAGAATCCGATGAGAAAGGGGTCAATGAGCAGCACTCACCTTGAATTGTTTCATACACAGGGCAACCCACTCCAGAATGCACATCGGGTGAATTGAGGTGAGGCAAGTTGGAGTTGGAGTTGAGGAGGGGGGAATTTGGAAGCACTGGTGAGAAAGGTGGATGTAGCACGAGAACGAGTTTTCTGCTTTTCGAGTTCCTTCGATCTGAGAAGCGGACATCGAAGCCTGGACTTGATCAGCCTTCCATCCATGCGAAAAGAAAAAGATGTTTCTGTTTCCCAGCCATTGGACAACTTGACCCGAAATCGAACCGAAATTCCTGCATGTGTAATGTTTTCGATCGGCACAGCAAACAGGCGCGGACCATCCGCTATCAAGCCGTTCTTTCCTTGGTTGAGGTTCATATTTGCAGTTGCATTGAACATGTTGAAGCACGGAATATTGTTGTCGTCCTCGGCGTTAGCGTCAAGCAAGCAGAACTTCCAGCGAACCGTACTTGTAGAGTGCATGATAGCAGTTGGGATCTTGAGTTCCACTTAAAGCGCCTGCATGGCATGGAAGTACAAACTTGATCAGTGAAAAAGAAGTTCAATCATCGTGATCACGCTATGACTTGACCCGGAGTCCAACCAGAACTCCTGCAGGTACATTGCTTAGTATTCCCTGGCACAGCACACAGGCGCGGATCATCCGCCATCAAGTCTTTCTATGCTTGAGCAGGATTCGGACTTGGGGTTCAATAATGTTGGCGAGATCTGTGAAATAAATTTCCATTCCCGAGGGTCCCCGACTCGAACTCGAACTTGATCAGTATGTATGTATCTGCTTGTATTGAAGAAGAAAAAAAATTGGGGGCGATCGCCGAATGACTCGACTCCCCGGAATCGAACCGGGATGGAGCGAGGGAGGTGCAGTAGAAGTGCAGTGAACGAATATTGTTCAGGCAAGCACTGGACGCGGACCATGGCCATGCGCTATCAAGTCTATTCTTTGCTTGGGTTGGCCTCGGATTGGATATTGAATGTTGAACGGCGAGTCACGGTTAGCACCAGCTGAAGAGACGATTGTTACACGAGAGGGAAAAAAACCTATTTCTCCCAGTGAAATTCAAGACTTGGCCCGGATTTGAACCGGAGCTCCTGCAGGTACGGTGGCTTCAATATTGTTGTAGTCAGCAGGCGCGGACCATCCGCCGTCAAGTCTGTTCTTTGCTTGGGCTTAGGTTGTTATTACTCGCAGTTGCGTTGAACGTCGACGCTTATGCAAGAGAAAGCAAACAGGTACATATTCAATTACTTTTCGGGGCTTTGAGGCCAGATTTCTTGTTGGGAAGAATCTTGTGAGTAGCCAGTCGTGGGGCAGGCAGTAGAAGTTCGACTCATGTATCAACTTGATACTGGCCTTGAATCATAATTGAGGTTGGTGACTTGGGATGAGAGCCCAGACAGAGGAGAGGAAAAGCACGAGCCCGAATGACTACCAGAAATAAATCGAACTGAATACCATCCTGCGCGTATTAGATTCCGACCGCCGCAGGGAAAAGCAGGCGCATGAAATTGCAACCACGGATTGACCACGGAAACATTGTAAAACATCGCCGTAAGACGATGGTCGAGTTCCAGACCGCAAGGCGCGACCTAGAACCGAGGGTGATCGCGACGGTCCATTCAACGGGCATCCAACGAGCATCCACTAAGAGCAAGCGACGAGCGTGAAAGTTGAACGTAAACCCGCTCCTAACACCCACAAAGACGCGCACCGCCACATTTCCTCTTCCGCCAATTTCCATTGCACGCCTTGGTGTGATGAGCGTCGTCCCTTGTTAACGTAGAGCCATTTACGCAAAATTGACTCGCTACGTCGTTCAGAGGCTCGCTTGTTGTCGCCGTTCATTTGATATGAGGGAAGGCTGACTCTTGCTTTGAGCATTCAATCGCGTGCTTTGTGCTTTGTGCTATGTGTGTTGCGTATGGTGGGCACAGTTCGGACGTGCTTGCGGGCCTGCCAGTGAACGTGATGCTGGAGGGGTCGGAGAAGGTGCTTTGGTTCAAGGTGCGCTTCTTCGTTGCTGCTTGATCATTGAATTTAGTCGTGTAGGAACGCTTCCTCGAGGACGAGGAAATCATCGAGCACCTGGTGCACAATGAAACGCGGTGGACCCACTGGACGATGGACTGGCCGCGGGACGGGTGGTACATCCGCGTCCGCTCGCCCGCCTTCCCGCCCGGCGACTTCATCCTTCCACTCCCAAACTCGCTCCACCCGCCCGGCGCGCTGCTGTAAGAGTCGCGCACGAATGCACCTATACCATACCTCTATACTCTCGCCCTCTCGCGCTCGAGCACGTTCTCATCGACTCGCGAAATAGATACGAGCCCGCGCACAAGCACCAGCGCCATCCACTCTAACCCACCCACACCCACCGCTAGCGCACCATCCCTGGTCGTGCACCCGCCCACGCCAGCGAGCGTCCATGTGCGGCTCGAGCAGACGCAGGCGGCGCAACAATCGAGTCGTAAGCAACGAGTACCGTCGTAAGTACCCTCTTGCCTCGGGTGGGCATCATTTCTGCGCTTCTGACTCTCCTTTCCTCTCAATCTAGACGCGCGCGCCGTCGCACTCCCTCAAGCAGTCCACCACCGCCTCCCCTCGCTTCTCTCCCGCTTCGCCGCAAGCCAAAATGCCATTTATGCGAATGTGCTAGGCGACAGCGTTCTGCGTGGATTCTCGACTTCGCTGGTGGCGCAGTGGGAGCAGCTCCCGCCGACGGAGCTGCCGAGTCGTCAGCTGTTCGTCGGGAACGCCGCGTTTGACGCCACCGAGCACGACGTCCGCGATGTCGTCGCCCATTTCGGCGACGTCGAGTCCACGCGCTTGAGTGCGTTCCCTCTCCCTTCTTTCTCACTCTTGAACTGATAATATTTTACTCGCGCGCAGTCATGAACCCCGACGGGTCCTTCCGCGGCCTCGGCTACGTGACCTTTACCTCGCAAACCGCCGCAGGCGAATACCTCGACATCAGCTTCGAGATCATCGGGCGACCCGTGCGCCTCGACTACTCCACGCCCCCCTCGCACGCCCCCGGCTCCTCAGCGCCTTCGTCCACCCGCACCCCCGCCGCGTCCTCTTCGTCGGCAACATGCCCTACGACACCGAAGAGGCCGACCTGCGCGAGAAATCCACGCCCTTTGGCGCCATAAACAGCATCCGCGTCGCCACCCGCCCCGGCGACGAGTTCCTGCAGGAGGAGGACGCTATGGCGGCTTACGAGAGCTTCGTATATGCTCGTCCGCAAGTTGCGCGTGGACCATCGACGAGCCAGAACTCCATCGGCTGTACTTTTATGACTATGGGGAGAACGAGGAGGCGTGGAGGACAGTACTGGATGAGTTTCAGACGAGTATAAGTTACAGAGGGTGTGTTTCTGTGAGTGGGCGCAGCGAGTCATGCTCCGCTCTTTCCTCTTCTGTCATTCCTATACTAACGTTCGTGCTCTCACACAGTACGCTCCAACCTCACCGGCGAGCTCACCGGCTCCGGCTTTCTCGAGTTCCTCTCCGTCGAGCGTGTCACCAGGCCCTCACAAAAGTCGCCGGACGGGCTCATCACGCTCGAGTAGCGCTCAGTCGCGAGGGTGCGTTGTTGTTTCCTTCCGTTTTCTCCAGACTGTTTCCCTCTTTGTTTCTTCATGATTCCTCTCTATCGCATCTATCGCATCCCAATACTATGCTTCGCTTTCCCAATATCATCCTCCTCTTTTTGTTTTCCGTCTTTTCTTTGCGCGTTTCCCGTCTTTTCCGAGCTTTATTAATGTGGCGTGTTTTTTCAGGCGGGCCTCGACATGACATGGCGGGCTGGGGCCAGGCGAACGGCAGGGGGGCGGGGGTGGGTATGGGGTGGGCGCCCGCAAGGCGGGTACGCGGCCGGGTACGGCGGTGGACGAGGGGGGTACGGGAAGGGAGGCGGAGGTGGCGGTGGATATGACGGCGGGCGGCCGCTGGGGAATATGGCGGGGGGGACTACTAGGTCTCTTTCGATTCTCGCTCCTTTTTTCCCCTACTTATATGCATGCCTTCCCGCACTCCCGACTGCACCCTATTCGCATAATACTAACCCACTACCCACGCTACACACAAAATCATCGCATGCATGTACCTAGACATACGTACGTGCTACAATGAACCCGCTGCTCACTGTACTGCTAGTTATGGCTCTTTCGAGTTGGAGCGGAGACGAGGAGAATAGGTACATACTGTTATTATAGTAATTCGAGCCAGGAAAGGAGGGCGCGGGACGGTGTACGTGCAATGTGTAGCAGGATAAGTACGACAACTGGTACTAGGAGGTGCGAGGGAAGGGAGAGGAGAAAAGGGGGGTAGTGTAGAGTAGAAAACGAGGAACGTGCGCGGGGGTGTGGAATGCGTAGCGGATACCGCTCGCTCTGATATGTCTATCTATCTGTTTCCGAGACAGACAGACAGATACCCCCCATGCGAGCGAGCGAACGCCCTCCGCCTGCCGTACTGCACCTCGCCCCGTGCAAGCCCAAGTCTAAAAGTGTTGTTGCGCGTACGTGGAGTGCAAAGGCCGGCGGGGAGCGTCAGAGCGAGCGGCGAGGCGGGATGGGTATGTAGGTAGGAGAGGAGTCGTACAGAGCGGCGGGGAGCGTCAGAGTCAGAGTCGGAGTCAGCCAGCCAGGATGAGAGGCCGAGGCGCGAGTACGACGTGTGCGGATGGGGAGCAAATCGTACGAAGATAGGACGCCGGATGAAGCAGCAGTAAGGAGTGGGGAAGCAGGTGTGGTTCCGGGTGCGGCTGCAGGGCGGTGTGGGGGCGCGGGTGCGGGCGCGGGTGGTGGTGCGGGTGTGGCGCCGTCGAGGGAAGGAGCTGCCTAAGGGCTCAGCGCGCTTGAGGTCGTGGGGGTGCGGTGTGGGTGCGATTCCGAGTGCGGGTCCGCGCAGGGGTGTGGCGTCGTCGGTGCGTGCGAGCGAGGAGTTCTGCCCGAGGTCGTGCAGGTGTGGAGCCGTATTCGGGAAGGAAAGCAAGTGACCTGAGCTGGAGCGTATGCTGCCGCAGTGCCGCCTTCGTTAGCGGCACCACGCGTCTCCCCAGCGCGACCCTACCCTGCACACCGTACCGCTCCTCATGCCATACCTCCAACGCGCCTGCCCCCACCACCATGCGATGCTTGACCGCGGTCAACTTCCCAAGTACCCCGCCGAGACCCCCACCACGCGTCCCGGTGTCGGCTGTCGGCTATTGATGCAGAGAAGACGCTACGCAGGGAAGGGCGCCTGGATGTCGAAAGGGGCGCGGGACAAGGGGAGGAGGGGGAGGTGCAGCGAAGGTGTACTTCCCGCCTTCTGCCTACTTAATCTCGGGGGAGGTCGCAGTCGTCATTGGGGATATTGGTGGGCTTGAGCGATGCGACGGGATCGGTGGAGGTGGTTCGCATCGCTTGGGGACAGTGGCGCTCTGCACGGTGCACGAGTTGATGGGCGCGAGAACGGAGAACAGAGAGGGCAATTCGCCATATTTTTTGTACCGTATGTCGTATGCCGCTCACTTCTCTCGGTGGCATCGGCGTCGTGCTCGTGCACCGCGCGCGATACGTCGAACTCGCCGGTCGTCATATTTATCTTGTCGTGGTTTTCCTGTCAAATTCCAAGCCCAAGCCCAGCCGGAGCCTCCGGCGGAATTTCGTTTGGATCGTGTACGTTGCTGAGGATGAGGACGCGGACGATTCCGGTGATGCTTCGGAATCGAGCTGCTTCCCAATAAGTCCATGAGCTCCTGGTCAGGGCAAGTGAACGAATAGACGTACAAGCGGCAGGGCTCGAGCAGGTCGAAGAAGTCGTGATTGCATACGTCGCTGTCGCTGAGAAACCCCCGAGGGAGCGACGTAGGTGCGTGTTCTGAGCTCTAGATTGTTTTATGCTGCGCAGTGGCGCGTTCCCGTCCTCGTGGAGCTGCGAGCTTGCTTCAATATGAGGTGCGCATCGGGTGTCAGCGGAGTCCTCGTCGAGTTCAGCAAGCAGCTCCAAGTCTTCCACAAGTAGCCACTGAGTCCGGGCGCGGTGGATTGAAAGATTTCACGATTTGGTTGCTCAGATTTACCCATTTCCGTCGAGCTGGACATCCATTCGCGTCGGTTGGAGGCAACATTGAGCTATCCCATTGTCCCCAAACTGCAAGCTCAGCAGCAACGTGACGGGAGGAAGAAAGGCATTTGGCAATGTTGGCATCAAAGATCGCACTGTGCTCCTCATCAACCACGACGTCGAACGCGGTCTCGAAATCCTCTGAACAAAACAAGGAAGACTTGGGCTGCAGGAACTCCTCTTGTACTCGTCCTCGCGTACTTCTGATTCCCCTCCCCTCGTCATTACGTCGTCCTCTACTTGCCGCGGTTTCTCGTCCACCGATGCCGCAAATGTCACACTACGTCCCGCACTCCACATCTCCTACGCACGCTTCCGTCTCAAGACCCCGTACAAATCTTCGCGCAGGCTGACGTCGCTGTTTGGATACCCTAAAAAACTCAGCTCCTGGTCGGCACCTCCCTCCCTGCAAATTTCAAAGCAAGTCTGGAATGGAGCGTCGCTCCGCTGTTCCGTCCCCAGCCGTCCTTCTCGTGGACTTTCTCCCTTTTGTCCCTCGCTCCCGCCCCTCGTCTGCCCATTCCACCCTGTATCCTATCGTGCCGCTGTAATCTCTGTTCTTTGCTCCCCGTTTCTTGTGCTGTCGGCGCAGAACAGAACTGGGCGGTGTGGGGGCGGAGAAGGCAGGCAGCGGCGGAGGACCTGGGAGCCGCAAGATCCCCGCCGCTCGGAAGCGCGCCTCAGCAGCGGGACATCGGGTCGGGTTGGAGGTGGGAGGGCAAGCACGATCAAGATGGCGTACGTCCCACGCCGTCTCCTTCACGACATGCGGGGTTCTTCTCCGATAAATTCGACGATGGGCAAAGTACTCGTGCAACATCGAGGGTACGTTCCCTTCTTTCTTTTCTCTAGCCAAGCTAACTAACCCGTATTTTTCATTTCATCTGCGCACCTGTGGTAGCAGCCGAGGGGACGTCGCTGGTGCCCGACCACATCGCGCCTTGCATATCTATAGGCTTTGTCTTCCGGCGACATAGTTCATTAGATGGAGATCGCGCGCCAACGCGACGTACTCCTCGCATCATATGTACTCCACATATTGATCGCGCCAGTGCGGGCGTGCGCGTCGCGGTCCCCGTTCTCATTTATCTCGCCCAGGGTTCTATTTGCGTTGTTTGCGTCTACGCCGGGGGTCGGGCGATCTCTAGATTCTGGACCCGGGAGGAATACGGAATGGCCCAAGAGCGTAGAGTGGTCCGCAGTACTATTTGTTTATTTTATTCAGCATATAACATATTGAATTAAATAAAACAATGTTTTTTCGAACTCAATGGAGATCGCTATACACAGCGTAGACTGTGACGATATAGCGCTGAGGTTCTGAACCTAACGAGGATGGGGAACATAAAAATAGCCATCAAATTCCGGCGCTTTGTCAGAAATCCTCGGCATCTTTCTCCAGACGTCGGTTCTTATTCAAAAATCAAGGCCTTGGGCATACAGAGTCTTGATATGCTCTACTTCTTATATTCCGATGCCGAGATCAAAGGGAAAGGACTTGATCGCAAGCCAACAAAATTATATTTTTTGGAACCACCGGTCCGATGAGGAATCACCGCCACAAGAAGTAACGCAACACGACTGTAACACGTGTCCACCGCTCCTTGTACACGACGACCATGGTCGAGTATTCGCTCCTAAGTACGTCAACAGGATGTTCCGCCAAACTCACTTTGCTAACTACACTCCCGCAGTATTACGTGCAGAAAGGCTGGGCAGCCGCCAGCCACCAGAATTTTACGTCACGGTAGCAAACGGCTCTCGCAATGAATCTAAGAGTTCTGTTGCGAGGGGTGCCACACCTAAGTGGAATTTCAAGTCAAAAATGCGAGGGCTTCTAATTTTGAATGTCTTCTACACTATTAAGTAACTTGAATACAGTTCAGCAAATTCCAACTCCGGTAACTTCACCATCAAGATTTTCTGGAGATACGATAGGAAGGAAGAATTGATGGGTCAGTGTGATGTGTCCATTCCTGAGCTATTGCAGCAGCAAGGTGCTTCCAAGAGTGGTGGGTTGATTTTCATGGTCTAGAAGTTGCCAATTAGTAATTCACTGCCTGTAGTCTCACTGGGGCTCCGACTGAAGAACAAATCCTCAGGACAGGTTTTTGTGCAGCTACATGCAGACAGGGAGGAAACGGCATCTGTTCCTCCTGTTCCACCAGTCCGAACAAGGACCCCAGCATCACAGAACAAAGAGGATAGCCAGGCAATAGGAACCAGTGCCAGAAAGTGAGCAGTTTCACTGTCCAAACAAATGTGTTTTCACTCAGTATCTTTTCCAAGCACACCAACTCATAACAAACCTTCAGGACAGCTGTCTGTCTGGCCAAGCACAAAGAGAAAGGCAATGGCCTTGCCTCTTACTCCTACACAATTTGCACAAACCAGATCACCAACACTCCAGAACCAAAAGGATAGGCAGGTGAGAGCACTTGGTGCAGAAAAGTGAGTTGTTTCTCTCATTGCAATCTGGTTCTCTTCTCATAAGGGATCTTGTCCAAGCACATCAACACATCATCATATTACTGGTAAGTGCATATGTGAGACATAATCATGGCTTATCTATCGCATCAGTGAATATGCATGGAGGTAGTGGTGGTGCTGGAGGTGGTGGTGGAATAAAAGGAGGCTCTGGTGGGCCTGGTGAAGGATCACAGTTAATACTCCAGGGGACCAATAATGTATTGGTCAATGATGACAATGCAGCAAGTAAGTTCTTCAAATGTGTAGAGAGTTTAGCAGACTGATTGAATGGTGTAGAACAAAAGGAGCTACTAACACTCCTAACACCTATAGATGTTGATGCCTCCCAGCGTCCTCTATGCCTTGAAGGAACTCGCAAGAATATCTTGGATCAAATCATCCAGCGGCTCACTGTCTCTTCAGAGGGCTGCAATATCCTTTGGCTTCATGGAGTTGCTGGATCTGGCAAGAGTACAATGGCAGCCAGCATAGCCCAACATTTCCTGAAGCTCAAGACTCTCGGGGTCTTTATCTTCTTCACTAGAAACCAAGAGACTAGCCCTCGAGCTGTATTGCACAGTATTGCTTTCCAGTTGGCATTATTGAATGAAGACTTCAAGGTCAAGCTCTGTGACAATTTGAGTTGCAACCCTGGGGTTGTGAATGCTGATATCAACACACAATTTCAACAACTACTAAAAGACCCACTCTCTGCTTCTCAGTCCTGCTTCTCTCAGTCCATTGTTGTCATCTTGGATGCTTTGGATGAATGTGATACCTCTGGCCGCCAAACTCTCATCTCCCTAATCATCAAGGAGTTTCCTCAACTGTGTCCCACCATTTGTTTCTTTATCACAAGCCGTCAAAATGAGGACATAGCTGCTCAGTTTGATGACAAGGATTGTATTACCCAGCTTCCACTTGAAGCTTTGGACAGCCAAAGTCAAGTCAGCAGAGATATACTCCTTTATATCCAGCATCGGTTCAAGAACATTCGGGAAAGGCACAGGATTTCAGACCAGAATTGGCCAGGAGAAAATTCTTTGCAGACACTTGTCAAGTTATCTGGGAGCTTATTCATCTGGGCAGCAACAGCTTGCAATCTTGTTCAGGATGCCTTTGATTTCGAAGATGCATTGGGAAAATTGCTTTTGGCAGGTTCCAAGATAGAGAGCAACCTTTATCACCTATACAATGTGGCACTAGAGACCTCAGGCAAATGGGGAGACAAAATATTTACAGATGTTGCACAGAAAATTCTCTCTGCAATTGTACTTGCTAAGGATCTACTCACTGATGGAGCCTTGGACCACCTTCTAAATTTAGAGCTGGGTACATCAGCTCGAGTCCTTCGTCATCTTGGTTGTGTCATTTACTGGAGTGAGGGGAAACCTGCTCATATCCTTCATGCCTCATTTGCAGATTATCTGGTAGCTCCTGAAAAGTCACACCCCAAGCCCTGGTTTGTTGAGCCAACAGTTGGCAATCAATTGCTTGCAATGGGGTGTCTGCATGTGCTGCAAACACAGCTTCACTTCAATATCTGTGCTCTTGAAAGCTCATACTATCTCAATTCTGAGATTGAAGACCTCAATAGTCGTATTGCACACTATATCTCTACTGAGCTTGCTTATGCTAGCAAATTTTGGCCAACACATGTTGCTATTATCTCAGGAATGGAATCAGATGATTGCCTTCACTCTGCGTTAAACAATTGCTTTCCAGAATTTTTTTTGTACTGGCTTGAAGTCATGAGTTTTCTGAAGTGCATAGATGTTGCTCTTGCAGATGTCAAGCGCCTGAAGGAGCTTATACATGTGGGTCAAAAGATTCAAAATGTTTACACAGCTAATGATTGGTAGGGACATCTGAGTACATTTTTTGAGGAGGCACATGGATTTATTAGGAATTTTGGACCCATCATTGCACAAAGTGTTCCACACATCTATCTCTCAGCAGTGCCATTCTCACCAGAAGACTCTATGTTGCGTAAGAGATGTGGTAGCAAGTTGCAGAAGGTGTTGCAGTACCAAGGGCTATCCAACCTGGGTCAAATATCTGTTTTGACAGTAATGCAGAAACACACAGACTCTGTATGCTCAGTTGCCTTCTCTCCTAATGGGACACGGATTGTGTCTGGTTCAGGTGACAAAACCATCCGCATCTGGAATGCTGCAACAGGGGAGGCAGTGGGCACACCATTGGAGGGGCACACACACTCGGTCTGCTCAGTTGCCTTTTCTCCTGATGGAACAAGGATTGTGTCTGGTTCAGTTGATGAAACCATCCGCATCTGGAATGCTGCAACAGGGGAGGCAGTGGGCACACCATTGGAGGGGCACACAGGCTCGGTCAGCTCAGTTGCCTTTTCTCCTGATGGAACAAGGATTGTGTCTGGTTCAGGTGAAGAAACCATCCACATCTGGAATGCTGCAACAGGGGAGGCAGTGGGCACACCATTGGAGGGGCACACACACTCGGTCTACTCAGTTGCCTTTTCTCCTGATGGAACAAGGATTGTGTCTGGTTCAGATGACAAAACCATCGGCATCTGGAATGCTGCAACAGGGGATGCAGTGGGCACACCATTGGAGGGGCACACAGACTCGGTCTACTCAGTTGCCTTTTCTCCTGATGGAACAAGGATTGTGTCTGGTTCAGGTGAAGAAACCATCTGCATCTGGAATGCTGCAACAGGGGAGGCAGTGGGCACACCATTGGAGGGGCACACAGGCTGGGTCGGCTCAGTTGCCTTTTCTCCTGATGGAACAAGGATTGTGTCTGGTTCAGGTGACAAAACCATCCGCATCTGGAATGCTGCAACAGGGGAGGCAGTGGGCACACCATTGGAGGGGCACACAGGCTCGGTCAGCTCAGTTGCCTTTTCTCCTGATGGAACAAGGATTGTGTCTGGTTCAGGTGACAAAACCATCCGCATCTGGAATGCTGCAACAGGGGAGGCAGTGGGCACACCATTGGAGGGGCACACAGCCTGGGTCGGCTCAGTTGCCTTTTCTCCTGATGGAACAAGGATTGTGTCTGGTTCAGGTGACAAAACCATCCGCATCTGGAATGCTGCAACAGGGGAGGCAGTGGGCACACCATTGGAGGGGCACACAGGCTCGGTCTACTCAGTTGCCTTTTCTCCTGATGGAACAAGGATTGTGTCTGGTTCAGGTGAAGAAACCATCCGCATCTGGAATGCTGCAACAGGGGAGGCAGTGGGCACACCATTGGAGGGGCACACAGGCTCGGTCAGCTCAGTTGCCTTTTCTCCTGATGGAACAAGGATTGTGTCTGGTTCAGGTGAAGAAACCATCCACATCTGGAATGCTGCAACAGGGGAGGCAGTGGTCACACCATTGGAGGGGCACACACACTCGGTCTGCTCAGTTGCCTTTTCTCCTGATGGAACAAGGATTGTGTCTGGTTCAGTTGATGAAACCATCCGCATCTGGAATGCTGCAACAGGGGAGGCAGTGGGCACACCATTGGAGGGGCACACAGGCTGGGTCGGCTCAGTTGCGTTTTCTCCTGATGGAACAAGGATTGTGTCTGGTTCAGGTGACAAAACCATCTGCATCTGGAATGCTGCAACAGGGGAGGCAGTGGGCACACCATTGGAGGGGCACACAGGCTGGGTCGGCTCAGTTGCCTTTTCTCCTGATGGAACAAGGATTGTGTCTGGTTCAGGTGACAAAACCATCCGCATCTGGAATGCTGCAACAGGGGAGGCAGTGGGCACACCATTGGAGGGGCACACAGGCTCGGTCTACTCAGTTGCCTTTTCTCCTGATGGAACAAGGATTGTGTCTGGTTCAGGTGAAGAAACCATCCGCATCTGGAATGCTGCAACAGGGGAGGCAGTGGGCACACCATTGGAGGGGCACACAGGCTCGGTCAGCTCAGTTGCCTTTTCTCCTGATGGAACAAGGATTGTGTCTGGTTCAGGTGACAAAACCATCCGCATCTGGAATGCTGCAACAGGGGAGGCAGTGGGCACACCATTGGAGGGGCACACAGACTCGGTCTACTCAGTTGCCTTTTCTCCTGATGGAACAAGGATTGTGTCTGGTTCAGGTGAAGAAACCATCCGCATCTGGAATGCTGCAACAGGGGAGGCAGTGGTCACACCATTGGAGGGGCACACACACTCGGTCTGCTCAGTTGCCTTTTCTCCTGATGGAACAAGGATTGTGTCTGGTTCAGTTGATGAAACCATCCGCATCTGGAATGCTGCAACAGGGGAGGCAGTGGGCACACCATTGGAGGGGCACACAGGCTGGGTCGGCTCAGTTGCGTTTTCTCCTGATGGAACAAGGATTGTGTCTGGTTCAGGTGACAAAACCATCTGCATCTGGAATGCTGCAACAGGGGAGGCAGTGGGCACACCATTGGAGGGGCACACAGCCTGGGTCGGCTCAGTTGCCTTTTCTCCTGATGGAACAAGGATTGTGTCTGGTTCAGGTGACAAAACCATCCGCATCTGGAATGCTGCAACAGGGGAGGCAGTGGGCACACCATTGGAGGGGCACACAGACTCGGTCGGCTCAGTTGCCTTTTCTCCTGATGGAACAAGGATTGTGTCTGGTTCAGATGACAAAACCATCCGCATTTGGGATGCTGCAACAGGGGAGGCAGTGGGCACACCATTGGAGGGGCACACAGGCTGGGTCGGCTCAGTTGCTCTCTCTGCTGATGGGACCCAGATTTTGTCTGCTTCAGAGGACAAAACCATTCACATCTGGAATGCTGCAACAGGGAAGGAAGTGGAACCAACCATGGTAGGCTGCATTATTTTAATTCCTTCTCATCCAATGACCGTTCCTAGCCTTTGACATCAGGCATCAATTGGCAAACAAACCCAGCATTTAAAGATGGCTGGGTCTGCAGCTCCTCATCTCAACGCATGTTCTGGGTCCCTTTGTGGCTCTGTGACAACTTCTGTCTTCCATGGAACTCATTTGTTATCACCCCCAGAGGTGTCGCAAAGCTCAACCTTATCAACTTTGTGCATGGTAATCAGTGGACCAATTGCATGTTTTCAAACTGTGATGTACCCATTCCCTATATTTCAACTTGGAACTAAATGTCCATCAGGATAATAGGATAATCCTTCATCAATATTGGAATTCACGTTAGGGTGTATTTCCCGTTTGTGAATATATACATTCAAATGATGGGACCCCTATTTCCACAAAAGAAGATATTCCACAAACAAGATTCAATTATGTTTGTGGAATAAATGCTCATTTGTAAAATATATTCATGTGGTTGAGTACGGAAACAATAAAAATAATAGGTGCGACACAAATGGGGTGATGATTTATTCCACAAACAAAGACTTCCTTCATCCTATTTTTATTCACCAACAGGAAAATAATAGGGTGTTTCATGACGAGTTTTTTGAGCCTTTTTCACATGCCTTTTATGGTCCCTTTTTTTTGATATGGCCAAAAAATGTTTTCATCGTTTTTTGAAAGTCTGCATATAAGGGGTTGAGGCCTTTTATGCATTGTTTTCGTTTTTTGATAGCGTTTTACGGCTCTTTTTTTTCACCCATCAAAAAAACTGGACCATGTTTTTGCTTAAAGGTTTCACGACAAACCCTTTTAAGGCGCTTTTTGTTTGTTGTTTCAATGTTTTTCCGTTGAAAAAAGAACGTTAAAAAGACCTAAATAAGGCCTCAAAAACACTCAAAAAACCCGTGGTGAAACACCCTAATGCCTACTCTGAATTCCCCTAATACTTGGTGTCAAATGCTGAACGAAATCAAGCCCAGGATTCTGAATGAATCACCGAGGGAGGCACTCATGATAAGCAGTGAATAAATCCACATGCAAAAACATATTATTTTTTGCTTTTCATGTGGTACATTTATAATATCACATCTATTGAGAAGCAGTACTCAGTACTTGCAGTACACTGGTTGAAATATTCAAGTTTTTCACTCAAATTTTGGGTCGCTCGTTGCGCCGCCTGCGCATGCTCGAGCCGCGCATGGACGCTCGCAGACGTGGGCGGGTGCACGACCAGGGACGGTGCGCTCGCGGTGGGTGTGAGCTGTCTGCGGGCTCGTATCTGCGTCGTGGGTGGATGAGGACGTGCTCGAACGTGAGTATCGATGAATGCGTATGTGGTATAAGCGCATTCGTGTGCGACTCAAACAGCAGCGCGCCGGGCAGGTGGAGCGAGTTTGGGATGAAGGGATGAAGGCGCCGGGCTGGAAGGCGGGCGAGCGGATGCGAATGTACCACCCGTTCCGCGGCCGGTGCATCGTCCAGTGGGTCCGTCGCGTTTCGTTGTGCACCAGGTGCTCGATAATTTCCTCGTCTTCCAGAAAGCGTTCCTACGCCAGTAAATTCAATAATCGAGCATGAATGCCAGATGGAAGAGAGCGCACCTTGAACCAGAGCACCTTGTCCGAGCCCTCCAGCATCACGTTCACCCGCAGGTCCGCAAGTACGTCCGAACTGTGCCCACCATACGCAACACATACAGCACAAAGCACAAAGCACGCAATTGAATGATAAACGCAAGAGTCAGCCTTCCCTCATATCGAATGAATGGCGACGACAAGCGAATCTCTGAACGACGTAGCGAGTCAATTTTTGCGTAGACGGCTCTACATTAACAGGGTCGACGCTCATCACACCAAGGCGTGCAATGGAAATTGGCGAAAGAGGAATTGTGGCGGTCCGCGTCTTTGTGGGTGACGGTTAGGAGCGGGCTTGCGTTCAACGTCCACGTCGTTCTCCCCGCTTGCTCTTAGTCGATGCCTGTTGGATGCCCGTTGAATGGACCGTCACGGTCACCCTCGGACCTAGGTCGCGACTTGCGGCCTGGAACTCGACCATCGTCTTACGGCGATGCTTTAAAATATTTCCGTGGTCAATCCGTGGTTGCAACTTCATGCGCCTGCTTTTCCCTGCGGCCGCCGGAATCTAATACGCGCAGGATGGCATTCAGTTTGATTTATTTCTGGTAGTGATTCCGGGCCCGTGCTTTTCCTCTCCTCTGGCTGGACTCTCATCCCAAGTCACCAACCTCAATTATGATTCAAAGCCAGTATCAAGACTCATTCAAAGTCGAACTTCTACTGGCTGCCCACCGCTGGCTACTCACAAGATTCTTCCCAACAAGAAACCTGGCCTCAAAGCCCCGAAAAGTAATTGAATATGTACCTGTTTGCTTTCTCCTGCGAGTGCATAAGCGTCGACGTTCAACGCAACTGCGAGTATTATTTAATAATAACCCAAGCCCAAGCAAAGAACAGACTTGACGGCGGATGGTTCGCGCCTACTCGCTACAACGATATCGAAGCCACTGTACCTGCAGGAATTCCGATTGTAATCCGGGCCAAGTCTTGAACTTATGGAAATAGGTGTTTTTTTTCCTTTCGCGCAACAATCGTCTCTACAGCTGGCGCCAGCTGTGACTCGCCGTTCAACGCTCAATATCCAATCCGAGTCCCCACCCAAGCAAAGAAGACTTGATAGCGGATGGCCATGGGCCGCGCCTGCTTGCCTGGACAATATTCGTTCACTGCACTTCTACTGCACCTCCTCTAGTTCGATTCCGGGTCGAGTCATTCGCTGTCATTCGACGATCGCATCCCTTTTTTCTTCTTAAATACAAACATTTACATACATACTGATCAAGTTCGGGCAGTTTAACTTCCGTTCGAGTCGGGGACCCTTGGGAATGGAAATTTAGTTCACAGACCTCGTCAACATTATTTTCGAATCCTACCCAAGCATAGAATGACTTGATAGCGGATGATCCGCGCCTGTCTGCTGTCCCACGGTATGAAGCAAAATGTACCTGCAGGAGTTCCGGTTCGATTCCGGGTCAAGTCATTGCGGAGTCATTAAGCTTCTTTTTCGCTGATCAAGTTTGTGCTTCCATGCAGGCACTTTGAGTGGAACTCAAGATACCAACCACTCTCATGTAATCTATAAGTACAGTGCGCTGGAAGTTCTGCTTGCGCGATGCTAACGAGGACGACAACAATATTCCGCGCCTCAACGTGTTCAACGGAACTGCAAATATTAACCTCAACCAAGGAAAGGACAACTTGGTAACGGATGGTCAGTGCCTGTTTGTTGTGACGATCGAAAGCATTACACATGCAGGAATTTCGGTTCGATTCCGGGCCAAGTCGTTCAATGGCTGGAAAGCGGAAATATCCTTTTCTTTTCGCATGGATGGAATGTTGATCAAGTCCAGGCATCAATGTCCACTTCTCAGATCGAAGGATCTCAAAAAGCAGAAAACTTGTTCTCACGCTACAGCTACCTTTCCCGCCGGTGCTTCCAAATTCCCTCCTCGACTCCAACTCCAACTTGCCTCACCTCCATTCACCCGATGTGTGTTCTGGAGTGGGATGCCTAATGTCGCCGCAAACTCCGACTAAGTTGGGCAAGGTCGACTCGCAAGTCGATAATTAAGTCGAGTCGAGTCTTTGTCAAGAAGTCGACTCTTGTCGACTCGGGAGTCAAACAAGTCGACTTTGGGTCGACTCGGTCGACTTGAGTCGGTCATTATAAACAACTCTTTATTCTGGAAAACACTGAGTACAATGGTGGGGCTGTCTCATATTCGTCCGACTCAAATTTTCCAGGCTGTTCCGAGGCCAAAAGGAATGCATATGGGACTGTGTGAAAATATGTTTCTGTTGGATTTTGAGCCTAGGGACGAAGCGAAGCCCAGTGACCCTCTGCAAACGCGCAGAGGTCTCGATTCAAAGGCTACAGCTTAAATACAAAACAGCAAGTAATGTAACCATAAGTAGCATGAACAGCGTCCATATGGTATCAGAGATTGTAACCTGGAAACGAACAGAGAAGAAAAGAGACCAACATAATTTCCACATGGTGCCCGCATGGTCATCTTTGATATGCATGGGGCAGTGCATTGGTGTTTCAATTGCCATTCCAACAGTTTCTTGGCCTCTGTATGTGTTATAGTACTGATCCAGCTGCTATTTGTGAGCCTAAGGGTATAATTTCTATGAATATAACTCCCACGAACTTGAAAACCTTGAAAAATCCAACAGTGTGACTAGCTGTGACGTTATGTCACACTACGCTACGCCTCCTGCCACTCAATGAAATTTAAATGCAACTGGATTATATTGATTGTATTGAAAGATTTGAACATCCACAAGATGTTAGAGGTAATACAGGTCATTGGAAGTATCTAAATGCACCTTGGGTGCTAAATACACTTATCTAATGACGTGGGGAATGTGTACTGAGACAAACAACAGTTTTTCCCACTACCCCAACACTCCCTGAGATCCGAAGATGATCCTACAGCCTACTGACGCAATTTTGAAAAAACAGTGTGGACTTAACAGACTCAAGTCGACTTCAACTTGACCCGAGTCGATCTTGTTCGACTCGACTTCGCAGATGAGTCGAGTTGAGCGACTTTGATCAACTCGGCTCCAAGACGACTCGACTTTGGAGTTGCAGCAACATTAGGGATGCCCTGTGTATGAAGAAATTCGAGGTGACTGCTGTTCATTGACCCCTTTCTCATTGAATTCTTCCTGGTAAGACCCCGGTTCTAATAATCCTCCAAAGTAGAAAATGTCCCCTTCGCAAGGGCCAATACTGAAAACAACCAATCTGAGTTCCAACCAAGCAAAGAACAGACTCGATAGTGGATGGTCTGTGCCTGCTTTTCGCATCTGCCGAGCACCCTAATGATGCACACTGTGCATTTGGTTTGATTCCGGTCAAGTGATGCCATTGGCATCTCATTGAAGGTTTTTTCTTCTTCAATACAAGTATATGCTGATCAAGTCCGGGCAGTTCGACTGCTAGCTTCGCATCGGGGGCGACCAGTTCTTTGCCCCGCTTAGGACAGTGCGCAAAATACTTCGATCTCAATGTTCAACTGCGAATCTTGACAGCGGATGGTCCGTGCCTGCTCTCCTTGGTCCAGTACTTCCATTGCTCGCTTCACGCAGGATGTGCGTCCGGTTTGATTCCGGGTCAAGTCATTTCATGATTGAGAATTTTCTTTTTTGGTACGGGTGATAATTCGGTGAAATGTGTGCCAGCGGTCTATGGGTGAAATCCACTACAATGCAAATCCAACGGGCTGAATGCAATGAAGAAGTGCTCTAGTTCAGGATTCACAAATCCTGAAACCAACACAGATCCCTAAAACAACAACCAACCAAACTCCACTAGTGATTCCGGATGCAGTCCCAGAGAGTGCGACCAAGTACGGGTCTTTGTGTACCGATAGAAGATACACCGGAACAGTTGTTTTAATATTTGCGGATTGCAGCAAGCAAATCCAGGATCGTGCACAGACAATGGTTCAATTTATAGTTTTTGCAACTCTGGGTCACCCACTCTAACCTTATAAGACAGGAGCAGTGAACCAATTTGACACGCAACACGCAACAAATCTGGAACACACGTAGGACACACAGAACACGCAGGACACACAGAACATGCAGGACACACACAAGTAACACACAGAACACGCAGGACATGTACACGTACACACAGGATCATGTAGAACACACACACATGTACACACAGAACACACAAGGGAATATCCCGAAAAAGCTGATAGATTGATAATAACTCGAAAATACAAGCACGTCCCCAAGGACAGCCTCAATGAATCAAGCCGGTGGTTCCGCCCTTCTGTACTCACTGGAGCAGACCGCTAGTCTCTCCGCTTGACGCTTCCGAGCAGGAGTCTGTGCCTTCTCCCTACAAGCTGCCCACCTCATATACTGTACATCTAATAATAACCTTACAAACATAATACATTAATCATCGGTGTAACCATGTCCATGACTCAAGAATATGAAATAACGATCACCAAGCTTGCTGACTGATTATTTTAGATCCTGAAAATGTTAGTTCTGGATTAGTCCCTCAAGACATTGTGGTTGGATTGGATAGCCCTTCAAAATGCCTCTTTATAGACACCCTGAACTTGTGTATAGCCCAAGAGCTACCCTAGACCGTCTACCCGTCGAGGTGGAACCTGGTTGAGCAGGCTCCCTATTTGTCTGATTTATTTCTGACGTGATCGGGGCCCTGACTTGGCACCCGAGCGGTCCTAGTATTCTGGATTTCTTGGGCGCACTACTTGTGTCCCTCGAAGGATTCTTGGAAATCCGGAACCTTAGGTCTTTTGCCTACAATTAGACACCCTGGTCCCCTTCATAGCTCAAGTAAGGACCTTCTTCCTAAATTGGGTTCAAACTCGGTTGCCATATTAAGCCGATCAATATTTGATGGATGTATGACACCACATCCGGATCCCCATTCCAGTCTGAAAGGTTCTGGGTCATCACGTGATCGAACACGTCGCCTTACTGATACAAGCATGGACAAACAATGTTGAAACTCATTCAAGATGCACTTGCTTTAAGTTCAACAATAGGCACAGAATGGATATTTTATTCCCCAATGTTCGTTCAAACTATCCGCAACCTCCTGCCCATAGTATGACAGTAGGATCCAGAACCAGCAGCATATTAGTCGGAGGTACCCAGTATGTGAGTTTTCTGGATACTCATCTGCAACCGGTTCCAGATTTGGTTTCAAGCGTGTAGTTCCAGGTCTACTGACTTGGGACTCGTCATAGACCCAGATGCACGTGTATCTGCAATGGAAATCCAGAAAACATTAATTTTCAGGTGTTGGCGAATTCACGGCTTATCATCGGCTTACTTTGAAGTGTGCTCTTGGCTCATTTCTTACAACTGGCTCAACAGCCGCAATTCCAAGGAAGGAACTGTTTTTTTTTTTTTTTGGCCCCTCTCTCTTACATTGCTGGCAAGTGCCAACGTTCAGCTCAAGTCTGACTCGGAATCCCAAACCAAGCCTAAACCAACTTTATAGCGAATGATCCACATCTGCTTGCTGTAAACGATGCCTGAAGCCACTGTACCTGCAAGAGTTCTGGTTTGATTCCGAGTCGAGTGATATTGCGGTCACACACAATTTTTTTGGGGGTACAGTCCTTGCATACTGACCAAGTGCATGCGGTTCGACTTTGGTTCAAGTCGTGGACTGATTTTTTGCGTTGTGGGAGTTGCGACGTGAAGTGCTTCCATCTATTGCTCAACATCCAATCCGGGTCCCAGCCCAACCTGAAACGACTCGATAGCGGATAGTCTGCACCTGTTTGTAATGCCTGCCAGAGTGCCGGTGCAATTCCGGGTCAAGTCATGCTCTGACTGCTTGAATTGAGCGGGGCATGAGTACGGATCAAGTTCACGCTTTGATGAAACCGGTTTGACTCTGGAGGGTCCTCAAAAGGAATTAAATCCCTATTTTTCCTCTCTTACATCGCCAAGCACCACCAGTCAACAGTCAACACCAAGTCTGAGGCCCAAGCAAAGAATAGACTTGATAGTGAATAGTCATGTTCTGCACCTGCTTGCTGTACATAAAGAAGCCTATTGTACCCACAGGTCTGCAGGTTTCTCGAATTATCTGGTGTGCCACCCACCTGCTTGTCACCTGGTGGCCATTCAATGCAGTACTGACTCTGACCTAAGCCGCAGGAGCTGAGTTGGAAACCCTCCTCTCTGCTGATGGATGCAGCACCCATGGTGATCTTCCAGAGTGTCAAGCTGCATTTGCGCTCTTCATCGGGTTTATTAGGTTGGATGATAAATAAGGAATTTGATGCAAGACGCTAGGTTGGATGCGGACAGTGGTGTTTAGTTTTTTGAATGTGCATTGCATTCAACGGGTTGGAGGATAACAAGGTCGCAAGCGGAAAGTCAGTGCAAGAGACTAGGTGGATGTGGATGATGTCATTTAGTTTTTTCTGTCAGTGTCGTTTTTGTTTTAACATATACTAGCAGGAATCCGTACTCCGCAACGGAATCATGATATTTATGCCACTAAGCCATTGTGTTGTAAAGATTCAGAATTTCAGTCTAATCATCTAACTCTGGTTTCGGGGATTCCTCCCATCCCTGTCTTCGAGATGAAAGCAGATCACTGTTGAGCCTGTGAATCCCGGTTCAGTTTGAGCAGTTGCAAGAAGAAAAAAGCGGACACTTGCCAGCAACCTGTGGCTGGTCCCTCAGGTCCCCCATATTCCTGGTCCAGCTTCAGAGATGCATACTTACTGCAACAGATCTCTTGCTGTTTGATCTAAATTGCCTTTACTCATGCTCCAAAGAATGCCTGAACAGACAGTATCGGTTTCTTGATTCTGGCTCCAGCTCCCTTCAGAATAAAAATGGTTGACAGCTCAATAGACAATAGTGTCATGACATCTGATCCCGATAACCTTCCTCAAGACGTTTGTGCTGCGAAAAGGTGTACATCTTCAGCTTGCAGGTCTAAGATGATGGATGTTGAGTTTTTGGCAGCTACCCATAGTGCACCATTGTTATTGAGCTGGGGACAGAACACATCAGGAAAATCCAAAGTGGCCTCATAGACGAAAGGTCAGCTATGACGGGTTATAGGGGGCTATGACAGGCTACGAGGGTCTATGAGAATATCATATCCTGAATGCTATACTGGGCTATGGGGAGCTATGGTGAGCTATGAAGTCCATTGGCAGGTCTTTGAACTGAGTGCAGTCTGAGAAAAACATTGGAGGAAATACAGCTGACCGCAGTATGATTATGTGACTCAAAGCGCTATGCGCTTGACAATCATAGAGACAACATGACATTGGAAGCACAGAGTTTGGTATCCGTGAGAAAGGATGCATCGGCCGACGTTGGACCGAGTCCGAAACACGCACGTGTCGCCAAAGAAATGGTTCGGTTTGATCAAAGCCATCACAAGCCACAACATCGCACGCCTTTCTTCCTCTTCTCCCCATCTTTTGCTCGCGCTCATGAACCTCAGCTGTCGTGCGGCGGGGCTAGATTGCCGTGTACACCGTGCACACCTCACGCTCATCGTCCTTACGGAGATCCGGCGTTGCTCGGCTCAACACAGCATTCATCCTGGACTTGGCTGGGCGTCCTCAAACCCGTCGACACAAGTCGCATGCACCATCGCACCTTTCCAGATTCACAGCCCACCATAGAAGTGCGCTGCTTTGTTCTTCGCAAGTATTCCTTTGGTGATTATCGACACCTTGTTTTTTTCTCGGTGACTGCTGTCTCTGTGCCGTCTGCATCCCCTGTCTCATTTTAGACGACTTACTTTGATTGCTCTTAGGTTGGGGAATTCTAAGCATCAGAACCGACAATGCCTCTCTTGGACCACTTGGCTGGCGCTACACGCAAGACTAGTTTTGCTTCAAACTTCATCGCTCTGTGGGGTGCTCTTCTTCGGCAAGAGGACCATCATGGCCTCAATACCCGCAAATGGCTTAGACTCAACTCGCTCCAAGCAGCAAATTTTCATCAAGAACCTGTGTTGCCCTCATATTTTTGGTCTACCGGCATGGTTTCGGGGCTCTGGCTTCTCGTCAATCAATCTGCAAGACCTGGTTGACACTGCTTTCCTGTTTTGCCTTTGCCATCGTGGGAAGCCGAGAACTGGACCGTACACGGCGCTCCTCCACATTCTCTTCTCTCCCCGCAAAAATATCTCAACTTGAAGAACAGCGCTCTTCCGCAGCCTCTCCCCGTGAACACGTGGGGATTTGATGATACAGGTCTCCGCTTTAATTTTACCGTATGCCGCCGGTAGCGCGGTGGGCTCAGTTGCTTGAAATAGTCATATATTAGCTGCAATATACATTTTTACTATTTTTATTTCGTGAACCACGGGCAGCTATTTGAACTATGAGCAGCTATGAGCACGATGGGGGCTATAGCTTTAGCCACTATGATAGACGACATCTGAGCTATGGTGGTCTATGATGGGCTATGAGGCCAACGTACCCCCCTCCCACCTTACTATGGGGTTAGTCGATCTGCTATGGTGACTATGTCGTCTATGTGGGGCTATGTGGGGCTATGCGGCACCTTTGCGTTTTCCTGATGCACCTTGATTTGAATATGGTGTTGTCAAGTGCTGTGAGTTGGCAGCAAGTTTTCCTGAGCCGGAAGTCAGTGGGATTTGAATGAATTGGATAGCTTGGGATCCAGATCCAGTCACCAAAATTCAACGGATCCAGGATTACTCTCTTCTAGCCTCCCGAGCATGCACAAAGGAACCAATTTGGCTACGGAAGGTCACTGTTGCAGTTTGACGGACCTGAGAACAGATCATGCACCAAGGGAGAGTCCACAGACTTGATAGAGAATTTAAACATTTGAGGAAAGGGTTTCAAAGATACCAGCATGCATAAATCAGTAAATTGATGATTCCTCAAGGACAAGGGCAACCAGTGAGTGTGTCTTCAAGTCATGATTCACAATTTAAAATCCAAGTGTGTTGCTGCCAGAGGGTTCCTGTGGCCAGCAAGACATGATAATGCAAATTCATGGGTTCTGACCCAAGAATCACAAATCCATGCCCATATTGAATTAAATCCGATGTTGAAAACAGGGTTCTGGTGGAATTTCCGCAATGATGTTGACTGTGTCAGGCCGAATGTGAATGGATTTTACTGCTGATTCAGCTGATGGATGCCTGGGAAGCAAATCCATGGTTACTGATCCAGTGACCATAAATCTCAAATCCAATCTGATTTGGCCATATTGAATTAAATCTGACACTGAAAACAAGATTCTAGCGGAATTTCACCAATGACGTTGATCATGTAAGGCCAAATGAGAATGGATTTTGCTGCTGAGTGGGCTGATAGATTCCTGGGATCCAAATACACGGGCTTTGATGTACAAATCACAAATCCAAGCTAATTTGGCCCATGTCAATCCAAATCCGATGCTGAAACACGATTTTGGCGAAATTTCAGCAAGGATGTTGACTGGGTAGGCCGGATGTGAATGGATTTTGATAATAAGTGGCTCAATGGTTGCCTAGAATTCAAATGCATGGGTTCTGACCACAAATCACAAATCCAAGCTGATTTGGCCCATGTCAAATCAAATCTGACACTGAACCCAGGATTCTGGTGGAATTTTGGCAATGATGTTGACTGTGAAGGCCGAATGTGAATGGATTTTGCTGCTGAGTGGGCAGATGGATGCCTGGGAAGCAAATGCATGGTTCCTGACCCAAAAATCACAAATCCAAGCTGATTTGTCCCATGTTGATCCAAATCTGATGCTGAAAACACCATTTTGGCGGAATTTCAGCATGGATGTTGACTGCATAAGGTGAAATATGAATGGGTGTTGCTGCTGAGTGGCCGATGGATGCCTGGGATCAAATTCATGGGTCCTGATCCAGAAATCACAAATCCAAGTTGATTTGGCCCATATCGATCCAAATCCAACACTGAAACCAGGATTTTGGTGGAATTTTGGCTAGGATGTTGACTGCATAAGACTGGATGTGAATTGTGAATGAATTTTGATCATAAGTAGGTTGATGGATGCCTAGGATGCCAATGCATGGGTTCTGACCCACAAGTCACAAATCCAAGCTGATTTCACCATCTCAGTCCAAGTTTGACCTCAAAATAGGATTGTAGCTGAAGGAACTGATCACCATCATATGTGATTTATCTCCTAACAAGGAGTCTGTTCAGTTGTCTTGCTAGGGGAACACACCAGTTATTAGCGTCTGTCAGGTTTCTCATTGGGGTTCTCACTGGGTTACTCGCTGTTTAGCCGACCAAGAGGCTGCTGCTGATATGACTGCCAAACCAGGAATCTAAACTGATTCTGGCTCACATCAATCAAAATCCGACCCTCAAACAGAATTTTTCAGAGTGGTGTACCTTTGGAAGGAACAATCGGATTTTGATTTTGATTGAAAACACCACATGTGATCAGGTATCAGTTGCATAATGCCCTGCCCAATATAAGTGACAAGACGTGCCTTTGCTTCACTCTGGCATACTGTACCATTTTGACCAATGTTCAAGTAACGCGTAACACCGGGTTTTTCAGAGGCCTTTAAAAATCACCACAACTCAAAAGGCCATCTCAGTGTATAAAAATCCAAAATTAATGAACACTTGGTCGAAATGGTACAGTAAGTGCAAAGGGAAGTAAACATCATTTGCATTGCAAGGTATTGGATATTGTACCCATAGATGTAGAGACAATCAGGTTTTGTAAGAAATACAGTAATAGGTTGCAGTCCATGCGCGACCTTCCTCTTCCCTCAGCCGCGTTGCAGGCTACGCAGCACGTTAATGAGTGCTTGGCAAATATTAGAGGCTAGCAATATAATGGACTGAAGACTTGATGGACATCAGACAGTGTCAGACAGTCAAACAGTGAGGAACATGTCTCACACCAGAAAGTAGCGTGAATTGGGGGTGAGCTCTACAATGCTAGTAGATCACTTAGACATTACTATCGAAAACGAGTACATCGCTCAATACCCACCTGGATAAATAACGGGGCTTTCGATGAGGAAATCAGACTGGATGTGGGTATGCGTGCTCAATGAAAGGAATGCGAACAATAAGTAAAATATCCATCTAGTCAAAAGGAAATAGGAGATATCGTGCCGCTAGTACATGAAGCCCATCACAGGGAGGTACAAAACTACATCCACAATGTTGACACTCTTGGGGACGTGTTCGGACTGCGGTGAGTAAGAATTAATCAAGCTCAATGGTGTCAGGGGCAATGTATCTGGTGGGGGCACTGCCGGGTGGGGAGATGTGTTCCTGGCACCTCGGCTTGTTCAAGGACTGTCAGGGGAACCCCCATCCGGCATCTGGCTGTCCATCTGTCCGGCTCCGGCCCATCGCACTGCTCTGCTTCCGCACCCGATCCTTTGTCTAGAGCCCCTTCCTCGTCCGGCCTCGCCCGTCCGTCCGGCCTCCCGTCCGGAACCCTAGGCTGCATCTCCACCCGGAACGTCGCCCCCCATCCCTCCGGACTCCGTTCCCCCTCGTTCCCCTTCGTCTGGCCGCTTGCACTGGAACGTGCTATGCGATCAAGCTCGGGACCAATGCCGATCACTTTGAACATGTGCTAATGGCTAGTACCTATTTGTTATATAAACCTCGCCTAGCGTGGGAATCCTCATCCTTTCTTCTCTTCGGATTCTCCTGCTAGGTGCGTATTCCTAGACTCTGTATTTAGTACTGTCAATTGAGTTCTCTTCGGATTCTCCTGCTAGTTCCTGCGCTCCCACGCCGAGCTGAGGTTGCCCTTACAAGGACAGAAGGCCAATGAAAATCTATATTCAATTCAGTGGACACAGCGAGGAGTCCAATGCAAATGTGGGGTGACACAATCAGGAGTTGAATCAGACATTGACGATGAAACGGTGCACTAGCGTGCAGCCGTGAAATCTCCTGATAAGAGAGAGGAAGCAAAGCGACAAATCACTAACACCAACTAACCCAAAATCAAAATATATCACAAACTCCAATCTAATGCTTCGTGTTGTTGCTCAGGGAAGTAGAGTACGTATCACTCTTCAAGAAGGGTGTGCAACGGGGTAATTGAGGAAGGCAATAACTGTGCGATATGAGCACTTGTTATGCTAGAGCAGGGACTTCACCCATTCGAGGGATCAAAGACTCCACAATGAACTCAAGACTTTCAAGAATCTCATGTATCTGTGAGCGTACAGACCCTGACACTGACTGTTGGCGCACCGAGGCAAAGTAGTGCAGGATGAATATCCTCAGACAGACTTTTACCCGGAGCAGTCCGAACGAGCAGCTGGCAGCAGCTTCAACAACACTGGCTTTTATACAAGACAAGTGGGAGGGCAGGGCCCAAATGTACAAGTATGGGAGGCAGCGGTGCCACTTCCTTATCTATGTTGAGGGCAGCAGGAGTGTCTCCCGGGAACAAGCCCGCACGGGATTCAGCACCCGGTGATAAGCCGTGAATTCGCCCATGCCTGAAAATTAACACTTTCTGGATTTACACTGCGAACACACGCACATCTGGGTCTATGGCGAGTCCCGAGTCAGTAGACCTGGAGCTACACGCTAAAAACCAAATACGGAACCGGTTGCGGATGAGTATCCAGAAAACACATATACTGGGTACCTCTGACTAATAAGCTATCAGTTCTGGATCCGACTGTCGCACCATAGGCAGGAGGTTGCGGGTAGTCCAAATGAGCATTAGGGAATATAATATCCACTCTGTGCCAATTGTTGAGCCTACAGCAAGTTTATCTTGAACAGATTCCACATTGTTTATCCATGCTTGTAGCGGG